>CM042140.1:31796643-31851488 GCA_023376005.1 Doryteuthis pealeii
AAGTGTGACACTGTGTGGGAGATATCCTACAGGAATCTAGACTCTTGTGGGACTGGGGCAAAATATTGCTTAGTTCCATCAACATTCCACTTCAGTATCGGGCACCAGGCAATAAACCCAACCATCACCCCTTTTAGATGAGGGGGCAGGTACTGTCTAAGAAGAAGGCCTCCTGAACTACGATGATTATTTTACTCTCCTCCTTCTGTGAAATTAGATAAGTATTTATTTTCTAACCTCCACCAGGCTGAATTAAAACAAAGTCTTTTAAGTGGAGAGTTCAAAGCTCATGTGATGACCGGTGCAAAAACCGTGTGGTCCCATCAGCATTTTATTTCTGGCAACCAGGCAATAAATCTGTCCCTGCCTCTTTTAGATGAGGGGCAGGTACTGCCTGGGGTAATAGCACCCTGAGGCTTCTAAACCAGCTTATTTACAGATATTCCACTATGTCAGTTGAATACAGATCGATTATTTGAGGAGCCACACATGAACAAAGCTCAGTGGTAAAAAATTGTGTGTATCCCTTCAGCATTCCTCTTTTGAGACATCTCAGGCACTGGCAATAAACCCAGCATGCCCTTTTTAGGCGAGTTGGCAGATATTGCCTGGGGGTGGACCCTGGATTCATGCCAGTATTATATATCTTACCGGGTATATCAGTGAAAAACCCTAAATCAGGTAAATATAAATATTGTAAATATGTTTTTCCAAAATGAGCGGGTAAATGTAAGGTTTTATTGTAGAACCTTCCTTACCTCACTTATCTATAAATGGACTCTTCTACCAATGTATAGATTGTTTCTGAATTTTTCTGTCTCGGTCACATTTTTTGAATTATTCAGGGAATGTCAGCCTTGTTGACTAGGGTTGTAGAATATGCCAACTGCACTTCTGCAGAGGGGTAAGACCCCTCGAATGGGGCCACCTATTGGCTGTGAGTGGCACACCATGATGTTTAAGATGGAATCCTGGTGGCTCAGCAGTCCGTGACATGCAACAACTACACTTTGGTCTTACTTGACTAGACATTTCGGTCGAAGAGGCCATCTCTGATCAATCAGCTGGTCATGTCAAGCCCTAGTATCTACATTACTGTCCCAACTCTATTGCCCTTATGGCAAGCTCCAACCAGATCAATAACACCAAGTAAATATTTATCAAAGCCGGTTTTGTTATGCAAATTAACCACACCATATATTATGTAAATCTTTATTTTTAGTGATATTGAGACATATTGCAGGATTTTAAACGCACTAATTAACTGGGCAGTTTTGAGGCAAATCTACCTCAGATTTTTTAGAGACCTTGTTAATAAATAAGAATTTATTCTATGTATTAATGATTTTGATATAAATTAAATACACATTGATAAACTTACGCAGTTCTTGTGTATCGTGGTGTAAGCAGTGGATGTAATTTGGTTACAGATATACACGAATCTCCATTAATATACTATGTTTAAAAATCAGTCAATTTACGTGAGCTATTGGCGTCTGCATCTGTTAAGAATATAAACATCATATGTATACAAGAACATAGATATTACCAATAGTGAACTAGAATATATAATTACGCGACCAGAAAATTGGCAAACACTGTGTGCGACATACGGAAAACTGGACAGCTGTTTCAACCTATTAGATCTTATCAGCAGTGTGTACCGGTGATCTTCCCCATTGGAGATCAAACGGTGACCACAGAATGCAGAGCCGAAACTCTATACATTAAGTTTTTGTACGTATTTGTACGTTTACCAATGACTAATTGATTTGGCGATCCTCGCATGTGTTGTAGGCTGGTTGCTCAGGTGGTAGAGTTTCAGCTCTGATTCTGTGGTCGCTGGTTCAATCTACAATGGGAGAGATCATGGCATACACTGCTGATGAGACGTAATAGGTCGAAACAGCTATCAGTGTTTTCTAAAAAAAAATTAGTGAAATAGATCTAATTCGGAATTGAGCTTAGTAGTGACCACCCAAGCGGAAATTTAACAGGTTTGAATTCAGTTTCCTTCTCCTAGACTGGTTGCCTAATCCAAGGTTAAAGAGCCCATTCTGCTCTACTATTTACCCATAGCTGGAGGGAGAATAGTTGGATTCATACCTTTCCAGGGGTATTAGGCTAATATGAACTGTGGCTTCAGTTAAATTTGAACTCGGGTCGACGAGTCCATTTCCTACGATTCTACAAGTACACCACACGCCTCCAACATTCTGTAAAGTCGCACGTGATGTTTGCTGAATTTTCTGTTCGTTGTAATTTAATTACATCTATAATTTCTCTCTGGTTTAGCTCAGTCGGTAGAGCGTTCGGCTAGGAATCACAAGGTTCTGGTTCGATACCGGCCTCGCTAACTCAGCGTATGAGTAGCACAGGCATCTGTGCGTAAGTGAGGAGCTGATGGTAGGGGTGGCGCTCCACCGCAGACGCTAAATATATCTCCTTGGTCTAGGCGCAGTGAAAAGGGATAGACTTCCTCGCTGTCTGGCTGATACCGACATTAGGCACGCCCCGACGGACCTTTATATATATATATCTATAGTTAGAATATAATGAAACGGGTAATGGATAAATTTTGTGGCTGGCATCAAATGGGTTGATATGCCTTAAACTAAGATAACCATGATATTTCAACCAGGTACACAAAAATAGATGTATTCTTTAATAAAATTTTTTTTAAAGAATTGATGTGAAAAGGGTTTAATATTTTGTATGATATATACATTAAAGCTGATTTTTCAAAATAATCAAGAAAAAAAAAAATTCTGCTATTCAGTTGCTTGGAAATGATTTAAATCATTTTTTTTAACTTTTTAAATTTGAAGAGCTCCAATTCAGTCGCCTTCACTTGATATGTAAGAAAAGAAAGAAAAAAAAGCTTAAAATGAAGAATAGATTGAAATTAAAACAGGTTGATAAGAGAGGAATAACAGCAGAAAAATATTGCAAAAATCAAACTAAAGGTTTGACACAAAGTGATACTGTTGGTCATAAATCAATAGTACATGCCTTAAAGTGAAGTTATCTGATAGGGTGTGGAAGAGATGGAAAAAAGTTACTGGGTGAAAAAAAAAATAGACAGATAAAATGCTAAGATCTATTGCAACTTTATTTGAAGCACAAACTCTGTCAATGCCACAGAGGAGATGTAGAAATGCTTCTCAGTTCTTGTGGCTTTAAATCACTAAACAGCATTTAAAAAATTCTTCAAACAACCGCTACAAATCTTTCTTCGGTGTAGGCGTTATTTTCGTATTTGCCTGGGGGAGTTGTCTGCCCGTTTAGTTTCGCTGGTTCCGCTAGGGCTGGATATTTAAGCGGCTGATTTGAACGTCTCTTTCTCTTTTCCTGCTGCTCGACTACGAGACACTATGGGTTAGACTCTGGTCTACCCCCTCTTGTTGGGGTTTTGGCTCCTTACATTACTGTTAAGTGATTCATACAGCATGGACTATTCCTAGTCTCATGTCTGTTGCTTTTATGTTTATCATTTTACATGTACTTTGTATTACTTATGTATGTATGTTCATGGTACACCTCTATGTATTATGTACCTGTTTTATTCTATACTGTATATAAAATGTTTTGTCTATCAACCTTTGTCGGAGTTTTAATATTCAAGTATTATCACTTTGAATCTTACATCGGCATTAAATGACCACCATAGTTGAATATGCGTAAAACAAAACAAACAAACTTTGCCCTGTCGACTGGACAGAAGAATATCTGTTATATATTGAAGGGTTACCATCGCTTTTGGCCAGTTTAGTGTAGAAACAGATTTGAGTTCAGGGTTATTGAATTCAAATCCGAACCGTTAGAGTGATTGGCACTCGATAACCTGAGCATAACCTCATTTTCAGTTACGCTAACGGTAGAAAGAAGGCTTTGTAGAAAGTCAGCCGTTAGACCTATGATGTAACAGAAAGGTGTCGGCTTTGGCCTCTGCGTGGTTGAGAAAATTATAAGATTTAAGGTCTGAATAAAATGTGATCACGAAAAAAACTATATACCTTGAGTTTGTCTCTAAGAACTATAACGACATGGGCATAACAAGAAAACCTTACCAGACCAGTGAACTAAAGAAGCAGAACCAGGCCGATAGAAGAAACAGAAGATAGAAGAAATACCAGCCATGAAGACAGCTACTCAAAAAGTAAGTAGAAGATTGTTGTGGTAGATATAACAACGGATATCTCCAATGACGAATATCTTCATCCCATAACAGAAGAACTAGATTATTAATTAAAGACTCTTCTTACATTTTTTAATTTCTTTCTAGTGACGCCATTATTCCTAGTCTTCATTCATGGTTAATAACAAAGGTTTGAGTGTAATCTAAGTAGATAAAGCATGCTTTATGGAGAATTTAATCTACCAGACAAAGGATGTTTTTGTGAAGAATTGTAATCAAAAGTAGATTAAAGCAGGTTATTATGAATCATGCTAGAGGCGCGTGGCATATCGGTTGGAGTCGTAGGAAATGGACTAGTCGACCCGAGTTTAAATCCTAGACAAGGCTATTAGGCCTCATCAGCAGAGTTATAGACAGGACAGTGCTTTGTGTGTGATTTGAACCTTACCTGCCAGGCTGACAGGTGGGGCTCTAACATTAACATAGTTTGCTTTCACATGTTCTCGTTTAATTTTAAAAAAGTCAACCTAAAGTGCGATATATATATATCAGTTTAAAATAAACGAGAAAATCTGGGAAGCCATATATATATATGGAAGCGCGTGGCATAATGGCCAGAGTCGTGGGAAATAGACTTGTCGACCCGAGTTTAAATCCTAACAAGGCTGTTTGCATTTCACATAGCGCTAATACCTTGGGAAGGTTATGAATCCATATTTTCCCTCCAGCTATGGGTAGAATAGTAGGGCAGACTGGGCTCTCTAACCTTGGGATAGGTTAACTAGTCTAGCAGAAGGAAAACTCTGAATTTGAAAAAAAAACCGAGCTCAGTCGTTGATTGGGTTTGTGGCATTCATTGTGCACCATTTCTTTCTATCCATTTGCAAAAAGTGCGAGATGGTCCAACACAAGCTTTACTACGATAAACAAACACTGTGTAGGTTGTTCATTGGGATGAACCCTCATGCGCGCGAAATCGACGAGAGTTCATTTTTTTTCATCAATAGCGTAATCAAGTAGATCGAGTATACCTTCTAAGAATGAAATCCAAAGTGTATACTTTATGATGAATATATTCTAAGTAGATAAGGCATGTTTTATGAAGAATGTTATCTACTGCACGTAATATAATGTGTTTTTTTTTTTTTTTATAGAGAAATGTAAATCTCAGTGAATAAAACATAGCCTTCTGAAGAATGTAATCCAACGCAGTGAAAAAGGGCTAGCAGAGTGTCTCCTGCGGCTCCATGGAACATTCTCCCGTACCAATGCAGAGAGACAAAAGAAAAAAGTGATGATGATGAGGATGAGAAGTCGGAAAAGTCAGAGGATGAGGAAGAAGGGGAGAAATCAGATGGGAGAAGTCGGAGGAGGAAGAAGGGGGAGAAGTCAGAAGAGGAAGAAAGTTCTGCAGAAAAGGAAACTAAGTCAGATGAAAAGAAACAGATGTGGATACTGCTGAAGAGAATCCTCTAAACAAATCCAATGGCAGTCAAGCACGCGTGCTCTCCACAAAACTTGCTCAATATTTTCTTCGCAACCTTTGCTCCTTCAATTACACAGCAAGAGGTTGTAGCTACTGTCGACGCTAATCCTGGATTTATGCGAGTAGCTCTTCAGGACCATCACAACCAGAACGCAGGTTTTTCAGACGTGGTTGGGTTCCTTTTGAACGTAATGTCATCATCAAAGAAATCTGTCGGAATTCAATAACATTCGTCTGCGTGACTGTGACTGGGGGCCATCGTGACGGGGAGCTGAAAGCAGCGAGTGCGCCCGTCCATGGCATTAACGGCCGCACCCCATTGTCAAGCAGGCATCAAACTTACGCTGTCTGGCTGATACTCGACATTTCGGCCGCCCCGACGAAATTATGCTTTATGATGAAAAGAATGCTACCCGGTTTGCCTGGGTAGAGGGCTATGATAAAAAGTTAGTATCGGCAATCTGTTGATTGTTTTGGACTTCATAATTTGATTTATGTTTTAATCGCAAATGCAACAATGAATTTCCCTGTTTTTACTAATTCAAATCTTAATTTGAAAAATATTTTCAGATAATAAATATCTTCATTATTTTTTGTACAAAAAGCAGCTCTGTTAATAGTGAATGTGTATATATATTTACTTTATCATTAATTGTTTATTTCATAGTTTTTTTCGAACATACATACATACATACATAAATAACTACCTTTATATATGTATAGATAGATGCAATCTAAATAGAATTGGGCGTGTTTTATGAAGAATGTGTTCGAGATACGATTGACTAATCAGCGCAGGGAGCGTCGTCAGTTATATTATTACTGGTTCATAGGGGGTTCGGGTCTTCGACATAATACCCCTCAGCCAGTCAGACCCCGTTAAAGTTGATCAAACTCTAACTCGCTGCTCTTTGTTCAACGCCAACAGAAAATGGCTTAAAATAAAGCCTTTTATATATGTATACGATAGATGCAATCTAAATAGATTGGGCGTGTTTTATGAGAATGTAATGTAAGCGAATAGAGGAATGTTTTATGAAGATGTAATGTAAGCGAATAGAGGATGTTTTATGAGAAGGTAATGTAGCAGATAGAGGAGGTTTTATGAGATTGTAATATAACGGATGAGGATGTTTTATGAAGAATGTAATTAAGCAAGATAGAGGAATGTTTTATGAAGAATGTAATGTAAGCGAATAGAGGATGTTTTATGAAGAATGTAATGTAAGTAGATAGAAGGATGTTTTATGAAGAATGTAATGTTAGGAATGAGGAATGTTTTTATGAAGAATCTATGTAAGCAGATAGAGGATGTGTTATGAAGAATATAATGTAAGCGAATAGAGATGTTTATGCAGAATGTAATGTAAGCGGATAGAGGATGTTTTATGAAGAATGTAATGTAAGCAGATAGAGGATGTTTATGAAGAATGTAATGTAAGCGAATAGAGGCTGGTTTTTATGAAGAATGTAATGTAAGCAGATAGAGGATGTTTATAAGAATGTAATGTAAGCAGATAGTGGATGTTTTATGAAGAATCTAATGTAAGAGATAGAGATGTTTATGATGAATGTAATGTAAGCAGATAGAGGATGTTTTATGAAGAATGTAATGTAAGCAGATAGAGATGTTTTTATGAAGAATGTAACTAATTAAGAAGAATATAATCGAAATGGAATCCTCTCCAAGACATTTATTCCCGCAGAGAATCGGTATATAATACACCACTGCACTTTTTTAGCACGTACCAAAATATTGCAAATTTTTGAATCACCTCGTATTTTCGTGAAGATTCTTATAACTATATCGTTGTCTGCAAATTTGATATAAAACTTGATAGAGTTGATATAAAGAACAGACATTTAAACATATTCTCCAAGAACAATGGAAGACAAATAAAGAAGAAATTCTTTTTTTTCTTCTTCTTCTTTAGTTGTTTTTTAATGTCATGACAACATCAGAAGAATTTTATTCATTTCATTTCATTAGATAATTGTTTAAATTACAGTGCGTGGGTAAACAGAATGAAAAAATAAATGTTTTTAATTTTGTTGAAATAGAAATTTAAAAAACTTGGTAATTAGGTTAGATAAATACAGACGGAAAGAGAGAAGGAAGAGAATGAAAATGAAAAAGAAGTAAAAAGGAAGAAAGAGAAGGAATGTTTTTTTTTGGGGGGGGGAATGAAGGAGGGGAATTAAGGAGTGAAGGAAGGTAAGAAAAATGAAGAGAGAAGGAAAGAAGAAAAATGAAGCGGGGTATGTAGGAGAGAAAAGAAGGTAAGAAAATGAGAAAAAGGGAGATAAGAAAACGAATAAAAAAAGATAGAAGAAAAATAAGAAAGAAAGGGATAGAAGAAATGAAGGAGATAAAGAAAGAGAAGACAATCAAAGGTGAGGAAGGAAAAAAAAAGAAGAATGAAGGAGAAGAAAGGAAGAGAGAAAAATGAAGAAATTGAAATAGAAGAAAATGAAAGAGCGTAAGGAAGTGAGTAAGGAAGAGAAGAAAATGAAGGAAAGAAGGGAAGAGAAGAAACACTGAAAAAGAGTAAGGAAAAGTGAAGAAGAATGATAGGAGTAAGGAAGAGAAGAAAAAATGAAGGAGAGAAAGGAAAGGAGAACAAAGCAAATGAAGAAGGATGAGTAGAAGACGAAGGAAGATAAATAAGTACATGAATGAGAGAGAAAAGAAGAAAACGAATGAAAGGGAAATTAAAGAATTAGAAAGAAAAAAGAAAGAACAGAATGAAAAGAATGTGAAGAAAGGTATCGAGTAACAAAATCCCAAAACAAAATGTCTGTATACATCATCATCATCATCATCTCCATCATCATCATATCAAGGCATGCTGACAGACGGATCCCCTGATCTGTTCTCGCAGCCCTATCGGTCATCAATCGTTGATTAAAATTAGATTTTGCAAGCATAAGAAGAAACGTTATTTCTTACACTTTGTCTTTCTTTTCTGTTTTTCTATTTGAAGGCAATAGAATAACAATTACTTTTGGCAAAAAAAACATGTCGCACAAGAAATATATTGTTAATTTTTGAAATAATTCAGCTTATTAATAATATTCGTGTTCTTAATTGTACGTGACACGTATCACCTTGCAACACCTTCTGGTTAAAAAATGAGAACGCGTTCGAATCGTCCTAAATGAATACAAAATGTACATCGCATTTATCTGTATTGCTTTATCCACCGGAATTCTTATTTTTAGAGCTGACGTCCTCGCGTAAATAATGGACATTCCATTTTTTATTAAGAAAGAAAGAACGAAAAGGTAGAAAAGGACATGTTACACAGAAAAAAAACATAATAAGAAGAAAGAGAGCAAGGGAAAGTGATAAAGAGATGGCGTGAGCGCGCCGAAGAGATAACTTCTAATCTGTTTCATCATACATAATGAAAAGATGAAAAGAAAGAATAAGAGAGACGAGGAGAGAGAGAGAGAGAGAGAAGAGAGAGAGCGGAGAGAGAGAGAGGAGACAGACGACAGACAGAAGACAGACAGACAGTTTAAACCAATATTATTTTACTTTTTTATCTTATTGAACTATTTGGCAATAGCTCTTAAGTAAACATAGTCAAACGTTGTAAATAATTAAATTATCATACTGTGCTATATCACAAATTGAGCTTGAAAAAATTGAGTTTAAAATAAATCTTTGAATACCATTAGATGAATAAACAAAACGTCTTCGGCTAAAATAACCCAACTAGGGTTGACATGCCATAAATCCAACAGTCAACCAAAAATATGAATATGAAGCGAATCTATTTGAAATAGTCTCCCGACGCATCATATCGTATAGTTGGAATATTATTTTTAAAAATCATTATTTTCCATGATTGGCAGAATTTTCAATGCGATAGTGTAAGAAAAATAGCTAAATTACCATCCATTTTTGATTTCAAATATTCTGCAAGAAATGATAAAATCCTGATATTTTTGTTTAGATAATTCTCTGTCTCTCTCGTCTTCTCTGCTCTCTTCATCTCTTCTCTCTCTCTATATATCTATATATTATATATTATAGAATATATAAATATATTATAATATATATTCACAAACTATTCCTTCTCCTGAATTATTAACGCCAACAATCCCACCCATGCACTTTTCTCTGCTAATAGATACAAATGTATGTACTATGCGTTTAACACACACATCCACACACACACACACACTACACCACACACACATATAATATATATTAATATATATAATATATTATAAAAAAGAATGTTTGCAAAAAAAGGGATTATGTTTTTTAAAAGATTTTTTATTAACTTACATATGAATGGCACGTGTTTCTATCAGCTGTCTTCTTCAGGCATTGATTATTAATTTTGGCAGAATATTTTTTTCAATTTTTGCGTCGCAAGTCGTACGTCTAAGTTACGCGCAAAATCGCAGCGCAATGGATTTGAAAAAAAATATACGTAAGCGTTCAATTCGTTAATCAGCACCATTTATGATATAAAAAGTTACAAAAACACAACCACAAACTATCAAATATTCGAGGACATATTCTGCCAAAATAATATTCAATGCTGAAAAAGACAAAAATCATGAAACACGTGGTGTATTCATACGTAAGTTAATAAAATTTAAAAAAAAAAAAAACATAATCCTTTTGCAAACCTTCTTTTTTATAGAATAGTTATTTTTCTCCGGGCGACCGTTGGACCCGATAACAAACTTTTTTGTATATAATGTATTTATATAGATATATATTATATTATCTTTTATAATGGAGATTGTGTGTTTTTCTGTTCTGTAAGCGAAATTTAATTATAATCGAGTCATCAATTAACATTAGTTTTATTTCACATCGACATTCTCCATGATTTTATTTATATTTAAACCGAATTATCAATAAATTGGCTTCACCTTTTTATTAGTGGTTGTGCCATATTACATACGAATCATGCAGTTGTATTTATATATACAAAAAATAGCGGTTTCAGTGTGAAAGGAAGGCTATTTGCATATTGATTTAAAATTGATTTATTAAATGTGTGTTCAGTATTTGATTGATTTCTATTGTTTGGTTTATTTTTAATGAAGTATAACAAAATCTCTTCAATGAATCTTAAAATGAAATCAATTACAAGAAAAATAACTGTCTATTTATTCTTTATTTCCTAATTTAACTAAATAGTTAGAATAAGTAAAATTCAGCATCAAAGACGGCAGTGATGGAAGAGTAAGTTTCATTTCTAATTTTTCTATATACCCCCCACTCTGTTACATATCTTTTTATCTGCCCTTCTTATTAGACTTTCTACTTTAATTACGATATTTTCATTACATTAAAACTTAAATACTTTGCACCCAGGAGGGTGCAGTATATTGCTGTAATATAATATATATATATTTATATATAGTATATTATTATATATATAGTCCTCACTTTAGAGAGATTGGTAAATGGTACGCTATTATCAGGACATAATACATGTTAAAAATTTTAAATCTATGAAGGATAAAAATCAATATATTACTAAATATTAGACTTTAATGTTTACTATTCGTTTTTTTATTGGACAATGAAAAAATCAATGAGTTTGAAAGAAAATGTCTTTGACATAAAATAACCCAACAAAGGGTTGACATGCCGAAATTCAACCAACCAACCAATCATATCAGAGAAGGAAAGAGAAATTCGTGGTGGGCATCTTTAAAAGAATTAAAGAATAATGAAATTTGTCTGAAAGATTCCAGCAAAATTGAAAATGATTCATTATTCTACTGTTGGAAAGTGTTTGTTTTTAATTATTGCGTGCCTTGATCGGCGGAAATTGTTGTCTGACCGGCTTACAATGGATTCTGGAATCTGACCCAAGAATAAAACATAACAAGAGTAAATTGCTCTAATTAGTCTGGAATTCCAAGTCCTGAGATTCCGTCTCCTGAGGGAAAAAAAAAAAAAAGATGTTTTTTAAGTAAAATCTAATGAGTATCACCAGTCGTGATCGCAAGCAATGTTCGTATTCTCCAGTGAGACAGGGGATGTCACATCTTGATCATTTACATATACAAAGATTTGGGCTTAAATTGGATTAACCCATATATATAATTCTTAACCTATCATATATCTATTTCTATCTATATATATATATATATATATATATATAATTATGGAAAGTAAATACACAAACGATGTGTTTTGATATGGCTTTTTTTAGCCGACATTTTTGGGAGAATATATTGCTTAATTTGAAGTCCGTACCTAATTTTTGTGAAAGTTAATTAATTAATAATTAATTAATTAGGCGGGGAATAACCTATTCAAATGTAGGCTAAAACAAATCCGGAAATCAATCTGTATGTCATCATTTCAGGTCTCATCAGCAAAGCTATAGATAGGAAGACGCCTGTGCCGTGATTTCGAACGCCTGACTGTCAAGCTGACCAGGCGGGACGTAACCCCTACATTCCAACCGGACTTTCTAGAATTTTTGTTTTGTTTAGGTTTAATTCCTCTTATAGTGACTTTTTTCTACACGACAGTATGAGAAGTAAATACACAAACGATGTGTTTGATATGGGGCTTTTTTTTAAAACCGACATATTTTTGGGAAGTAATTATTTGCTTAATTGGAATTCAATTAAGCACATATTCTCCCAAAATATATATATATAAATAAAAAATTTAATTTTCTGACTATTATTCGTTAATATCCTATGAAGCAACTTTAACCTATTAAATATTCTATCCTGTTATCCTGTCTAAAAGATTGAATCCGACTGTATTCCTTCCAATATTGGCTCTCATGCCTAATTAACCTCAGTCTCTTTTTATCATATATATGATATATAATATATATATATATATATATATATATCACCAACGCCTCCGCACGAGTAGGATGTGCACACAAGGTCATTTCTTAAGCGGAGTTTCAAAGGTTTGAATCAGAGTTTTCCTTGTCTAGACCGGTTGCCTAACCCGGTTTAAGAGCCCGTCTGCTGCTACTATTTACCCATAGCTGGAGGAGAGTAGGATCATACCTTTCCCAGATATTAGCGCTAAGTGAAATGCAATTAGCACGTCCAGGATTGAACTCGGGGCGACGAGTCATTTCCATGACTTTATACATTACAACACCAACGCTTCCTCTTTTTATCATATAGGTGCTAGAAAACGATGGCCCGATGGGTCAATCATGTCAGTTATTTATTAAAAACATATGAACATAATGAAAATATTTCTATCAATATTGTGGATATTGAAAGTGGATACTGGATTACTGCGCAGAGAACCTCCGGGGCAATGTAATGATAGGAAAGGATGGTCGAGAAATTGTCAGATTCCGTGCTGCCAGCGGGAAACAGGATGATGATGATTATGATGATATATATATATTATATATATATATATATATATACCAATCCCTCCGCACGAAGTAGGATGTGACCAACGGTTTATTTTTTAAGCGGAGTTCAAAAGGTTTGAATTCAGAGTTTTTCCTCCCTAGAACGGTTGCCTAACCAAAGTTTAAAGAGACCCAGTCTGTCCCTATCCATTTATCCATAGCTGGAGGAGAGTAGGATCATAACCTTTCCCAATGGGGGGTATTAGCGCTAAGTGAAATGCAATTATATATATATAGTAGAATTGTATTTTGGCAGCATTTTTCTTTAAGTACAAGTTTTGTCTGACTGTACAGACAATTCCTGTCGGAACAAAGTTTTTTTTTTTTTTTCATTGATCCGTCCAATTTTCGGGCCATCTTTTCTGGTGTCGGGGTGTAAGCTGGTATTAACAGTCCCCAAAGGTTTCCAACGACGGCTTTCGCAAATTACAATTCGCCATCCTCAGCTGTGAAACGATGGTATGATTTCGTGTCCTCGTTTTTAAACGACCGAACGAGTAGTAGTCAAGGATTAGAAATGGGAGGAAATAACCATTGGTAGTGGGAGGTTGTAGGAAATGGTAGTGGTCGAGCGAGCGTTGCATCTGAATTTTTTGTGGGAGGGGACACAAGTTGTGAGAAGGGGAGGGGTAAAGTTGAAGGAGATAACGGCGGAAAATTATAAAACAATTGAGATATGTTGACTTATTTCTAAAGTTTATTTTGTTTAAGGTGGTTTTTATTTTGGTTTGATATATAAAGCTTCGATTATTTGAAGTTTTTTTTCTTTCTTTATGTAGTGTGCGTGTATTTTCGTTAGAAATTTTTGCCGGTAGGTAAGATGGGGGCATGCACATTCATGCCACGTTAAAAGCCAAAAACCACCAACACCAACCAACTAACAACCAGCACTACTTATCTCTGATTTGTTTGATAGGAGCAACTTCTGTTAAACACTTTACATGAATTTTGAAACTCCTATGTGTATATCATTGGAAACATTTTCCATCGAGCATTTGAACTAACTTCCCTGTTGATTTCAAACTGTGGGCGCCAGTGGGACAAAATGGGCGGCAGTTTGCCGGGGGAGAAGAAGCCAACAAGCCAATTTACACTCACTGGTAAAAACCCCGCCAGTAAAATGACAAAATAAGCCGAAGATAGTTCAGCCAATGAGCATATTCGGTAATAATCTAAATAGAATCTATGTATGAATATGATCCCAGCCATTTAATACGATCAGAAAATGTTCCCCTCCCGGCTATGAAATTATTCGGGATCGCCACCAAGTTTGCCTCGTTCGCGTTCTCTTTTAATCTCGTCCCGGTCTAAAATGGTCTTCTCTTTCAACGGTGCATTAGCTTTTGAAATTTACCTTAGTTTGTAGCGGTAGCTATAAAACGACGACTTAAGTTGTCCTTCGTAAATGTTTGCTCATATTTTTGTGGGGATCACGAACACTCGCGCTAACATTAACAAGAGTGAAAGGTAACATGACCGCTTCACTAAGAAGTATTGCACCAAGAAAGTGACCGATTCTTTGACTGGAAGTAGTGACAGGTGACAAAATTCATAGGAGGCTACAGGACACAGTGCCCTACCCACGTAGAATTGTCTATGAGTGGATACGACAAGTCTAAATGTGGCCAACAAAGCAAAGTCCGAACTCAATATCAAGTTATAATGGAATTTGTGGATACTATCCCCGCTTGCTAACGTACATCACGATGGGACTGCCCTATTTTTGCCTAGTGACTTGGCAGTTTAATATTTTCTTACTGGCAAGCGTAATGGATATTCAATGCCAAGTTCTATGTAAGGTAATGAATGCTGGTTGAGGTGACAATATTATTTCCGCTTACAGAATTAATCCGGAACAAATCACGGAAAACGTTAAAACACATATTTTATCTGCTGCGAAAACTTTATAAATGAATACAGAATGACAGCGAGATACATAAGTTGATAAAAAAAAAAAAAAATACATGTGGTGAAAATTTATTAAGGAAATGGTGATCCTCTTTCACCGGTCACCAGCAGCAGCCCTTAGGTCACATGATGCCACTATAAAAAGAGGGGTCCCTGAAGAATTCGGCCTCTTTTTGTCCTCTAGTGTTGGATAGCTTCACTGCTCCCTATCGTCAGACAGCCCCACCAGACGGCGGACAACTTGGAACCCCCGAACACGTGGAAGGCAGGCAGCGGCAAACGGCACCCCTAAAAACACATTCTTCAGGCCTAACCAGTTACGAGGAAACGAACTATCGAATGGAATAAACAGCTAAGTTTCCACAGGCAATTTTATCTGCAAACCTTCACTTTTACCCCTTTTGATACATTCAATTTCTCCTAAAAATACTTTTACCAACCAAACTCATTGAACTCTATGAACATTCCCATAAAATTCGTTTGTTGTTCTTTCTATGGCATTTGTTTGATATTTGTTTTTGTGTTTTTCACGTATCAGTAAACATTTGTTCTACAAAAGTCGTCTCCCTTTCTTCAAAGCAGCACACCCAATCTCTCACTGCATCGAAGTCGGTTTAATTCTCTACAAAACGTAGGGTTTAAGCAGTGCTTTTCCGGGGATAAAAAATCCCACACATAGAGAGTTTATGTTTAGAACTTTCCTTGTTTGTAGTTGAAAAGTCTTTAGTCAGATGTACGCATAAGAAAAACAGAAAGATTTAACATCTTTAAGAAATATATATGCTCAACGCTGCGTGTGCAATGTGACACAGAACTGTTGGGGACACAAGGTCCTTTTGTGTCGTTATGACAACAAAGTAAGGTCTGTTTCAAGGCATGGCGAACGTGGTAAGCAGGAGAGACCGACACCCACACATCCTTGCGCTAAGCACGCGTGTGTGTCAGTTTGTTGTAGAGGGAGAAAGAGACTTGGGGAGTTCGCACGTTGCGTTCATATGCAAGTTTGACAACGCCCTTTTAGCAGAACTATTTTTTGGTATACAAGAAGGTAGCGAGCATATCTTGGTAAACCAGTTACACCACGCCCGGGCCGCTCAGGAGGCAAGAGAATTATATTATTTAAAAAGAATAATAATAATAATCTTATAATTAATAGTTCTTTAAAAAGAAATTAAATAATAATAATCTTATAATTAATATTCTTAAAACGAAAATATACTATAATATCATATATACGCATTATTTCTTCACACAAACACGACACAACACACACACACACACACATATATATATATATATGTATATATATATAAGTAAAGAAATAACAAAAGAACTTAGATGATTTTTGCTTTATAGCCTATTTCGGGGAGCTTAGAACAAAGTTGTCTAATTTCCAAGCTCATCAAATGCGAATAAAAAACATAAAAAAATAAAATGCCTTAAAAGTAATAAAGAATTCCATCATTCGCAATCTATGAGGCTGGGAGAAATTAGACTCTGTTGTCTAAGCTCCCCGAAATAGGGCTATAATGCAATAATCTTAAGTCTTTTGTTATTTCTTTAATTTATAAATTGCCTCTTGACTCTAACAATAGAGCAACACATTGAGCTCTCAAACTGCGACAGGTGTTTTTAAAAAAAATCCTATGTCGTAAGGAAGATTTCTTCCTGGACCTTTTGATTATATATATATATATACTATATATATATATATATATATAGTTATAGTATATATATATATTTATAAAAAAATTAAAAATTAGAGAAAATGGAAATGAGATAAGTATNAAAAAGAGAGAGATAGTGAGAATCTTGTAGTTTTAGTGTTGGGTAGAATTCTTTGGTTATTCGTTCGGATTCTTCAGTGGTGTAGAATCACTTTTGGTTGTTTCTTCCAGGAGGTTCATATTGGTGTTCGGGTCAGGTGTAAATCTTTGGTTTTCTCGGTATTCTTAGTGTTGGGTAGATCCTTTGTGTTGAGCAGAGTTTGGTTGCTGATCCGTTGTCGTGTCGATAGTGAATGCGGCTTTCAAAGATAGGCGATTAAATAGTTAATGACGCAGTATTCGAGGTGTTGATTTGGCTGGCTTGATCACGGCCAATGAGTCTATAAGTTTATGGTGAGCACAGCAACTGTATACAAAATATCTACAGGCTTGTTTTCTGTCTGTTAAAAAATAGGCACGCTACGTCACAAATATTTCATGTTGCGTATTTTATGAGTAATTCTAATGTTATTGGAAAGGCACGGGTGCTTTAAAAAATTTGTCAGCGATATGGAATTGATCTCACTGATAAATTAAAGCAAAGTTTTTCCAAACGTAGTTGTATCTGTGCTACGAATGGTGAGTACTTGGAACCCTACAAAAGCATGGAGAATAAGCTGATGAAGTGCAAGCAGATGCTGGTGCATCTATAACCAAGACGTGGAAACAACACCAACAGAATACAGTCACTGCTTATATATCAATAAACATCCATGTGAGGTGACTGCGCGAGGATCCAGGAGATGAAATGATGTTCGTGAGAGATTGTATGATTCGTGCAATAGTGTGACTGGTGATGATGACGACGTAGAATAAAGAACACTTGTGTTATATACCAAAATTTGAGTAATCATTTTTAAAATTGTTTTGTTTTTTTTTTGTTTTGTTTTTTTTTTTATTTTTTTTTTTTTTTTATGCTTTTTTGTCAGTAAAAGAGTGATTCTAAACGTTTACAATAATATTTTAGTTATATTAATATAATGTTTATAATGATTTTTAGTTTACAAATAATTATAGTTTACAAATAATATTTTCAAATAATACAAATGAATATACAATATAAATATTTATAGTTTTAGTTATAGTTTACAAATAATATAAAATAATATCAAATATAAATATTACAAATAATATAAAATTACTAAAGATTTTGTGTAAAATTTACTTTGTTTTATTCATTCTTGGTGGGCATACAACATTTTTTAATTTAACTCATTTTTCTTACACAATTTTTTTAATACATTTTTTTTCTATTTACCATAGTTGACCTAATAGGTACTGGCCACTCCAGGTCATAGTGTTTGTCTTATAGTGGTGAAAGTTTGTGTCGATAGATGACAAGGAATGCCACAACTCATCAACGATTTCTCAGTTTCAAATTAGAGTTTTCTTCTCTTATACATATCAGGTTAAAGAGCGAGTCTGCCTACTATTTTACCCATAGTGAGGGTGAATATATAAGATTCATACTTTCAGGGTATTTAGTGTTCTGAAATGCAAACAGCTTGTCTACAGGATTTGAACTTGGGTGACGAGTCCATTTCGTACGACTCTAACCATTATGCCTGCGCATCCAATAAATCAATTGTAACGGAATATAAATAATGTCCAACACGCATTGGTTCTCCTAGTATGACAGCTCTGCTAGTAGTGATCGACTATGAAATACTAACTATGTAAATTGATATGAATAACCTCCACAATTCGTATCTTTAATTGTTCTGTGACGAGTCAACTATCTTGTAGGGGAAATATTTCCTTACAACAAATTATTAAACATTTCTTGATTTGTAGTATATAGAATTTTGGACTTTGTTCTTTTCATTTGTTATAATACAATTTTTTTGTTTCGCGTGGTAGGTCATGATTAGATTAGGTGTTGCTAGATGGCAAAAAAGAATACGTATTTCTTTCTTACTGCAGGGGGGAAATGGTTCCCCGTGACGGTTCGCGTGAGAGGAAAATAGTCCATAGAGCGTTCAGGGGAGGGACTAGTAACACAAGGTCTAGTTCGATACGAGGTCTCGTCAACTCAGCGTATGAGTAGACAGGGATTGTGCGGTAAAGTAAGGAGCTGATGGTTAGGTGTGGGCTCACCAGACGCAAAACAATCTCTTGGTCTGCGATTTGAAAAGGGGATAGACCTCGCGACTGGCTGATACGACTTTGGGGCCCGACGATTTTTACTTTATTATATGATTAGTTGTTCATGCTGTTGGTCTGACGAGCTCATAGAACGAGCCACGGCAATATAAATGCAGTGTGCTTGGAGACAGGGATTGCGTCGGATCTCGAAGTAGAAGTGTTAGTTACAGGCGGAAGTGTTTTAAATAATATACAGGGAAAATTGTTTCCCCAAACTTTAAAAAATGCAATTATGCAAGCTTTTACATAGGATTTACATTTTTGCATTTCATCTTGGAATTTGGACAGTTTTCATTTTGAACCAGATATTGTAAGATAAACGTGGAAATAAGTAAATATGAGTATAATTTTTTCCTATTATTTCTATGAGGAATCGCTATGTTCTTGGTTCGTTACCAGTCCGCCACCTAGTGGTGAGTAGCATTCGTTTTAATTAGAAGAAGGAAAAGAAAGAAGGGAAGAAAAGAACATGCTAACAGAAAAATACAATAAGAAAGAAAAAGAGAGTAGGGGGGAAAGAAGAGAGAGTGAGTGAGTGAGTGGGAATGATAACTAATTGTTTCATTGAAGATGAAAGATGAAACGAAAAGAAAGAAAAAGAAAGATAAAAAATGAAGATTATCATAACTTTTACATATTGGAAGTATTTTGCATGCTCTTGAGATAAACATATCAAGTTGTTTGTAATAAATTAAATTATCATACGTGGAGATATCCACTGGTGCTAGTAATGAAAATCCAATATCATAAGTTATTGAATAGCTACTATTTCTGCTCCACTTAAATGTATAGAGATGCTGTTAGGTGGTGTCTGCGTCCTGATGCATAAAATCTAAAGGACCAGTAAAATGTATCCATGCATCCCAATGTTTTTAGTTTTTATTTCCTCACATTTCAAATTACTTAAATACATTAATAGTTTATTTAGAAGAATTTCACGGGATAGGTTACAAGGTAGGTGTTAGCGGTTTAGTTGGGACTCATAATTTCCTGGGGACACATTCAAAAGCATATGGTTTCATTTTTTAATGGTTTCATTTATATATTTTAATGGGTTTAATTTATTATCATATCTCAATGGTTCAAATTTCATTTCATGTATTTTTAATGGGTTTTTTTTAATTAATGGTTTTTCATTTTTTAATGGTTTCATTTCATTTGGGGGGGGGGATTTTTTATATATAAGGGTTGCGTTAAAAGCCACTTCTACTATGACTCGCGAGTGTCACGTGACAACCATTAACACCAGTCATAAGCGTCTGCTGCTGATATTATTAATTTATACTGAAGGTCTGAGAAAACTAGGCATTAACTTGGACTCGTGGGGTACGGACCTCATAGACTTACAGGATTTAGATTTTCCAGACTTCTTTTTAAAGTTCTTTACCTGGCCCAGAATTGGGGTTAGAAATTACAATGGTTTATTTTTCATTTCATATTTTTATGGTCTCACAGGATAGGTTACAAGGTAGATGTTAGACGGCTTTAGTTGGGACCCATAAATGTTTCTGTGACATTCAAAGACAAATATGGATGCCACTAAATCAAAAACCTATCAGCATCTGTATATCAATTATTTATTACATATACTAGAGTATTGCCTATCATATGATATTGTTTTAACATTGGCAAATTTACTTTTAAAATTATGGAAAATGACAGGTTCAGTTATCTTTCTTGCATATAAGTAAAAGAGAGAAGAAAAATTAGTTCAACATGTTTTCTTTCCTACAAAACAATAGATATTGAATATATATTATAAAATATGGTAAAATAAAATAAAATAAAAAATAGTAAGAATATTCTGGTTAGATTTCATGTGACATGAGCAGTTCTGATTTTCTTTTTTAATTCTTTGAAGATAAGTGATAATAACGCCTCAAAGAATTTCAGACAATGCAGGTTTTTTTAGTCGTTCAACAAAATTATATAAAGTTATAACAAACTTTTGGTCATTTTTAGAGATTTCTCATATAAAATTCTCTAATCCAATAAGACATTTTTCTTTTGGGATTGAAAGCAACATTTCATTTTTTTTGTTTGTTTTGTTTTACGGCATATCAACCTCAGTGGGTCATTTAATGCGATAAAGTTTTGAAATAAATCAATTTTTAATGAGATAATACAATTTTGTTTTATAAATACATTTTTCTATTAACCTATAGTGGGACCCTAACAGGTACTACCACTCCGGGTCAGAGTGGCCAGGAGCAATGGTGATGAATGGGTGTTCCACATTCCCCAACCTCCAAAACTGGAACCTACCATCAGATAGAGTTTAACGTCATTCCAGGACATGTAGACCCTCAGCCACCGCCTTCTAGCATTCATATAATAAAAAGGGTTAGGGCTTGCCATAATGCAATAGGGTTGGGAAAATTATATACATTTCATTTTTGTTTTGTTTTCTTTCTTTTATGGAAATTAGAAAGTAAAACATACCCTGTCGACAGGGTTAGAAATATGCTAATTGTATCCCTCCATAATGGGGTATCCTTGTATTGGCCTAAACTGTATCGGTGGTGAGCTCTACTCTCGTTCAGAGAGGTATCACCTGTTAGGGTTCTATCTATAGGTCAAATACATCTGGTGAAAATTATTTGTATTAGGTTGGTTGATTGGTTGGTTGGATTTACCGGCACGTCACCCTTGTTGGTTATTTTATGCCGAAGACGTTTTGTTTTATTATTGTGGTGGGTATTCAAATTGTTTTTTAGCTCAACTTTTTTTAAATACATTTTTTTCTAAATATTTTTTGTATTTGACCTATAGATGGGCCCTAACAGTACTACCACTCCAGGTCAGAGTGAGACCTAAGAGTAATGGTGATAAAGGGTACTCCACAAGGCTCAAAAATTGGAACTTACCATTAGATGCAGTTTGTAATATATATATATATATATATATATATATAGTTATATATATATATATTATATATATATTATTTTACAACTGCAAAAAGTTATCCAAAATCTTCAAGTTGACCGTTTTCATTTTAAATTCAAAAAGTATTACATTGTTGCAATTTTCCAGCGGTGTGACCAGACTACATTGATATATATAAAAAAATTCAAATCTTTCTCAATAGACATCACAAAGGTAAGAGACGATTTTATTTCTACCAATATTTATATAATAATTATATTAATTTAATGTTTCAAAAGAGTCCAATAATAGATGAGGAAAACTTTCCATTATGGACTTCTCTCTCAAAAAAATATGTTTTATTTTTTTATTATTGTTTTTTTTATTATTTTTTTTTTTTAACTTTTGAGAGAGGTCCCTTGAAGGATTTTTTTCATTATTCCACTCATCTCATTCATTTTTATTTCTTCATTCATTAGTTTCCATTAATTTCTTAACTATATATATATATATATATAATATATATATATATATATATATATAAGCATGGATCTCATGGCTCTTTCTCACCACCATCTATGGTCATTGTTCTTGAAGGTCTTCTGCACAGCATCAAGTATTTGCACAGAGTGATTGATGTATGGTTTTGTTGGTCAACAAACTGGTGTGTCCATGTATACTGCCACAAGGAGAAAATCATTTATGAGTTCGTTCTTGCTTATCTAGCAGTGTCCAGCATGTCTTGTTCATGTTACCAGCATGGTTTGTTGATAAGAGGCAAATGACATACAGCTGCTCTTTTGTGTGGTGCTGTTCAGACAGCACGCAGAATTAAGACAGCATGCCCATCTTGTACAGATCCATCTACCTTTTTCTCAAAGAATGTCATTAGAGTCCAAGTGGTGCACACATACAGTAGCACTGACATGGCTAAAGCTTGAAAGCAGTCCATACCTTTCTAATGCATATATTGACATCACTTCCTGTAAATGGACATTACTACAAAGAAAATACTATTATTAGAAGCGGCTACCCAGTGTCGCCTGGGTGAGGGGGGGGAATACCTGGGGTACTGATTTGTTTACTTTTGAGATTCCCAAATGCTGGACATTTTTAAGTAGAATTCGATGCTATTTCTATGTATATTTTAATTTTTAATATTTTGAATTTCATAATTTTGCACAAAAAGCAAGTTTTATTTTTGTATTTCCTCCGACATACATACATACATATGAAGGGGGGTGGATGTTTAGGATCCGACGATATGCTGTAGATAGAGGAAGTGGTCAAGAAATGATCAACTCAAAACAAGTCACAGGGTGGTACGTTTCGTCTGTATGCACAGACTTTCTCAGCCGATCTGAGACTTTATTAAAGCAAAGCATACGTTTAAATAATGTGTGTGGCGTGTCGGGAGGTCAAGGGGGTGAGTGTGTGTGATGTGAGCTAAGGTGGAGCGGGGAGTTTAAGACGACTATGCGAAGCTGCTCTAATACCTCATGTAAAAAATATTAACACCAGAAAGGCTTCTTCAACCTTGACAAATCAATAGCTCAATCTATAATCCACGAGAAACATCTTCCTCTCCATGATAATGATAACAAATGAAAATCAACAAACACTACAATCTCCCACATTTTCGCCTCTAACATAACTTAGCACACATGAACTTTTCTCCCCTCTAACATATTCTGCTACACACAAACATTTACTCACACCAATTACATCAACACTGTCACCGCCAGCACCTCAAACAAACATCCTCTAACCCTCCACTCAACTGACCCAGCGACCCCGTCTAGCACCAAATTCCCTGCTCCTCCTAGCTCACAAAATTCCAACTTCCTCCTTATCTCACATCACTACACACTCACCCCTTGACCTCCCTTTACTCAATAAATAATATACCCACACAATTGACCCATACCACTACTACGCCCAGCACTTCAAACAAAATCCTCTACCCTCCATCTCAACTGATCCTACCCAAACTCCCCGCTCACCTTAGCTCACATCACCACACTCACCCCTTGACTCCCGACACCGCACCACCATGTATTTAAACGTATGCTTTGCTTTAATAAAGTCTCAGATGGCTGAGAAAGTCTGTGCATACAGACGAACGTACACCTGTGACTTGTTTTGAGTTGATCATTTCTTGACCACTTTCTCTTATCTACAGCATACATCATAATATACATACATACACACCAAGTGCCCTTTATATAATGTACTAGAAGTAGCTACCGGCATTGCCTGGGTAGAGGGGGTAAAAAGTAGTCTCGCAGATCCATTATTTGAATCGCGAGTTGGATCCTTGCAGGATGCCCATTAAAATCCAATGTATAAAAGTCTACATTGATCCAGACACTCTGAAAAGAAAATTAATGTCTACCATTTAAAATATTAATGCAAAAAACATTCCATGCTGTTATATCTAAATTTTATTTTTCAATTATCTTCACAATTTAAATCTTCATTATTTTTGCTCAGAAATCAAGATCTGTGATAGTGAATGTGTATTATATTTACTTTGTCGTTAACTGTTTTATTTTTGTATGTTTCCCCGGACATACATACACACAACTACCTTTATATATATATATTATATATATATATATATATTATATATAGGGAGATTATGTGCTTAATTAAAGTCATACCTAATTTGTTAATTAATGTCAGCCTTCACCATTTCAAACACATCTTTGACCACTTCTATATATAGATAGATGATAGATAGATAGAAACAGAAATACGTTCCTATATAGCAAAACAACCAATTAAAATTGTACAATACAAAACCATAGAAATCCAAATCAAAAGTTATTAACCTTAATAATTTTGATAGATAAGGCCAAAATAATACGCTGGTGTTATGGTAAACTACCACATGGTGTCTCAGGAAACTAGAATAAATAAATAATTTAATTCTGGGGCATTTCTTAAGAATAAAAACACAAGTTTGCTTCAAAGAGACAAACTATGGAAGTGTTGCATATCGTGCAGACAAGTTCCGGCAAAAAGACAAGAGAAAGATAAAATATATATTTAAAAAAGGGAAGAAGGAAGCGATGTTTCCGGTCAAGAAGCAGGAGAAGATGAAGAAATTTCTTCAGTAAAGAAAAGGAAACGGAAGACTGGATGAAGGCGGAGAGAAAGATAAGAATATATAAAAAATGTCCATATCAGATCAAAAAGATAAAATGCATGGGCATATTTATTGTATATAAAGTAGTGGATGAAGGGTGTCATTAGATCCCAGCGAAGCAGCAGTGAGCGTAATCTCGTGCTTCCGTCGCCATCACCCTCGGGCAGTTTATTTGGAAACACTGCACTCTTCTCCAAACCCGGCATTTTCATCTGAATACTCGTCGCCCTCACACCACCACCGAAGAAAATAAAGACGGTCATATTTTTATATATACGTGTCTGTGGTTTTATTGAAGTCAGTCAAGCGTATACAACAGAAGTCACCACTGATTCACGTCCACAGTTGAAAGATAAAATCGACACAGTCAGCAACATTTCAAATTTTTCTGAACATTCTGTATCATATAAGTTAAAATGTTTTTTGAAACTCAAGAAGTTGTTGTGAGGTGATGGATTTTGGTATTCTTGTTTTTGCAAGTAGTATTTATCGTGCTTAATCTTAAGCAATGGTTCGGCTTCTCGTAGTTAATTCTCTAGTTTCCCTAAGTGTCTGTATATTGGTATGCAGTAATACATATGTATATGAGATAACACCATTAGGCTATCTCTACACAAGTTTGTAAAGTTACCACAAATTTCGGTGTAGTTGTTCAAGGTTTTCCAATTGAGCATCATGCAACAAAAAGTTTTTGTAAAGTTACCACAAATTTCAGGTGTAAGTGTTCAAGTTTTCCAGTTGAGCCATCATGCAGAGTCGTAGGGATAGTGAGTGTTTTTGATCTTTCACTGGACATGAGACAATCCTGCAGAAGAACTGGTCGCAAATTGCCCTATTCTGCCAGTTTCTTCCAAGAGAAAACAAGTTAGAAAGAAAGAAATAAGATTTTTAAAAAACATTAACAAAAAGAAAAAAAACTATCAGTACTACCATATGACTGCATCATTTGGACTTTTAAAAAGACGCCTGCAGAAAAACTAGATGGAAACTACCCAAGGATGTTGTGTTCTGTTTTGATTAAATCCTGATAGCAGTACCTTACAAAACAGTAGCTGTACGGCCACTTACCTCCCGTCTCACAAACCATACAAGATGATATATCCGGGTTAAGGGATATATTCTGAAGTTGGTATTTGGTATATTATCGTAGTAGTAATTGGTACGTCGAATAGCATTCCGTCTGCCGAGCAGTCATGGTGTCGTCTAGCGAGTAAGTTTAGCTTGTAGGCTTAGGTGCCTGTACCAACACAGTGTCGACTATTTATACATGACACTGCCCAATCAGATTATAGTGAGGAGGTACCAAGGTATTTACATATTCATTATATGACAAGACTTGCTGGGTAATGCTACAGAAGTAAGGATGAACTCATGTAGCCTTCTCCTATGGACTCATATACATGGACACACCAGGTGTTGGCTAACCAGTCAATCTAATACTATTTATCATATCAAATAATAAAAAACATGTGTTTGCACACAGTTGTTTTTTGTTTGTTTTTTTGTTGTTTTTGTTGTTTTTTTGTTGAAGTATACCAATCAATGGAAGCAATCAAAAATATGTGTTATTGTTGTGGGGTTTTAAGGGGTCAAATAAGAACAAAACGACGGGTAACAAATGTAGGAAAATGTATTAACAAAAGAGTAGACAATTGCAGTACAGAGAAGTGGGAAATACGTCCGACAATAGAGTTATGAGCTGACTCGCATTGGCTTACTCTACAAGCCATTATTGTCCCTGTTACTTATAGTAACCGTCGGTGCATTCCATTAGTCTATAGGGTATATCACCTATAACAGTTATGTGAAAGGTGAAGCCACAGTTGATCATAGTACGGTAACACAGATGGTAGAAAATGGTAGAAGATATTTTGTTACAATGCCATATACCCTCGTCAGGTATATACACAGGAGTTCTTGTTAGAGAGAGAGAGAGAGAGAGAGGGGGGAGAGAGAGAGAGTATCAACATAGAGACATCAGAGAGAGATATACAGATACATAACTTACTTGGTTGTTACTTTCTACTTCGGCCATTTGTGATCCCTAGTCTTCTTTCTTCTTCCATACCGCCGAGTCGCCATGTTGGATTTCTACTTCGTCTAGTCTTCTCTCCGGCCATGATGTTTACGTTTAGTCTGGTTTTTCTTGCCTGGCCGGTCTTCTAACTAAGGGCATGCGTTTAAGTCATGCAACAACTGATCAACAAGACTTGTGGCTTTTTAAAGTTTTATTTGTTATTTTGTAACTCATCGAGCGGAGCTGACAGCCGGAATGAAAACACGTCTGTTTCACCCGGGGTGTGGCTGTCAACTGACGACCTAACTAGTTTTTACGTGACTTGCGATATTCTCGCCTCTCTGGTCAGTTGGGGCCAGTAACCACCATGTATTTTAATCCTCAAAATTTGAACTTCCAAATCTAAAAGTTGTCAGAGCTATGTCGATTTTTAGCTCTCCAAATTTGAGGGAGGTCGCAAAAAAAGCGACTTTTTGTAACCTATTTTTGTCTGTAAGATGAGTTCTAGAGCTTCCCTACTACTAAAAATTGATTTATTAATGTATTTTTCCCCTAGGAATCCAAAAATGCTGCACACCTAGAAACAAATTCAGAAAAATTGAAGTTGTTGGGTGACATTTTTTCTGGATGATTTGACATGGAATTATCCGTAACTTAGTAAGGTTAATTGACTATTTTCTGATGCTTTAAGAATTGGTGTAACTAGGGGAAAAGGAAGGCATATATATATTTACCAACCCATCCGCACGAGCAGGATGCGACACAAGGTCAATTTCTTAAGCGGAGTTCAGAAGGTTTGAATTCAGAGTTTTCCTTGTCCTAGACCGGTTGCCTAACCATGGTTAAAGAGCCCAGTCTGCCCTACTATTTACCCATAGCTGGAGGGAGAGTAGGATTCATACCTTTCCCAGGGATATTAGCGCTAAATGAAATGCAATTAGCACGTCCAGGAATTGAACTCGGGGCGACGAGTCCATTTCCCATGACTTTAACCATTACACCACGCGCGTCTTACACTACTAAAAGGAAGGCATATAAACCCTTTCTTTGTCTTGCTTTTTGAAGAAATTCTACTTGCTTTAGAATTATAGCATACTGAAATTGACATAAAATTGTTACTACCATCATCAATAACTCTACCATCAAACTTGAGGGAAGTGAAATACCTGTTGTTGACCAGTACAAATTCCTAGGCGTTATATTTGATAAAAAAAAAACTAACTTTCATCCCGCATATAAAATACTTAAAAAATAAATATACCAGAGCCCAACAACTATTACGAGTAGTTGCCCATACTGAATGGGGAGCGGATCAACAAACACTACTTAAACTATACAGATCACTGATCCGTTCCCAACTTGATTATGCCTGCTTTGTATATAGATCCGCTAGGAGGTCTTACCTCAAAGAGCTCAACTATGTACACCAAGAAGGCATAAGGCAAGTCATAGAAGCCTACAGAACTTCTTCAGCCCACAGCCTATATGTAGGGGCTTATGAAGCACCCCTACAGCTAAGATGCGAAAAACTAGCCTTGCAATACTACACAAAACCCAAATCCTGCCCATCCAATCCAGATTATGACTGCACCTTCAACCAAGAATACAAGGAATGTTTTGAAAAAAAAAGAAAAATCAATAAAACCTTTTAGTCTCCGGATGGAATCCATCCTCAAAGAATCTAAAATTCCTCTCACAAATATTCACAAAACCATTATACCAAAAACACCACCTTGGATCATTAAAAAACCTAAAGTGATCCTTAAGCTAAGTGAACTCCCCAAAACAAAAACCTTTCCTAGCACTTACTAAGATAAATTCCACAATATTCTAGAACGCTACCCCAACCACCTCTACATCTTTACAGATGACTCTAAGGACAATGACAAAAAACATGTGCAGCTATTTTAAATAAAGAAAAATTGTAAGAAAAGTTCTCCCAAATTCTTTCAGCTGAAACCTGTGCAATAGATCTAGCACTTGTCATAATCTATGAAAATAACCACAAAAAATATATCATCTTCTCAGACTCGCTCTCTGTTCTACTATCATTAAGAAATAATTTTTAAAAGCTAGAAGACCCTCTCATCATTAAGCTCCTGAATAGATTAGACTTGATGTCTAACTCTAAGGAGATTATGATATGCTGGATCCCAAGCCATATAGGAGTGAGGGGGAATGAAAGAGCTGACTCTGCAGCTAAATCGGCTCTAGATTTGATCCCCGAAAATTTCAAGATACCATATACTGATTTGAAACCTAAAATTAATAGATTCCTTCATACAAAATGGCAACAACACTGGAATAACAACATCCACAATAAACTCTTCCTAATCAAACCGACTTTGGAGGCTGGAGACCAACTTTAAGGAAGTCTAGAAAGGAACAAGTCATTGTGTCCCGATTACGCATTGGTCATACAAGACTAACACACTCCTATATACTCAAACAAGAACAACAACCACAATATGGAACATGTCAAACACCTTTGACAGTTAAACACTTATTCATTGAATGCAGGTTTTTTTGCTCACATCAGAAACTGTTATTTCAAAGCAAATAATATGAAAGATCTGTTTGAAAATGTCAACATGGAGGATATTCTCTCTTTTTTTAGGGAAATGAAATTATACCATAGAATATAGACATGAAACAAATCAATACCATACAACATAATCCCCAATAATGCTAACACATTGTTAAAACCAATTACTAAAAAGTATATATATAAATACACAATATGTATTACATCATAACCGGTAGGCATGACATAACCCCAGACGGGTTGATATGCCCTTAAAATCAATAAACAAACAAAACATCAATAGAAGCGCATTACTTCCGACCAGCCTCTATGGCTTAAAGCAGTCGAAATAGCTCACTCCAAAAAAATGGACGTGGTGTGTCACTTAAGAGGCTTTCATATGATGATGAGTTTCCACGGAAGCATCGGTTCACCTATGAATGGTTAAGGACTGCAAAAGTTGCTGGAAACATGCTACGGTACAAATTCTGTTGACCATATTGTGACGGAGAACGAGAAAGGAAAAAGAGCAAGACATTGTCTTGCCTGCCGGGATCGAACTCGCATCCACCCGCATGCAAAAACAAATGCGTTTTGGACACTGGACGGACGCGAGGTTCGACTGATGTGCCCGGATGGTTGGCTAATATGCCCATAAAATAACAAGTGAGTCGAGCGCTAGTGAGTCAGCAGCAGCAGAAGCAGTCGACAACGACGACGACAAGCTTTGCGAACGACCCAGTAAATAATTGGATTTTAGTCCAACAGAAACAAAACTAAATAAGAAATGCGATTTTGAACTGTTAAAGGTTATTTCTACTACGACGACGGATTTTCCAGCTGCTAGACGAAGACGAAGAATGTGTTGACCAAAAGAAAGTCTGGCTTGTGAGAAGACGGGGAACTCGCTTGTTTTTGTCCCCCCCCCCCCCTCAGCAGAAACTTCTTGATTCGAACATCTATTTCCCCCATATATTCACCCCGCCCCTTCTATACATATGCTTAGTGGAAAGTCAGTGTCGAGAGCTCTGCATGGACATTTCATGGTAGAGGCAGCATTGATGATAAATCTAAGTGATTCAGTGCTGACCGATATCAGTTTTGATGATAGTGAATCAGCAGACAATGTCAATGACATAATAGATGACGAGGTTATGTACGAATCACCCAAAAGTCTATATGCCCTAGACAAATTGGAAGTATCACAACTGCAGGCTATTGCAAGTGACCTTCCCAATGGCCATACAGGCATTGCAAAAGCTGATAAATCTATTACTTTTCATTCATTGTCAAGAGCCCTTTCTCTGCACAAAACTTTTCTTGCAAGCAAGTCACGAAATGCGAAGCTTTGGTTGCAATATCTGAAGTACATTGAGATTCTCAAAGTCTTCATTTGTACAGAAAGGACAGGATATTTGAATACTCATCTGTATGCTAGTGAGCAAATTTTAAATCTGTTTCCAGCTATGGGACATGGCAATTATGCTAAGTTCACCCGCTTTTATTTGCAAATGATGAGAGACTTGCTGAAAAGCCATCCTTGGTTGCTTGAGCAATTTATGCTGAAAGGCTGTCATAATCTACGCTGATCGGATCGTTACAGATTTGGAGATAGAACAAATAATGATGTGCACCATTACATCAAGAGGTAGTCTCACCCGTGGTCGTGGTTTTACGGAGGCTGTTCGTATACTTTGGGTGTACGTATGCACAACTGTGCAAGTATCCATAGGCTATTAGTGAATTGACAGGACTGAAGCAAGTAACGAGAATGTAGCATGCAGATATGGCTCGAAGTAGAGTAGAAAGAGATTCCAAGGACCTGTCCACGATGGTCACTTGGCTAAACTCGCATAATCCGTTTGACACTAGTGATGTCACCTTGCGTTCTGTATCCTCTGGTCTTTCTGCCTCGCCAGAAGATGGTATCAACTGTGACGATGTAAAAAGAACGTTGGGATGGAAATACAAGAGAAGATGGACAATATCCCATACACTAAAATTTCCCTGAGGAGGAAAGACCAAATAAAAAACCTTGCAACATTGAAGAATGAAATCAAATTCAGTGATGATACAGTGCACCTGGATCCAAGTGTTCTGTTCACAAAATTGATGGTCCAGACTGAGAGGTCGTAGGTCATGAAGCCTTTCTTCGAGTAGGAACTTACACAGATACCAACGGCTTTAGTTAAAGATCTCAAGATGAGAAAGTCAAGCAAATCATCACTCGCTGCTCTTTTAAGAAGGGAAGTGGCTTCTGTATCTACAAGTATGTAAGCAAAAACAGTACGGATTATGTATGATTGTCTTTGACGGTTATCTGGAAGGCCCATCAAAGACCATGAGCACGTCTGTTAAAGTAAAAACATGTCCGCTGATCAACAGCTCGGAGGAGATATAGTAGCACATGGCCCACAACTATCTTTTCTTACAAATGAGTACAACAAAAGTCAGTTGATTAAGTTAATGAAAGATGTTTTGAGCTCAGATGGACACACTATTTACCAGGCTAAGAATGATGCTGACACATTGATAATTTCATGTGCGCTAGAACTGTGACAAGAAAGTCCGACTGTTGTAGTATCTGATGATACGGAATGTTTTGCAGGAATAACTCCAATACGCGAGAGTATAAAAATACGTGTTTATTTGTCTACGTTATTTCTGGTACTGCTCCGCAGTCAGAGCCCCTTAAGGCGTTACAGATATTGGGGCCGCTTATGTATATAAGTCGTCCAACACGGAAGTGTTGATGCTTATGGTTCACCATTTCAGTGTGTTTTGTCATCCATAGTTGAAATTGACAATTTTTTTAATTTTTAAAAATCTCGGAAAATATGCAGCATATGATCGCATATTTTTTAACTTTGATTTTTTTCAAAGATAAAATTCAGGGCTATCTTTTGTTAAATTTTCAAGTTAGTCACAGATATTGACAGACATGTAAAATTGGCCTTGAATCTTTTTTAGGGAGTAAAAAAACTCAATTTAACTGAGATAAAAAAAAATTTTTGCATCAATTTAAAGAAAAATTAGTTTTTAAACTACGAAAAAAAAATGCTACATTATTTATTTTTTGAGTTTTAAGAAAATAACTTTTAAATTTTAAAATCACGTTTTAGGGTATTGAATTTTTTTTTATATATAGATTATTCAGGATATGATCTTTCAAGAAATGTAAAAATTAGGAATCGGGAATTTTTTTCTTCAGTTGGTCAATGGTCACCCCCCACACACATACATTCTGAATTGATAAAAAAATAAATTTTCAAGTTTCTTTAATAAAATAAGCCAATCGTTATAAAATTAAGTCGTTGAAAAATAATTTGGTGAAAATTTCGGACCATATGACCTTTAGGCACCCCTTTCGCTTTGCTGATTCATAAGTAATTTTTTTCATTTACACTGTCAACATCCGGTTGTTTGTTAACAGACGATTTTTAGAGGGTTTTTTTTTTAAATTATAAAACTAACTACTAACCCTAACCCTAACCCTAACCCCTAACAAAGAACCGGATGTTGACGGTGTAAAAGAAAAAAAATGTACTTATGAATCAGCAAAGCAAAAGGGGTGCCTAAAGGTCATATGGTCCAAAATTTCATTAAAATTGGACAATTCCCTGATTGTTGGTAATTGTTTTAAAATTAAGAAATTCTTTTTAAGATTATTATCTCCCTTGGCAAATTTTGCACATCACTATATATATATATATATATATATATATATATATATATATTATAATAATAATTACATGAACCATACCTGCCCACCAAGAACTAATGACGAACCATTGAGCCACTTGAGAAGGGAGATGTTATATGCTAACGCCCAAGTTGCCTCCCTTCCATAAGGGACCGGTCTGGTCCTGGCAAAAGGGTACGCATGCGCAGAAAACTAGTAAACATTGCGAGGAGAACACAAAGTTAACGCAAATAAGTTGAGTGTATTTTTGATAAATAAATTTATTGTTATATGCTAAATTTGAAGTCATTATCATTGAAATAACACCCAATGTAACTACATAAACAATAGTATAACAGTGATAATATCTCTTTAACGTTATTTTATCCACTGGCCTTTTCATCCACTTGGTGTCGTCGTTGATATACGATTCACCGTGTCTTGTTATGGGTTATTTCCCCTTGACCATATCAGATTATCCTCTACACTTAGTGTTATGTGTGGTTATTTTGAAAATTCATATCACTCTTCAAGCCAAATAAATTCAGATTAGAGTTACTCCCCTTATCGTTTGTTACATTTTAAGTAAAGCTAACAGCGAAAAAATAATGATATCATTATTTACTTCATTTATCTTTAAAAATTCTATGTTTGAAATATAGAAATAATTTCAAAAATAATTTCAAACTTATTTATTCAAGAAATATTTTAGCGGTCTCGTTCAATACTTTTTTGTCGTATAAGTAATTATGCCGATAATTCAATACATCACCGGCCAATGATACACAAATGGCTAAGTCCGCATTGAGTATTGCACCAAAATTAAAAGATTACATATTGCGGAAAAACTTGGAAGTGGAACTTATGCTACTGTTATACAAAGCATGTAGGAAGGTAACGATTATTTATCTTTATCTCAAAGGATTCTATTTGATTTTTCTTGTATGTGTTAAATGTACAAATATCTGCCCATCAAAATGCACGATTTCATTTTTTTTTTTACTACTTATCTACTGCTACTACTGCAGTAAAAAGTTACAAAACAAAATCGAAAATTTAATCATTACTAGTAAGTTGGCTATAAAATAATTGGTTATATTGAACTTTCTCGCTGTAATATTTTTGTCTGGTTTTTCCCCTTTTTATCGTAATTAGTAAGAAACAAATAATAATATACAAAAGTTATTAAGTTTTAAAAAAAAAAAGTGTGTTTATGAAACACATAAAAAATCAAGCATCACGATAAAAATACAATACAACTATCGCTGAAAATATTTTCCAAGAGTAATTATTGTTTTGTTTATTATACATGAAATACAGAAAAATCAAGTATACGGCCCCAGAAGAACCTTCGCGTGTGGAATGACGTCTATTTTACATGTATAAAAAAATGACGATCGAAATTGTCGATACATTTCAATAAAAATAACTATTATTTATAATGAATATTGTTATTTTATTGAAATACTACCAATTTGTGCGCTTGTTTTCATTTTAAAAACGAATTAAGATTAATTAAATTGATTATTTAAGGTTAAATGTTTGTTTTAGTCGAAACGTAGTAACATAATGAACATCATTTTTTTTTTTAATTATATTATATAACCATGCGCAAAAATGACCAGGTGAGATAATATTTTTTTTTAAGAGGTTACTTCTTCAAATAGACAAACTTGCTTTTAGGCTTTTAAAAGACAAAAATAAAAAATAAAAATAAACAACCTACTTTTAAGCTTATTTTACTGTCTGTGTAAATATTTTATTAAAAATGCAAGTAATATTAAATATATTAAAAATGCAAGTAATATTAAAGTGCAACTAATATTAAAAATATTAAAAATGCAACTAATATTAAAAAATAACACCGATTTAAACAAAAGCATTTTACACAAAATATTTTTAATGTCGGTGTAAATATTTTTTATTATAAATGCAAGTAATATTAAAATAACAGATTTAACACAAAAGCAAAAATTTCTTCTAAATGAAAGATATAGATACCGTTAATTTTGTGATCAAACATGTGAATTTTTATTAAAAAATTTAAAAAAAATAAAGGAAATGAGGGTAAATTTGACTAAAACTTAAATTGTAACCCCCAACCCTAACAATGAACTTTGTTGATATTTATGAAAACGTTTTGTTTTTGTTTTTCTCTCGTTCCAAACACGAAGCGTGTAAAATGTTGTTTACATTAGCTTTTATAAGGAAGACGTCAAACATGAAATGCCCGGATGCTAGCTTTTAGAACCGGCTAAATAGCCTATTCGATATTTTTTTTTAATTTTAAAACATTACTGAAAATCAGGGAATTGTCCAATTTTAATGAAATTTTCACCAAATTATTATTCTTCGACTTAATTTTATAATGAATAGCTTATTTCGTTTAAAAAGTTTGAAAAAATTTTTTTTAATCAAATCAGATATTTGGTGATTTGAAGAAGAAAAAATTCTGGGCCAAAATTTTTATATTTCTAGAAAGATCAATTCCTGAAGAACATGTAAAGAAATGAAAAATAAAATTCGATATCCAAAAAAAAATTTTTTGAAAATTTAATAATTTTTGTAGCATTTTTTTTTTTTTTTTGTAGTTTTAAAACAATATTTTTCTTTGAATTTATGAAGAAAAAAAGTATTTTCTCTAATTTAATTAGTCTATTTTTATTCACTTAAAAAATTTAAAAGTCAATTTTAAACGTCTGGGAGCATCCATATTGAAGTAAATGTTTTTAACAGGGATAGAGCTATCCAAAAATGTAAGTTTAAAAATGCACAATTTTGCGCAGTATATTTTACGAGATTTTTATATATTTGATATAAATTAAAAACTTTTACTAACGATAGCTCTTTTTCATCTATGGGTCACAATTTCTGACTTTATAAACAAACTTTTTAAAAAAAATATACCTAGCAAGTATTTTTATTTTAGATATTACCCATACTAACTAATAGTAAACATTTGTAATAATATATATTTTTAAAAATAAAACCTTTTTAAAGTTTTGTTAGACACGTGAAATACAATTTAATTTTGGTGTGTTTTTTGTTTTTTTATTTAATACATTTTTTCAACTTGTGACTGGAGTGTACACAAAAGACGCTTACTTAGGCTAGACGGGCGGTCGGAGAGGCCCCCTCCGATCAATCGGCTGGTCATGTCAAGCCCTAGCACCTATATGATTGCCCCAACCCTTTTTATCATATGGGTGCTAGAAGGCGGTGGCTAAGGGTCTTCATGTCCTGGGAATGACATTAAACTCTATCTGATGGTGAGGTTCCAGTTCTGGGGGTTTGGGGAATGTGGAGCACCCCTTCATCACCATTGTTCCCTGGTCAACTTTGACCCGGAGTGGTAGTACCTGTTAGGGCCCTATCTATGGGTTAAATAGAAAAAAATGTGTTTATAAAAAAAATTGAGTGTCCATTAAGAATGAATTTATTTCAAAACTTTATCGGCATTAAATGACCCACTGAGGTGATATGCCATAAAACAAAAAACAAACCAAACCCAAATAATTAATGTCCTCTTTATTTATTTGGTCTTACGTAATTTTTAAATTATTTGTAGTAGCTAGAATACAAAAACAAAAAAACAAAAAACAATATTCCAAAACAATAAAATAATATTCCAAACAATAAGCTAAAAAAATTGTTGAAATGTTGATTTAAGGATTTGATAAATTTAGATCAGGTCATAAATGATCACTGTTTATCATTGTATTCATTTTTCAGTTTTAAAAAAGATAGAATTTGTGTTTTTATAGGCACCAACGTCATAGACGTATTTTACAAAATAAATTCAACCCACCTGATTAAAAAAAATAAAAAATAAATAACCAAAAATCAGGGAATTATCAATTTTTTATGAAATTTTCAGTGTTCATTTATCAATGAATGAATTTTTAAAATGCATTAGTTACTTTATTCAAAACTTTCTGATTTGTTTCAGATCATTTAACTTTGACCCACCTACCCCCACCCTTATTTTGGGGGCACAAAATATCAGTGGGGTTATATATAATTGAAACTAATTTCTGCATAAATAAAGACAAAAGACTGAAGGTGAGAATAGAAAAAAATTAAGATTTTGGTAAAAAAATAAGTACCGAAAATCTGAAAATTAAAATGTAAAAAAAATTTTTCGAGATTCTTTTACTCTGTGTTGTTTTGAAATATAATTGCTTTTTAGATTATCAGTGAAAAAACTATACATTGATATTTGTTCTGTTTAAAAGGGTGTGCCTAACTTTTAAATTGAGATTTCTCCATTGATTATTACATCAGCCTACTAAAGCAAGCTTTTTAGTAAATGAATATTTATATATTTTAGAATCTAAAAATATGAATTTTAAAACTTGAAATTATGGGCATTATATTTTAATTGAATTTTATCTATTAATTAGGTAATTAAATTGTTGTTCTAGCTGCTACTAAGGATGACTCTAACTAATATTTATTTTAAAGAATTTCAATTTATTTCCATTGAATCAGTTTGATTGAAACGATTCAGAAATTTAAGAGAAAGGTAAATTCATTTCTTTATTACTACTTGTCCTAAAAATGAATTTGCAATTTTTGCTGACACTTAGCATTATCTAAATCTACTTAAAATTCTGAAAAAAAAAAAAAAATTGGACACAGTCTAGTGGATAGAGGAGTTAGGTTAAGACAGTTCTAAGTGACAGTTATCTCTAGACTGCAGGTCAATCCTGGTCAGGGGCAGCAGTAACATAGAATAATAATAACACAGCTTAACACCTGTACCCCTTTATTTATTTACTTTTATATTATTCTTTTTCCTGAAATTTATTTAATGGTTTTTTCTACTCTGGTAGGAACTGCCAATTTTTGTTTTTTTTATTTTTAGAAGCAAATCAAATTTTGTAACATATCGCTGTTGCCCAACAGTCTGTTTTGCTGGTAAGGATTGAAGAATAGCTTTTATATCAGAAAAAGGTAGTTTTATTGCTATATATTGTAAATACAAAATAATCTTTTTTTGATATGAACTACCAGAAAAATGGCATTTTTCTTCACATTTTAATCATTAATAGGTCTGTTTGCATTAGAAATTGTTTGATTTCTCTGCTTAGATAATTCAATATTTCAATGGCAGAACATCCATTTAAGTCATATAATTCTATAGGACACCCTCTAAAAAGGGTATTGCAAGTTTCATTTTCATCTACCTCTGATTTAGTAAATGTATTAACAATTCACTCTGAGACATATGGTGTATTCTTGATTTCCCTATATGCACCCTAGAAATTTCCCTCCCAATGAATCATACACAAATGCATGCAGGGGTTGACACGGTTGTTTCAGATACGAGAGTCGCCTAACCTTGGTCATTCCAACAACTGATCATACATGCTCTGAATTGGCAGCAGAAGTTGTGTGTGTTTAATTTGGTAACAAAAACTTAAAATAATTATCATGATTCATGAAGATCTCAAGTTCAAAAAACATTTTTGGTTTAAGTGGAACTGCATTAGCCAGAGAAAGGATTGGAACTGACCTAGAGAACGTTCAGCCCCAGTTTCTAGCACATATATGATAAAATGGGTTGGGGTTTGTGTTAGGAAGACCTAAGAAATAGAGTTGCTCCCCTTGATCAGTAGGGATCTGTTGGGAACCAGGAAGTGGGGTTTTGGCCATCACGTGTTTTGATTGGGTTTCGTTCTGAGTGGAAGCACGTACACAGCACGATTGAGCTAGTTAAGTCACTTTTAGGTAGAAGCATTCTTCCAACAACCCGGTCTTGCATTTTTTATTCATATTTTATCTGGATGTAAAGACATAACAGTTTGCCATGAGGGCAATAGGGTTGGGGCAATCATATAGGTGCTAGGGATTGACATGACCAGCAAACCTACCCTGCCAAATATAAACATATGAGTATTTTACTGATGGTTGCACAGCACAATACAAAAATTATAAGAACTTTGCCAATTTGTGCAATCATCAGAAAGATTTTGACTGACCATAAACTACATAGGTGAAAAAGTTGTTGATTTGGGTGAGCAAATAAAATTTTCTATCAGGTGTAGGGTTAAAATAGTTGAATATTTGAGTCTACAGTCCTTATTTGCCCAACATACTCAATTTCAGAAATATTGAATGTATGGAAGTATTTTTTTTTTAATGTAAAAAAACACTGAATTTCTGTGATACTGCCTGGCCTTGATTTAGAGGGCAAAATAGGAAAATTACCCCCCCCTCTGAAATCAGAATGATAAGTTATAGCACAAAATAATTTGCTCACTCCTAACTCATGTGCCAAATTTCAAGTAATTCAGTATTGGTGGGTTAATGCCCTGGTGAATTGACATGAAATGACCATATGTGTATATATATATATATATAATTATATAATATATATATATATATATGAGAAGTAACAAACAGACGATGTGTTTTGATATGGCTTTTTTTGCCCGATATATGAGAAGTAAACGTAAAATAAAAAATTGTCAGCTAAAAGCCATATAATCACATTGTTTGTTTGTTTACTTCTCATACTGTCGTGCAAAGTCACCATAATGGAATATAACTGACTTCAAAACAACGAAAAATCTGAAACCAGCTGGTGTAATGGTTAGTCCCCCTGTCAGCTTGACAGTCAGGGTTCAAATCACACACAAAGCATCTTCTTGTCTATAGCTCTGCTGATGAGGCCTAATAGGCTGAAATGTACATACGAGATTGATTTTTCTCGATTTGTTTAGCCTTACATTTGAATAGGTATGCCCACCTAATTCATTAATTATCAATTAATTAATTTTCAAAATTAGGTACGACTTCAGTTAAGCACATATTCTCCAAAATATATATATATATATATATATATAAAAGGAAGTTTGGTGTGTATGTGTCGACGTATAACTCTCAAAATTGACATCATGCAGATTCGAAATCTTGCATACACCTTAATATCCTTGTAAAAAAGAAACCCCCAAATTATTATGGTTATGATTTTTACTGATTAAGGGTATAATTAATTAATTAAACCCAAATCAACCGATTTGCAGAACTGGCCGTATACCAGCTGCTGCTGATAATAAAATATTGCTCACTGACTGCTTTCTATATAGCGATACCAGCAGTTTAGTTTTAATTTTAGTGAGCAAAATCGCAGTCGAAGCAGTTCAGCTCGGAATTTCTTGTGTATTTATGGTCCATCTTTAAAATATTTATTTGATTTGAAAGTAAATAAAATATCTTTCTAAATATAAATTTTTATGTGATTTTGTCCATTGAATTATTTTTTACAGATGTTAAAAAATATTTTGCTTCGAACAGCCGAGAAATAATAGACCAGTATGACTTTTTTCAGAGACTAAATTTCAACAAAAAAAATAAAATCTTATTTCTCGCGTATTTACGGTGCAACTTTTAAAATAATAAATTTATTTGGTTTCGGAAAAAAAAGAATCTTTCAAAATATGCAATTTTGTATGTGTTTTTATCCATTGAATTATTTTTTTACAGCAAGTTAAAAAGAAATCAAAACAAACAGTTAACGATAACTCAACTTTCTTTATTATATACTTTCATTTTAGAATCATCAGTATAACTAAATCTTTTTGAAAGACTATTCATGAAATAAACATTATTGGTATAAATAACGCAAAATCTTCCACCTACAAATAAAGGTAGTTTAGTTATTAGTTTCTTTTGTTACTTTTCGGGGTTAAAGAAGGAAATAAATTAAATTGATAAATTCTCCAACAAGGAATTAAGAATTTTAGAAAAAAAAAAAAAAAAAACTATTATAAACAAAAAATATAGAAATTGTAATACAGACAAATGTAAATATTCAATTCTTAGCATTTATTATTACATTTTAATAGGTAAAAAAGAACGAATTAAACAAATTAAACGAATACATTTTCTATCATTGTAAATCAGATTGTTTCAAAAATGTAAACAAGAAAAAGAGACTATTCTTAATAAACAATATTATAATAACCCTCATTCTTTGCTTTGTTTATCCTCAATTCCACTATAAATAAAGACATGGATTTTACATGTCACCCTTGAGTTGTTTAATTGTCGCAGTCCTGTTTTTTTATTCATTATTATTGGGTATTGGGTGTTTGTTTTATCATTATTATTGTTTTTTAACTCATTTTTATTTTATTTATCCCATAGATGGGTCTCTAATAGGTTACTACCACTCCGGGTCAAAGTGGACCTGGGAGTAATGGCAATACAGGGGTAATCCACACTTCCAAAACTAGAATGGGAACCTCACCACTAGAGGCAGTTTAATATCATACCCAAGATACTAAGACCCTCAGCAACCGCCTTTTAGCACATCTATGATAAAAGGGATGGTAGTTTGCCAGAAGAGCAATACGTCGATATAATATTCATATAGGTTCTAGGGCTTGATGGGACCACCGATTGATCAGGATGGAGGCTTTCCGACAAACCGTTTGCCAAGTAAGGATCAAAGTGGAGTGTAACATGCCATGGATTGGTCAGCCACCAGGATTTCCGTCCATAACATCATGGTCGCCATCCCACAGCTTGCAGGGTACCCAATTGGAAGGAGGTCTTACTCTCAACAGAAGGTGCAGTCGGTGTATTCTCCAGCTGTAGCCGACAGCCTAAATAAATAAGAACGTTTAATACCTAGCTCCTTTAAATTGTTACTTTTTTTAGGGGTAAAAAGAAAAATAAACTAAACGAATTTATTTTTATCACTTTAACGCAACAAGCAATTAAAAAACTGAATTTAAGTTTTTGTCATATGTCACATGAATGGGGAATTCACTTACGATTCCGTTGGCGCATACGCCCCAGCCAGGAATGGCATAGCAGAGCATTGTCACCACATGGTGAAACGAATTATGCCAGGATGCGCTGTCCCATACAGGAGGCTGTCTACTGGTATAACTCCACCCAACGACGATGTATACACTCTTCATATACATCCCCAAAGACGATGTAACAACTCTTCACTATAACATCCCACCCAAGAATGATGTAACACTCTCCCACTATAACATCCCACCCAAAGATGATGTAACACTCCTCCACTATAACATCCCACCCAAAGACGATGTAACACTCTCACTATAACATCCCACCCAAAGACGATGTAAACTCTCCACTATAACATCCAACCCAAAGACGATGTAACACTCTCACTATAACATCCCACCCAAAGACGATGTTAACACTCTCCACTATACATCCCACCCAAAGACGATGTAACTCTCCACTAATGCCACTAATGGGATCTATCGATATAAAGTTAGGGTGAAGGGGGCTAATGGTGCGATAGCATCTCAGGTCCCATGCACAGCACTTTACAAGTCGGAGATCGCGTGTAGATCAAGGCGCCGCAGAGCCGGTGTACCACAAATTTCAGCAGGGATCAGGTGACCCAAAATAATCAGCCCAAGTCCTTTCTGGTGACAGGATACCCATAAAGATCTGCGCCACGCTACTGTAACCAATTGGAGAAGACTCTGAAGTATAACGTCTTCTGAGAGAGGACGGAGGTCTGTGTGCATGAAATAAAGAAAGATACTGAGTCAGCTAGTGCACACCGCGGAAGGAGCAGAAGTAGGACCCTCCCTGCTTTGTGAAGAAGTACCCAACGAAAGCACCGCCACCAGACTGCCCATCTTTGTGATCATGAGATCAGGGGGGAGTGTGCCGAGAGAAATTACGCATGTGCAGCTCAAAGCGATCATGAACATGTCAATCATGCAGTGTAGGAATTTTGCATATGTGCCAACGAGTGTTCGTGTGTCAAGCCACAACTCAGCGATCAGGTAGGGAGCGAGTTTTAATCTCCTAACGCCTACTACACTCCTCCCATATCTCATTTTGTATGCCAGACATGTCTGATCGCTTTGAGCTAGCACATGCGTATTTCTCTCGGCACACTCCCCCCTGATCTCATGATCACAAAGATGGCAGTCTGGCGGGTGCTTTCGTTGGGTACTTCTTCACAAAGGCAGGGAGGGGGTCCTACTTCTGCTCCTTCCGCGGTGCACTAGCTGACTCAGTATCTTCTTTATTGTCATGCAGCGACTCTCCGTTCCTCTCTCAGAAGACGTTATACTGTCAGAGTCTTCCTCCAATGTGGTTACAGTAGCGTGGGCGCAGATCTTTATGGGTATCCTGTCCACCAGAAAGGACTGTGGGCTGATTATTTGGGTCACTGATCCCTGCTGAAATTGTGGTACACCGGCTCTGCGGCTCGCCTTGATCTACACGCGATCTCCGACTTGTAAAGTGCTGTGCATGGGACCTGAAGATGCTATCGCACCATTAGCCCCCTTCACCCTAACTTTATATCGATAGATCCCATTAGTGGCATAGTGGAGAGTGTTACATCGTCTTTGGGTGGGATGTTATAGTGGAGAGTGTTTACATCGTCTTTGGGTGGGTGTTATAGTGGAGAGTGTTACATCGTCTTTGGGTGGGATGTTATAGTGAGAGTGTTACATCGTCTTTGGGTTGGGTGTTTAGTGGAGAGTGTTACATTCGTCTTTGGGTGGGATGTTATAGTGGAGAGTGTTACATCATCTTTGGGTGGGATGTTATAGTGGAGAGTGTTACATCATCTTGGGTGGGATGTTATAGTGAGAGTGTTACATCGTCTTTGGGTGGATTTTATAGTGAAGAGTGTTACATCGTCTTTGGGTGGGATGTTATACCAGTAGACAGCCTCCTTATGGGACAGCGCATCCTGGCCATAATTCGTTTCACCATTGGGTGACAATGCTCTGCTATGCCATTCCTGGCTGGGGCGTATGCGCAACGGAATCGTAAGTGAATTCCCATTCATGTGACATATGACAAAAACTTAAATTCAGTTTTTAATTGCTTGTTGCGTTAAGGTGATAAAAATAAATTCGTTTAGTTTAATTTTCTTTTTTACCCCTAAAAAAAGTAACAATTTAAGGAGCTAGGTATTAAACGTTCTATTTATTTTAGCTGTCGGCTACAGCTGATAATACACCGACTGCACCTCTGTTGAAGAGTAAGACCTCCTTCCAATTGGGTACCCTGCAAGCTGTGGGTGGCGACCCATGATGCTTAGGACGGAATCCTGGTGGCTGACCAATCCATGGCATGTTACACTCCACTTTGATCCTTACTTGGGCAAGACGGTTGGTCGGAAAGCCTCCATCCTGATCAATCGGCTGGTCCCATCAAGCCCTAGAACCTATATGAATATTATATCGACCGTATTGCTCTTCTGGCAAACTACCATCCCTTTTTATCATAGATGTGCTAAAAGGCGGTTGCTGAGGGTCTTAGTATCTTGGGTATGATATTAAACTGCCTCTAGTGGTGAGGTTCCCATTCTAGTGTTTTGGAAGTGTGGATTACCCCTGTATTGCCATTACTCCCAGGTCCACTTTGCCCGGAGTGGTAGTACCTATTAGAGACCCATCTATGGGATAAATAAATAAAAAATGAGTATAAAAAACAATAATAATGAATAAAACAAACACCAATACCCAATATAATGAAATAAAAAAAACAGGACTGCGACATTAAACAACTCAAGGGCTGACATGTAAAATCCATGTCTTTATTTATAGGTGGAATTGAGGATAAACAAAGCAAAGAATGAGGGTATTATAATATTTGTTTATTTTAAGAATAGTCTCTTTTTCTTGTTTACATTTTTGAAACAATCTTGATTTACAATGATAGAAAATGTATTCGTTTAATTTGTTTAATTCGTTCTTTTTTACCCTATTAAATGTAATAATAAATGCTAAGATTGAATATTTACATTTGTCTGTATAACAATTCTATATTTTTTTGTTTATAATAGTGTTTTTTTTTTTTTTTTTTTTTCTAAATTCTTAATTCCTTGTTGGAGAATTTATCAATTTAATTTATTTCCTTCTTTACCCCGAAAGTAACAAAGAAACTAATAACTAACATTACCTTATTTGTAGGTGGAAGATTTTGCGTATTATCCAATAATGTTTATTTCATGAAATAGTTTCTTTCAAAAAAGATTTTAGTTATACTGATTATTCTAAAATGAAAGTATTAATAAAAGAAAGTTGAGTTATCGTTAACTGTTTTTTTTGATTTCTTTTTAACTGCTGTAAAAAAATAATTCAATGGAATAAAACACATACAAAATTGCATATTTTGAAAGATTCTTTTTTTTTCCGAACCAAATAAATATTTTAAAAGTTTGCACCGTAAATACGCGAGAAATAAGATTTTATTTTTTTGTTGAAATTTAGTCTCTGAAAAAATCATACTTCATATTCTCGGCTGTTCGAAGCAAAATATTTTTTTTAACATGCTGTAAAAAATATTCAATGGACAAAATCACATAAAAATTTCATATTTAGAAGATTATTTTATTTACTTTCAAATCAAATAAATATTTTAAAGATGGACCATAAATACACAAGAAATTCCGAGCTGAACTGCTTCGACTGCGATTTGCTCACTAAAATTAAACTAAACTGCTGTTTACGCTATAATAGAAAGCAGTCAGTGAGCAATATTTTATTATCAGCAGCAGCTGGTATACGGCCAGTTCTGCAAATCGGTTGATTTTGGTTTAATTAATTAATTATATCCCTTAATCAGTAAAAATCAATAACCATAATAATTTTGGGGTTTCTTTTTTACAAGGATATTAAGGTGTATGCAAGATTTCGAATCTGCATGATGTCAATTTGAGAGTTATACGTCGACACATACACACCAAACTTCCTTTTATATATATATATATATATATATATTTTAGGAGAATATGTGCTTAACTGAAGTGTACCTAATTTTGAAAATTAATTAATTGATAATTAATGAATTAGGTGGGCATACCTATTCAAATGTAAGGCTAAACAAATCGAGAAAATCAATCTCTGTATGTACATTTCAGCCTATTAGGCCTCATCAGCAGAGCTATAGACAAGAAGACTGCTTTGTGTGTGATTTGAACCCTGACTGTCAAGCTGACAGGGGGGACTCTAACCATTACACCAGCTGGTTTTCCAGATTTTTCGTTTGTTTTGAAGTCAGTTATATTCCACTTATGGTGACTTTGCACGACAGTATGAGAAGTAAACAAACAAACAATGTGATTTGATATGGCTTTTTAGCTGACAATTTTTATTTTACGTTTACTTCTCATATATCGGCTAAAAAAAGCCATATCAAACACATCGTCTGTTTGTTTACTTCTCATATATATATAATATATATATATATATATATATATATATATACACTATGGGTCATTTCATGTCAATTCACCAGGGCATTACACCCACCAATACTGAATTACTTGAAATTTGGCACATGAGTTAGGGAAGTGAGCCAAATTATTTTTGTGCTATACCTTATCATTCTGATTTCAGAGGGGGGGGGTAATTTTCCTATTTGCCTCTAAATCAAGGCCAGGCAGTATCACAGAAATTCAGTGTTTTTTTACATTAAAAAAAAAATACTTCCATACATTCAATATTTCTGAAATTGAGTATGTTGGGCAAATAAGGACTGTAGACTCCAAATATTCAACTATTTTAACCCTACACCTGATAGAAAATTTTATTTTGCTCACCCAAAATCAACAACTTTTCACCTATGTAGTTTATGGTCAGTCAAAATCTTTCTGATGATTGCACAAATTGGCAAAGTTCTTATAATTTTTGTATTGTGCTGTGCAACCATCAGTAAAATACTCAATATGTTTTATATTTGGCAGGGTAGGTTTGCTGGTCATGTCAATCCCTAGCACCTATATGATTGCCCCAACCCTATTGCCCTCATGGCAAACTGTTATGTCTTTACATCCAGATAAAAATGAATAAAAATGCAAGACCGGGTTGTTGGAAGAATGCTTTACCCTAAAAGTGACTTAACTAGCTCAATCGTGCTGTGTACGTGCTTCCACTCAGAACGAAACCCAATCAAAAACACGTGATGGCCAAAACCCACTTCCTGGTTCCCAACAGATCCCTACTGATCAAGGGAGCAACTCTATTTTCTTTAGGTCTTCCTAACACAAACCCCAACCCATTTTATCATATATGTGCTAGAAACTGGTGGCTGAACGTTCTCTAGGTCAGTCCAATCCTTTCTCTGGCAATGCAGTTCCACTTAAACCAAAAATGTTTTTTGAACTTGAGATCTTTCATTGAATCATGAATAATTATTTTAAGTTTTGTTACCAAATTAAACACACACAACTTCTGCTGCCAATTCAGAGCATGTATGATCAGTTGTTGGAATGACCAAGGTTAGGCGACTCTCGTATCTGAAACAACGTGTGCAACTCCCTGCATGCATTTAGTGTATGATTCATTGGGAGGGAAATTTCTAGGGTGCATATAGGGAAATCAAGAAATACACCATATGTTCTCAGAGTGAATTGTTAATACATTTACTAAATCAGAGGTAGATGAAAATGAAACTTGCAATACCCTTTTTAGAGGGTGTCCTATAGAATTATATGACTTAAATGATGTTTCTGCCATTGAAATATTGAATTATCTAAGCAGAGAAATCAAAATTTCTAATGCAAACAGACCTATTAATGATTAAAATGTGAAGAAAATGCCATTTTTCTGGTAGTTCATATCAAAGAAAAGATTATTTTTGTATTTACAATATATAGGCAATAAAACTACCTTTTTTCTGATATAAAGCTATTCTTCAATCCTTACCAGCAAAAACAGACTGTTGGGCAACAGCGATATGTTACAAATTTGATTTGCTTTCTAAAAATAAAAAAAACAACAAAATTGGCAGTTCCTACCAGAGTAGAAAAAACCATTAAAATAAATTTCAGGAAAAAGAATAATATAAAAGTAATAAATAAAGGGTACAGGTGTTAAGCTGTGTTAATTATTATTCTATGTTACTGCTGCCCCTGACCAGGATTGACCCTGCAGTCTAGAGATAACTGTCACTTAGAACTGTCTTAACCTACTCCTCTATCCACTAGACTGTGTCCAATTTTTTTTTTTTTTCAGAATTTTAGTAGATTTAGATAATGCTAAGTGTCAGCAAAAATTGCAAAATTCATTTTTAGGACAAGTAGTAATAAAGAAATGAATTTACCTTTCTCTTAAATTTCTGAATCTTTCAATCAAACTGATTCAATGGAAATAAATTGAAATTCTTTAAAATAAATATTAGTTAGAGTCATCCTAGTAGCAGCTAGAACAACAATTTAATTACCTAATTAATAGATAAAATTCAATTAAAATATAATGCCCATAATTTCAAGTTTTAAAATTCATATTTTTAGATTCTAAAATATATAAATATTCATTTACTAAAAAGCTTGCTTTAGTAGGCTGATGTAATAATCAATGGAGAAATCTCAATTTAAAAGTTAGGCCACACCTTTTAAACAGAACAAATATCAATGTATAGTTTTTTTCACTGATAATCTAAAAAGCAATTATATTTCAAAACAACAGAGTAAAAAGAATCTCGAAAATTTTTTTTTACATTTAATTTTCAGATTTTCGGTATTATTTTTTTTACCAAAATCTTAATTTTTTTCTATTCTCACCTTCAGTCTTTTGTCTTTATTTATGCAGAAATTAGTTTCAATTATATATAACCCCACTGATATTTGTGCCCCCAAAATAAGGGTGGGGGTAGGTGGGTCAAAGTTAAATGATCTGAAACAAATCAGAAAGTTTTGAATAAAGTAACTAATGCATTTTAAAAATTCATTCATTGATAAATGAACACTGAAAATTTCATAAAAATTGATAATTCCCTGATTTTTGGTTATTTATTTTTTATTTTTTTAATCAGGTGGGTTGAATTTATTTTGTAAAATACGTCTATGACGTTGGTGCCTATAAAAACACACAAATTCTATCTTTTTTAAAACTGAAAATGAATACAATGATAAACAGTGATCATTTATTGACCTGATCTAAATTTATCAAATCCTTAAATCAACATTTCAACAATTTTTTAGCTTATTGTTTTGGAATATTTTTATTGTTTTGGAATATTGTTTTTTTGTTTTTGTTTTTGTATTCTAGCTACTACAAATAATTTAAAAATACGTAAGACCAAATAAATAAAGAGGACATTAATTATTTGGGTTTGGTTTTTTTTTGTTTTATGGCATATCAACCTCAGTGGGTCATTTAATGCCGATAAAGTTTTTGAAATAAATTCATTCTTAATGGACACTCAATTTTTTTTATAAACACATTTTTCTATTTAACCCATAGATAGGGCCCTAACAGGTACTACCACTCCGGGTCAAAGTGACCAGGGAACAATGGTGATGAAGGGGTGCTCCACATTCCCAAACCCCCAGAACTGAACCTCACCATCAGATAAGTTTAATGTCATTCCCAGGACATGAAGACCCTTAGCCACCGCCTTCTAGCACCCATATGATAAAAAGGGTTGGGCAATCATATAGGTGCTAGGGCTTGACATGACCAGCCGATTGATCGGAGGGGGCCTCTCCGACCGCCCGTCTAGCCTAAGTAAGCGTCTTTTGTGTACACTCCAGTCACAAGTTGAAAATGTATTAAATTAAAAAACAAAAAAAAACACCAAAATTAAATTGTATTTCACGTGTCTAACAAAACTTTAAAAAGGTTTTTTTTTAAAAATATATTATTACATGTTTACTATTAGTTAGTATGGGTAATATCTAAAATAAAAATACTTGCTAGGTATATTTTTAAAAAGTTTGTTTATAAAGTCAGAATTGTGACCCATAGATGAAAAAGAGCTATCGTTAGTAAAAGTTTTTAATTTATATCAAATATATAAAATCTCGTAAAATATACTGCGCAAAAAATTGTGCATTTTTAAACTTACATTTTTGGATAGCTCTATCCCTGTTAAAAAACATTTACTTCAATATGGATGCTCCCAGACGTTTAAAATTGACTTTTAAATTTTTAAGTGAATAAAAATAGACTAATTAAATTAGAGAAAAAATACTTTTTTTCTTCATAAATTCAAAGAAAAATATTGTTTTTAAAACTACAAAAAAAAAAAAAAAATGCTACAAAAATTATTAAATTTTCAAAAAATTTTTTTTTTTGGATATCGAATTTTTATTTTTTCATTTCTTTACATGTTCTTCAGGAATTGATCTTTCTAGAAATATAAAAATTTGGGCCCAGAATTTTTTCTTCTTCAAATCACCAAATATCTGATTTGATTAAAAAAAATTTTTTTCAAACTTTTTAAACGAAATAAGCTATTCATTATAAAATTAAGTCGAAGAATAATAATTTGGTGAAAATTTCATTAAAATTGGACAATTCCCTGATTTTCAGTAATTGTTTTAAAATTAAAAAAAAATATCGAATAGGCTATTTAGCCGGTTCTAAAAGCTAGCATCCGGGCATTTCATGTTTGACGTCTTCCTTATAAAAGCTAATGTAAACAACATTTTACACGCTTCGTGTTTGGAACGAGAAAAACAAAAACAAAACGTTTTCATAAATATCAACAAAAGTTCATTGTTAGGGTTGGGGGTTACAATTTTAAGTTTTAGTCAAATTTACCCTCATTTCCTTTATTTTTTTTAAATTTTTTTAATAAAAATTCACATGTTTGATCACAAATTAACGGTATCTATATCTTTCATTTAGAAGAATTTTTTGCTTTTGTGTTAAATCTGTTATTTTTAATATTACTTGCATTTATAATAAAAATATTTACACCGACATTAAAAATATTTTGTGTAAAAATGCTTTTGTGTTAAATCGGTGTTATTTTTAATATTAGTTGCATTTTTAATATTTTTAATATTAGTTGCACTTTTAATATTACTTGCATTTTTAATATATTTAATATTACTTGCATTTTTAATAAAAATATTTACACAGACAGTAAAATAAGCTTAAAAGTAGGTTTGTTTATTTTTATTTTTTATTTTTTGTCTTTTTAAAAGCCTAAAAGCAAGTTTGTCTATTTGAAGAAGTAACCTCTTAAAAAAAAAATATTATCTCACCTGGTCATTTTTGCGCATGGTTATATAATATAATTAAAAAAAAAATGATGTTCATTATGTTACTACGTTTCGACTAAAACAAACATTTAACCTTAAATAATCAATTTAATTAATCTTAATTCGTTTTTAAAATGAAAACAAGCGCACAAATTGGTAGTATTTTCAATAAATAACAATATTCATTATAAATAATAGTTATTTTTATTGAAATGTATCGACAATTTCGATCGTCATTTTTTATAACATGTAAATAGACGTCATTCCACACGCGAAGGGTTCTTCTGGGGCCGTATACTTGATTTTTCTGTATTTCATGTATAATAAACAAACAATAATTACTCTTGGAAAATATTTTCAGCGATAGGTATTGTATTGTATTTTTATCGTGATGCTTGATTTTTTATGTGTTTCATAAACACACTTTTTTTTTTTAAACTTAATAACTTTTGTATATTATTATTTGTTTCTTACTAATTACGATAAAAAGGGGAAAAACCAGACAAAAATATTACAGCGAGAAAGTTCAATATAACCAATTATTTTTATAGCCAACTTACTAGTAATGATTAAATTTTTCGATTTTGTTTTGGTAACTTTTACTGCAGTAGTAGCAGTAGATAAGTGTAAAAAAAAAATGAAATCGTGATTTTGATGGGCAGATATTTGTACATTTAACACATACAAAGAAAAATCAAATAGAATCCTTTGAGATAAAGATAATAATCGTTACCTTCCTACATGCTTTGTATACAGTAGCATAAGTTCCACTTCCAAGTTTTTCGCAATATGTACTTTTAATTTTGGTGCAATACTCAATGCGGACTTAGCCATTTGTGTATCATGGCCGGTGATGTATTGAATTATCGGCATAATTACTTATACGTACAAAAATATTGAACGAGACCGCTAAATATTTCTTGAATAAATAAGTTGAAATTATTTTTGAAATTATTTTTCTATATTTCAAACATAGAATTTTTAAGATAAATGAAGTAAATAATGATATCATTATTTTTTCGCTGTTAGCTTTACTTAAATGTAACAAACGATAAGGGGAGTAACTCTAATCTGAATTTATTTGCTTGAAGAGTGAATGAATTTTCAAAATAACCACAATAACACTAAGTGTAGAGGAATAATCTGATATGGTCAAGGGGAAATACCCCATAACAAGACACGGTGAATCGTATATCACGACGACACCAAGTGGATGAAAAGGCCAGTGGATAAAATAACGTTTAAAAGAGATATTATCACTGTTATACTATTGTTTATGTAGTTACATTGGGTGTTTATTTCAATGATAATGACTTCAAATTTAGCATATAACAATAAAATTTATTTATCAAAAATACACTCAACTTATTTTGCGTTAACTTTGTGTTCTCCTCGCAATGTTTACTAGTTTTCTGCGCATGCGTACCCTTTTGCCAGGACCAGACCGGTCCCTTATGGAAGGGAGGCAACTTGGGCATTAGCATATAACATCTCCTTCTCAAGTGGCTCAATGGTTCGTCATTAGTTCTTGGTGGGCAGGTATGTTCATGTAATTATTATTATAATATATATATATATATATTATATATATATATATATATAGTGATGTGCAAAATTGCCAGGGAGATATAATCTTAAAAAAAGAATTTCTTAATTTTAAAAAACAATTACCAACAATAGGGAATTGTCCAATTTTAATGAAATTTTTGGCCATAGACTTTAGGCACCCCTTTTGCTTTTGCTGATTCATAAGTACATTTTTTTTCTTTTACACCGTCAAACATCCGTTCTTTGTTAGGGGGTTAGGGTTAGGGTTAGGGTTAGTAGTTAGTTTTTATAATTTAAAAAAAAACCCCTCTAAAAATCGTCTGTTAACAACACCGATGTTGACAGTGTAAATGAAAAAAATTACTTATGAATCAGCAAAGCGAAAGGGGTGCCTAAAGGTCATATGGTCCGAAAATTTTCCACCAAATTATTTTTCAACGACTTAATTTTATAACGATTGGCTATTTTTTAAAGAAACTTGAAAATTTAATTTTTTTTATCAATTCAGAATGTATGTGTGTGGGGGGTGACCATTGACCAACTGAAGAAAAAAATTCCCGATTCCTAATTTTTCATTTCTTGAAAGATCATATCCTGAATATCTATATATAAAAAAAAATTCAATACCCTAAAACGTGATTTTAAAATTTAAAGTTATTTTTCTTAAAAACTCAAAAAATAAATAATGTAGCATTTTTTTTTCGTAGTTTAAACTAATTTTGCTTTAAATTGATGCAAAAATTTTTTTTATCTCAGTTAAATTGAGTTTTTTTACTCCTAAAAAGATTCAGCCAATTTTACATGTCTGTCAATATCTGTGACTAACTTGAAAATTTAACAAAAGATAGCCCTTGAATTTTATCTTTTGAAAAAAATCAAAAGTTAAAAAATATGCGATCATATGCTGGCATATTTTCCGAGATTTTTAAAAATAAAAATTGTCATTTCAACTATGGATGAACAAACACCACTGAAATGGTGAACAATAAGCATCAACACTTCCGTGTTGGACGACTTATATACATAAGCGGCCCCAATACTGTAACGCCTTAGGGGCTCTGACTGCGGAGCAGTACCAGAAATAACGTAGACAAATAAACACGTATTTTTATACTCTCGCGTATTGGAGTTATTCCTGCAAAACATTCCGTATCATCAGATACTACAACAGTCGGACTTTCTTGTCACAGTTCTAGCGCCATGAAATTATCAATGTGTCAGCATCATTCTTAGCCTGGTAATAGTGTGTCCATCTGAGCTCAAAACATCTTTCATTAACTTAATCAACTGACTTTTGTTGTACTCATTTGTAAGAAAAGATAGTTGTGGGCCATGTGCTACTATACTCCTCCGAGCTGTTGATCACGGAACATGTTTTACTTAAACAGACCCGTGCTCATGGTCTTTGATGGGCCTTCCAGATAACCGTCAAAGACAATCATACATAATCCGTACTGTTTTTGCTTACATACTTGTAGATACAGAAGCCACTTCCCTTCTTAAGAGCAGCGAGTGATGATTTGCTGTGACTTTCCTCATCTTGAGATCTTTAACTACGCCGTTTGGTATCTGTGATTCTCTCGAAGAAAAAGGCTTCATGACCTTACGACCTCTCAGTCTGGACCACAATTTGTGAACAGACACTGTGGTATCCGGTGCACTGGTATCATCACTGAATTTGATTTCAGTTCTTTCAAATGTTGGCAAGGTTTTTATTTGGCTTTCCTCCTCAGGGAAATTTAGTGTATGGTATTGTCCATCTTCTCTTGTATTTCCATCCCAACGTTCTTTTTACATCGTCACGTTTGATACCATCTTCTGGCGAGGCAGAAAGACCAGAGGATACAGAAGCAAGGTGACATCACTATGTCAAACGGATTATGGAAGTTTAGGCCAAGTGACCATCGTGGACAGGTCCTTGGAATCTCTTTTCTACTCTAACCTTCGAGCCATATCTGCATGCTACATTCTCGTTACTTGCTTCAGTCCTGTCATTCACTAATAGCCATGGATACTTGCAACAGTTGTGCATAACGTACACCAAAGTATACGACAGCCCTCCGTAAACCACGACCACGGGTGAGACTACCTCTTGATGTAATGGTGCACATCATTATTTGTTCTATCTCCAATCTGTTAACGATCCGATCAGCGTGATTATGAAGCCTTTCAGCATAAATTGCTCAAGCAACCAAGGATGGCTTTTCTAAGCAAGTCTCGTCATCATTTGGCAATAAAAGCGGGTGAACTTAGCATAATTGC
>CM042140.1:31851588-31901588 GCA_023376005.1 Doryteuthis pealeii
TAAAAAAAGAGAGAGAGTAGGCTGAATTAAACAGTCTTTTTTAATGTGGAGGAGTTCAAGCTATGTGATGACCGGTGCAAAAACGCGTGAGTGGTCCATAGCATTTTATTTCTGGCAACCAGGCAATAAATCTGTCCCTGCCTCTTTTAGATGAGGGGGCAGGTACTGCCTGGGGTAATAGCACCTGAGGCTTCTAAACCAGCTTATTTACAGATATTCCACTATGTCAGTTGAATACAAGGATCGATTATTATGAGGAGCCACACATGAACCAAAGCTCAGTGGTAAAAAATTGTGTGTATCCTTCAGCATTCCTCTTTTGAGACATTCAGGCACTGGGCAATAAACCCAGCACTGCCCTTTTTAGGCGAGTTGGCAGATATTGCCTGGGGTGGACCCTGGGATTCATGCCAGTATTATATATCTTACCGGTATAAGGTGAAAAACCCTAAATCAGGTAAATATAAATATGTAAATATGTTTTTCCAAAATGAGCGGGTAAATGTTAAGGTTTTATTGTAGAACCTTCCTTACCTCACTTATCTATAAATGGACTCTTCTACCAATGTATAGATGTTCTGAATTTTTCTGTCTCGGTCACAATTTTTGAATTATCAAGGGAATGTCAGCCTTGTTGACTAGGGTTGTAGAATATGCCAACTGCACTTCTGCAGAGGGGTAAGACCCCCTCGAATGGGGCGCACCTATTGGCTGTGAGTGGCAACCCATGATGTTTAAAGATGGAATCCTGGTGGCTCAGCAGTCCGTGACATGCAACACTACACTTTGGTCCTTACTTAGACTAGACATTCGGTCGAAGAGGCCATCTCTGATCAATCAGCTGGTCATGTCAAGCCCTAGTATCTACATTACTGTCCCAACTCTATTGCCCTTATGGCAAGCTCCAACCAGATCAATAACACCAAGTAAATATTTATCAAAGCCGGTTTTGTTATGCAAATTAACCACACCATATATTATGTAAATCTTTATTTCTTAGTGATATATGAGACATATTGCAGGATTTTAAACGCACTAATAACATGGGCAGTTTTGAGGCAAATCTACCTCAGATTTTTATAGAGACCTTGTTAATAAATAAGATTTATTCTATGTATTAATGATTTTGACTATAAATTAAATACACATTGATAAACTTACGCAGTTCTTGATGGTATCGTGGTGTAAGCAGTGATGTAATTTTGGTTACAGATATACACCGAATCTCCATTATAATACTATGTTTAAAAATCAGTCAATTACGTGAGCTAATGGCGTCTGCATCTGTTAAGAATATAAACATCATATGTATACAAGAACATAGATATTACCATAGTGAACTAGAATATATAATTACCGCGACCAGAAAATTCGGCAAACACTGTGTGCGACATACGGAAAAACTGGACAGCTGTTTCAACCTATTAGATCTTATCAGCAGTGTGTACCGTGATCTTCCCCATTGGAGATCAAACGAGTGACCACAGAATGCAGAGCCGAAACTCTATCACATTAAGTTTTTGTACGTATTTGTACGTTTACCATGACTAATTGATTTGGCGATCCTCGCATGTGTTGTAGGCTGGTTGCTCAGTGGTAGAGTTTCAGCTCTGTATTCTGTGGTCGCTGGTTCAATCTACAATGGGAGAGATCATGGCATACACTGCTGATGAGACGTAATAGGTCGAAACAGCTATCCAGTGTTTCTAAAAAAAAAAAAATTAGTGAAATAGATCACTAATTCGGATTGAGCTTAGTAGTGACCACCCCAAGCGGAAATTTAACAGGTTTGAATTCAGTTTTCCTTCTCCTAGACTGGTTGCCTAATCCAAGGTTAAAGAGCCCATTCTGCTCTACTATTTACCCATAGCTGGAGGGAGAATAGTTGGATTCATACCTTTCCCAGGGGTATTAGCGCTAATATGAACTGTGGCTTCAGTTAAGATTTGAACTCGGGTCGACGAGTCCATTTCCTACGATTCTAACCAGTACACCACACGCCTCCAACATTCTGTAAGTCGCACGTGATGTTTGCTGAATTTTCTGTTCGTTGTAATTTAATTACATCTATAATTTCCTCTCCTGGTTTAGCTCAGTCGGTAGAGCGTTCGGCTAGGAATCACAAGGTTCCTGGTTCGATACCGGCCCTCGCTAACTCAGCGTATGAGTAGCACAGGCATCTGTGCGGTAAAGTGAGGAGCTGATGGTAGGGGTGGCGCTCCACCGCAGACGCTAAAATAATCTCCTTGGTCTAGCGCTAGTGAAAAAGGGATAGACTTCCTCGCTGTCTGGCTGATACCGACATTAGGCCGCCCCGACGACCTTTATATATATATATCTATAGTTAGAATATAATGAAACGGGTAATGGATAAAATTTTGTGCTGGCATCAAATGGGTTGATATGCCTTAAACTAAGATAACCATGATATTTCAACCAGGTACACAAAAATAGATGTATTCTTTAATAAAATTTTTTTAAAGAATTGATGTGAAAAGGGTTAATATTTTGTATGAAATAATAAAAGCTGATTTTTCAAAAGAAAAAAAAAATTCTGCTATTCAGTTGCTTGGAAATGATTTAAAATCATTTTTTTTAACTTTTAAATTTGAAGAGCTCCAATTCAGTCCCTTCACTTGATATGTAAGAAAAAGAAAGAAAAAAAAAGCTTAAAATGAAGAATAGATTGAAATTTAAACAGGTTGATAGAGAGGAATACAGCAGAAAATATTGCAAAATCAAACTAAAGTTTGACAACAAAGTGATACTGTTGGTCATAATCAATAGTACATGCCTTAAAGTGAAGTTATCTGATAGGGTGGGAAGAGATGGAAAAAAGTTACTGGGTGAAAAAAAAATAGACAGATAAAATGCTAAGATCTATTGGCAACTTTATTTGAAGCACAAAACTCTGTCAATGCCACCAGAGGAGATGTAGAAATGCTTCTCAGTTCTTGTGCTTTAAAATCACTAAACAGCATTTAAAAAATTCTTCCAAACAACCGCTACAAATCTTTCTTCGGTGTAGGCGTTATTTTCGTATTTGCCTGGGGAGTTGTCTGCCCGTTTAGTTTCGCTGGTTCCCGCTAGGGGCCTTGGATATTTAAGCGGCTGATTTGAACGTCTCTTTTCTTTTTCCTGCTGCTCGACCTACGAGACACTATGGGTTAGACTCTGGTCTACCCTCTTGTTGGGGTTTTGGCTCCCCTTACATTACTGTAAGTGATTCATACAGCATGGACTATTCCTAGTCTCATGTCTGTTGCTTTTATGTTTATCATTTTACATGTAACTTTGTATTACTTATGTATGTATGTTCATGTACACCTCTATGTATTATGTACCCTGTTTATTCTATACTGTATATAAAATGTTTTGTCTATCAACCTTTGTCGGAGTTTTATATTCAAGTATTATCACTTTGAATCTTACACCGGCATTAAATGACCCACCATAGTTGATATGCCGTAAAACAAAACAAACAAACTTTGCCCTGTCGACTGGGACAGAAGAATATACCTGTTATATATTGAAGGGGTTACCATCGCTTTTGGCCAGTTAGTGTAGAAACAGATTTGAGTTCAGGGTTATTGAATTCAAATCCGAACCGTTAGAGTGATTGGCACTCGATAACCTGAGCATAACCTTCAATTTTCAGTTACGCTAACGGTAGGAAAGAAGGCTTTGTAGAGAAGTCAGCCGTTAGACCTTATGATGTACAAAAGGTGTCGGCTTGGCTTCTGCGTGGTTGAGAAAATTATAAGATTTAAGGTCTGAATAAAATGTGATCACGAAAAAAACTATATACCTTGAGTTTGTCTCTAAGAACTATAACGACCATGGCATAATAAGAAACCTTACCAGACCAGTGAACTAAAGAAGCCAGAACCAGACCGATAGAAGAAACAGAAGATAGAAGAAATACAGCCATGAAGACAGCTACTCAAAAAGTAAGTAGAAGATTGTTGTGGTAGATATAACAACGGATATCTCCAATGACGAATATCTCTCATCCCATAACAGAAGAACTAGATTATTAAATTAATAGACTCTTTTTTTTAATTTCTTCTAGTGACGCCATTATTTCTAGTCTTCATTCATGGTTAATAAACCAAAGGTTTGAGTGTAATCTAAGTAGATAAAGCATGCTTTATGGAGAATGTAATCTACCCAGACAAAGGATGTTTTGTGAAGAATGTAATCAAAAGTAGATAAAGCAGGTTATTATGAATCATGCTAGAGGCGCGTGGCATATCGGTTGGAGTCGTAGGAAATGGACTAGTCGACCCGAGTTTAAATCCTAGACAAGGCTATTAGGCCTCATCAGCAGAGTTATAGACAGGACAGTGCTTTGTGTGTGATTTGAACCCTACCTGCCAGGCTGACAGGTGGGGACTCTAACCATTACACTAGCTGGCTTTCCCAGATTTTCTCGTTTATTTTAAAAGTCAACCTAAAAGTGCGATATATATATCAGTTTAAAATAAACGAGAAAATCTGGGAAAGCCATATATATATATATGGAAGCGCGTGGCATAATGGCCAGAGTCGTGGGAAATAGACTTGTCGACCCGAGTTTAAATCCCAGACAAGGCTGTTTGCATTTCACATAGCGCTAATACCCTCGGGAAAGGTATGAATCCATATTTTCTCCCTCCAGCTATGGGTAGAATAGTAGGGCAGACTGGGCTCTTTAACCTTGGATAGGTAACTAGTCTAGGAAAAGGAAAACTCTGAATTTGAAAAAAAAAACTGAGCTCAGTCGTTGATTGGGTTTGTGGCATTCATTGTGCACCAATTCTTTCCTATCCACTTTGCCAAAAAGTGCGGATGGTCTAACACAAGCCTTTACTACGATAAACAAAACACTGTGTAGGTTGTTCATTGGATGAACCCTCATGCGGCGAAATCGACAAGAGAGTTCCTTTTTTTTTTATCAATCACGTAATCCAAGTAGATCGAGTATACCTTCTTAAGAATAAAATATCCAAACAGTGTATGTTTTTATGATGAATATATTCTAAGTAGATAGAGCATGTTTTATGAAGAATGTTATCTATGCACGTATATAATGTTTTTTTTTTTATAGAGAATGTAATCTCAGTGAATAAAACATGCCTTCTGAAGAATGTAATCCAACGCTAGTGAAAAAGGGCTAGACAGAGTGTCTCCTGCGGCCTCCATGGAACATTCTCCCGTACCAAATGCAGAAGAGACAAAAGAAAAAAGTGATGATGATGAGGATGAGAAGTCGGAAAAGTCAGAGGATGAGGAAGAAGGGGAGAAATCAGAAGAGGAAGAAAGTTCTGCAGAAAAGGAAACTAAGTCAGATGAAAAAGAAACAGATGTGGATACTGCTGAAGAGAATCCTCTAAACAAATCCAATGGCAGTCAAGCACCGCGTGCTCTCCACAAAACTTGCTCAATATTTCTTCGCAACCTTGCTCCTTCAATTACCAAGCAAGAGGTTGTAGCTACCTGTCGACGCTATCCTGGATTTATGCGAGTAGCTCTTCAGGACCCACAACCAGAACGCAGGTTTTTCAGACGTGGTTGGGTTACTTTTGAACGTAATGTCAACATCAAAGAAATCTGTTGGAATCTCAATAACATTCGTCTGCGTGACTGTGAACTGGGGGCCATCGTGAACGGGGAGCTGAAGCAGCGAGTGCGCCCCGTCCATGGCATTACGGCCCGCAACCCCATTGTCAAGCAGGGCATCAATTTTACGCTGTCTGGCTGATACCGACATTCGGCCGCCCAGACGAAATTATGCTTTATGATGAACAAGAATCGGCTACCCGGCGTTGCCTGGGTAGAGGGCTATGATAAAAAGTTAGTATCGCAAATCTGTTGATTGTTTTGGACTTACATAATTGATTTATGTTTTAATCGCAAATGCAACCAATGAATTTCCCTGTTTTTACTATTCAAATCTTAATTTGAAAAAATATTTCCAGATATAAATAAAATCTTCATTATTTTTGTACAAAAAGCAAGCTCTGTTAATAGTGAATGTGTATATATATTTACTTTATCATTAATTGTTTTATTTTCATAGTTTTTTTCGAACATACATACATACATACATACACATAACTACCCTTGATATATGTATAGATAGATGCAATCTAAATAGATTGGGCGTGTTTTATGAAGAATGTGTTCGAGATACGACTGACTAATCAGCGCAGGGCAGCGTCGTCAGTTATATTATTAACTGGTTTCATAGGGGGTTCGGGTCTTCCGACATAATACCCCCTCAGCCAGTCAGACCCCGTTAAAGTTGATCAAACTCTAACTCGCTGCCTCTTTGTTCAACGCCAACAGAAAAATGGCTTAAAATAAAGCCTTTTATATATGTATAGATAGATGCAATCTAAATAGATTGGGCGTGTTTTATGAAGAATGTAATGTAAGCGAATAGAGGATGTTTTATGAAGAATGTAATGTAAGCGAATAGAGGATGTTTTATGAGAATGTAATGTAAGCGGATAGAGGATGTTTTTATGAAGAATGTAATGTAAGCAGATAGAGGATGTTTTATGAAGAATGTAATGTAAGAATGTGAAGAATGTAATGTAAGCAATGTAAGCAGATTGTTTTATGAAGAATCTAATGTAAGCGAATAGAGGATGTTTTATGAAGAATGTAATGTAAGCAGATAGAGGATGTTTTATGAAGAATCTAATGTAAGCAGATAGAGGATGTTTTATGAAGAATGTAATGTAAGCAGATAGAGGATGTTTTATGAAGAATGTAATGTAAGCAGATAGTGGATGTTTATGAAGAATCTAATGTAAGCAGATAGAGGATGTTTTATGAAGAATGTAATGTAAGCAGATAGATGTTTTATAAAGAATGTAATGTAAGCAGATAGTGGATGTTTTTATGAAGAATCTAATGTAAGCAGATAGAGGATAGAGGATGTTTTATGAAGAATGTAATGTAAGCAGATAGTTATAGATGTTTTATAAGAATGAAGCTAATCTAATTAAAGAAGAATATAATCGAAATGGAATCCTCTCCAAGACATTTATTCCCAGCAGAGAATCGGTATATAATACACCAACTGCACTTTTAGCACGTACCAAAATATTGCCAAATTTTTGAATCACCCTCGTATTTTTGTGAAGATTCTTATAACTATATCGTTGTCTGCAAATTTGATATAAAACTTTGATAGAGTTGATATAAAGAACAGACATTTAAAAACATATTCTCCAAGAACAATGGAAGACAAATAAAGGAAGAAATCTTTTTCTTCTTCTTCTTTAGTTGTTTTTTAATGTCATGACAAACATCAGAGAATTTTATTCATTTCCATTTCAATTAGATAATTGTTTAAATTACAGTGCGTGGGTAAACAGAATGAAAAAATAAATGTTTTTAATTTTTGTTGAAATAGAAATTTAAAAAACTTGGTAATTAGGTTAGATAAATACAGACGGAAAGAGAGGAAGGAAGAGAATGAAAATGAAAAAAGAAGTAAAAAAGGAAGAAAGAGAAGGAATGTTTTTTTTGGGGGGGGGGAATGAAGGAGGGGAATTAAGGAGTGGAAGGAAGGTAAGAAAAATGAAGAGAGAAGGGAAAGAAGAAAAATGAAGCAGGGGTATGTAGGAGAGAAAAGAAGGTAAGAAAATGAAGGAAAAAGGGAGATAAGAAAACGAATAAAAAAAGATAGAAGAAAAATAGAAAGAAAGGGATAGAAGAAAAACGAAGGAGATAAAGAAAGAGAAGAACAATCAAGGTGAGGAAGGAAAAAAAAGAAGAATGAAGGAGAGAAAGGAAGAGAAGAAAAATGAAGAAAGGAATAGAAGAAAATGAAAGAGCGTAAGGAAGTGAGTAAGGAAGAGAAGAAAAATGAAGGAAAGAAGGGAAGAGAAGAAAACTGAAAAAGAGTAAGGAAAAGAAGAAGAAGAATGAAGGAGAGTAAGGAAGAGAAGAAAAATGAAGGAGAGAAAGGAAAAGGAGAACAAAGCAATGAAGAAGGAAGAGAAGAAGAACGAAGGAAGATAAATAAAGTAAAAATGACGAGAGAAAAAAGAAGAAAAACGAATGAAAGTGAAATAAAGAATTAGAGAGAGAAAAAAATAAACAGAATGAAAAAGAAAATGTGAAGAAAAGAATCGAGTAACAAAATCCCCAAAACAAAAATGTCTGTATACATCATCATCATCATCATCATCATCATTAAGGCATGCTGACAGCACGGATTCCCCTGACTCTTTCTCGCCAGCCCCTATCGGTCATCAATCTTGATTAACAATAGATTTTGCAACAATACAGAAGAAACGTTATTCTTACCTTTGTCTTTCTTTTCTGTTTTTCTATTTTGAGGCAAATAACAAAACAACTACTTTTGCAAAAAAAACTGTCCACACAGAAATTTATTGTTAATTTTGAAATAATTCAGCTTATATAATAATATTCGTGTTCCTTAATTGTACGACCACTATCACCTTGCAACACCTTCTGGTTAAAAATGAGACCGTTCGAATCGTCCTAAATGAAATACAAAAATGTAAATCCCGATTATCTGGTATTGCTTATCCACCGAATTCTTATTTCTTATGAGTGACGTCCCTTCAGCTAAATAATGGACATTCCTTTTTTATTAGAAAGAAAGAAAGAAAAGGTAGAAAAAGGACATGTTACACAGAAAAAAAACATAATAAGAAAGAAAGAGAGCAGGGAAAGATAAAGAGAGGGGTGAGCGCGCCGAAGAGATAACTATAATCTGTTTCAATCAAACATAATGAAAAGATGAAAAGAAAGAAAAGAAGAGAGAGAGAGAGAGAGAGAGAGAGAGAGAGAGAGAGAGAGAGAGAGAGAGAGAGAGAGAGAGACAGACAGACAACAGACAGACAGTTAAACCAATATTATTTTACTTTTTGCTTATTGAACTATTTTGCAATAGCTCTTAAGTAAACATATCAAACGTTGTAATAATTAAATTATCATACTGTGCTATATCCACAAATTGAGCTTGAAAAAAATTGAGTTTAAAATAAAATCTTGAATACCCAATGAATAAAACAAAACGTCTTCGTCATAAAATAACCCAACAAGGGTTGACATGCCATAAAATCCAACCAATCAACCAAAAATATGAATATGCAGCAATCTATATTGAAAAGTACTCCCCGACGCAAATATCGTATAGTTGGTATATATATTTTAAAAAATTCATTATTTTCCATGATTGCAAATTTTCAATGCGATAGTGTAAGAAAAAAATACTTACAATTACCATCCATTTTGATTTCAAAATATTCTGCAAGAAATGATAAAATCCTGATATTTTTGTTTAGATAATCTTCTCTCTCTCTCTCTCTCTCTCTCTCTATATATATATATATATATATATATATATAATATATATATATATATATAATATCTCTCTCTCTCTCTCTCTCTCTCTCTCTCTCTCTCTCTCTCTATATATATATATATATATATATATATATATATATATATATATCATAATATTCCCTTCCTCCTGAATTCATTACCCAACAATCCCCACCCACTCACTTTCTCTTCTATAGATACAAATGTATGTACTATGCTTTAATAATATATATATATATATATATATATATATATATATATATATATATATATATATATATATGTTGTTCTGGTTCCAACGGGAGAAAATTCAATATTTTATAAAAAAGGAAGGTCTGCACTCAGAAAAAAAATTTTTAAAATTCTTTTTGTTTTACATGTGCAACACGTGCTTCAGATCTTCTGGTATCTTCTTCAGGCTTTGATTGATAATATTCATATTATCAATCAAAGCCTGAAGAAGATACCAGAAGATCTGAAACACGTGTTGCACATGTAAAAAAAAGAATTAAAAAATTTTTTTTTCTGAGAACAAAATACATTTGCGGACCTTATATATATATATATATATATTATATATATATATATATATATATAGAATGTTTGCAAAAGGATTATGTTTTTTTAAAAGATTTTTTTTATTAACTTACATATGAATGCGACACGTGTTTCTGATCAGTTGTCTTCTTCAGGCATTGAATTATTATTTTGGCTGAATATTTTTTTCAATTTTTGCGCGCAAGTCGTACGCAAGTCACGCGCAAATCGCACGCAAGGATTGAAAAAAAATAACGTAGCGTTCAATCGTTACTACATAACCATTATGATAAAAAAGTTACAAAAACACACACAACCTATCAAATATCGGACATATTCTGCCAAAATAATAATTCAATGCCTGAAAAAGACAACAGATCAGAAACACGTGTCGTATTCATACGTAAGTTAATAAAATTTAAAAAAAAACAAAACATAATCCTTTTTGCAAACCTTTTTTATAGAATATTTATTTTTCTCCCGTTGGACCCATAACAACACTTTTTGTATATATATATATATATATATATACTTATTATAATGGAGATTGTGTGTTTTTCTGTCTGTAACCGAAACTATATTACTAATCGAGTCACAATTAACATAGTTATTTACATCACATTCTCCATGATTTTATTTATATTTAAACCTGAATTATCAATAAAATTGCTTTTTATTAGTGTTGTCCATATCTACATACGAATAACATGCAATTGTATTTATATATACAAAAAATAGCGGTTTGCAGTGTGAATGGGAAGGCTAATTTGCATATTGATATTAAAAATGTGATTTTATTAAATGTGTGCTTAGTATTATTGATTCCTAATGTTTGGTTTTATTTTAATGAATATAACCAAAAATCTCTTCAATGAATCTTAAATGAAATCAATTAACAAGAAAAAATAACTGTCATTTTATTCTTTATTTCCTAATTTAACTAAATAGTTAAATAAGTAAAATTCAGCAATCAAAGACGGCAGTGATGGAAGAGTAAGTTTCATTTCTATTTTTCTATTATACCCCCACTCTGTTACATATCTTTTTATCTGCCTTCTTATTAGACTTTCTACTTTAATACGATATTTCATTACATTAAAACTTAAATACTTGCACCCGGAGGGTGCATATATTTGCTAGTATATATATATATATATATATATATATATATATATATATATATATATATATATATATATATCCTCCTTTAGAGAGATTGGTAAATGGCTACGCTATATGCAGACATAATACACTGTTAAAATATTTTAAATTCTATGAAGGATAAAATCAATAATACTAAAATATTAGACTTTAACGTTTTACTACTCTTTTTTTTTTATGACAATGAAAAATCAATGAGTTTGAAAGAAAAATGTCTCTGGCATAAAATAACCCAACAATGGTTGACATGCCGTAAAATCAAGCCAATCAATGATATCAGAGAAGAAGAGAATTCGTGGTGGGCATCTTAAAGAATTAAAGATAATGAAATTGTCCTGAAAAGATTCCAGCAATTGAAATGATATCATTATTCTATGTTGGAAAGTGGTTGTGTTTTAATTATTGCGTCCTTGATCGGCGGAATTGTTGTCTGACCGGCTACAATGGATTCTGGAATCTGACCACAGAATAAAACAACAAGAGTAAATTGATCTAATTAGTCCTGGATTCCAAAGTCTGAGATTCCGTCTCTTGAGGGAGTTTAGAGTAAAATTAATGAGTATTACCAGTCGAGATCCAAACAATGTTCGTATCTCCAAGTGAAACATGGGGGGTGTCACATCTTGATCATATTAACATATACAGATTTAGGGCTTAAATGGATTTAATATAATCTTAACCTATCTATCTATCTATCTATCTATCTATATATATATATATATATATATATATGAGAAGTAAATACACAAACGATGTGTTTTGATATGGCTTTTTTTTAGCCGACAATTTTTGGGAGAATATGTGCTTAATTAAAGTCGTACCTAATTTTGAAAGTTAATTAATCAATAATTGATTAATTAGGCGGGAATACCTATTCAAATGTAAGGCTAAACAAATCGAGAAAAATCAATCTCTGTATGTACATTTCAGGTCTCATCAGCAGAGCTATAGCTAGGAAGACCGCCTTGTGCGTGATTCGAACCCTGACTGTCAAGCTGACAGGCGAGGACCGTAACCCTTACACCAACCGGACTTTCTTAGATTTTTCGTTTTGTTTAGAAGTAGGTTTTATTCCTCTTATAGTGACTTTTTCTACACGACAGTATGAGAAGTAAATACACAAACGATGTGTTTTGATATGGCTTTTTTTAACCGACAATTTTTGGGAGAATATCTGCTTAATTGAATTCAATTAAGCACATATTCTCCCCAATATATATATATATTATAAAAAACTTTATTTTCTGACTATCTATCGGTTAATATCTATGACACTTAACCTATTAATATCTATCTGTTTATCTCTCTAAAATGATTGCTCCGACTGTATTCTTCCAAATTGCTCTCATGCCTAATACCTCATCTCTTTTTATCATATATATATATATATATATATATAATATATATATATATATATATATACCAACCCCTCCGCACGAGTAGGATGTGACAAAAGGTCATTTTCTTGAGCGGAGTTCAAAAGGTTTGAATTCAGAGTTTTCCTTCTCCTAGACCGGTTGCCTAACCAAGGTTAAAGAGCCCAGTCTGCCCTACTATTTACCCATAGCTGGAGGGAGAGTAGGATTCATACCTTTCCCAATGATATTAGCGCTAAGTGAAATGCAATTACCACATCCAGGATTTGAACTCGGGGCGACGAGTCCATTTCCCATGACTTTAACCATTACACCACACGCTTCCTCTTTTTTATCATATAGGTGCTAGAAAACGATGGCCAAGGGTCAACCATCAGTATTTATTAAAAACTACTGGATACTGCGCAGAGAACCTCCCAGGGGCAATGAATGATAGGAAAGGATGGCGAGAAATTGTCAAGGATATCCGTGCTGCCAGCGAAACAGGATGATGATGATTATGATGATATATATATATATATATATATATATATATATATATATATATATATATACCAATCCCTCCGCACGAGTAGGATGTGACACAAGGTTATTTTTAAGCGGAGTTCAAAAGGTTTGAATTCAGAGTTTTCCTTCTCCTAGACCGGTTGCCTAACCAAAGTTAAAGAGCCCAGTCTGTCCTACTATTTATCCATAGCTGGAGGGAGAGTAGGATTCATACCTTTCCCAAGGGTATTAGCGCTAAGTGAAATGCAATTATATATATATATATAAGTGTATTTTGGCAGCATTTTTTCTTTTATACAAGTTTTGTTGGACTGTACAGACAATTCCTGTCGGACAAGTTTTTCATTGATCCGTTCCAATTTTCGGGCCATCTTTCTGGTGTCGGGGTGTAGCTGGTATAACAGTCCCCCAAAGGTTTCCAAACGAGCGCTTTCGGCAATACAATTTGCCATCCTCAGCTGTGAAACGATGGTATGATTTCGTGTCTCGTTTTTAACGAGAACGAGTAGTAGCAAGGAATTAGAAATGGGAGGTAATAACCATTGGTAGTGGGAGGTTGTAGGAATGGTAGTGGTTCGAGCGAGCGTTGCAGTAGTGAATTTTTGTGGGAGGGGACACAAGTTGTGAGAAGGGGAGGGGTAAAGTGGAAGGAGGATAGGCGGAAAATTATAAACAATTGAGAATATGTTGACTTATTTCAAAGTTTATTTTGTTTAAGGTAGGTTTTTTTTTGTTTGATATATAAAGCTTCGATTATTTGAAGTTTTTTTTCTTTCTTTATGTAGTGTGCGTGTATTTTCGGTTAGAATTTTGCGGTAGGTAGAGGGGGGGGGGCATGACACATTCATGCCAACGTTAAAAGCCAACCAACCAACCAACCAACTAACCAACCAGCACTACTTATCTCTGATTTGTTGATAGGGCAAAACTTCTGTTAACAACTTTACGATGAATTTTGAAACTCTAGGTTGTATATCAATGGAAACGATTTTCCATCGAGCATTTGAATAACTTCCCTGTTGATTTCAAACTGTGGGCGGCCAGTGGACAAAATGGCGGCAGTTTGCCCGGGGGAGAAGAAGCCAACAAGCCAATTACACTCACTGGTAAAAACCCCGCAGTAAAATGACAAAATAAGCGAAGATAGTTTCAGCCATAGATGCATATTCGGAATAATCTAAATACAATCTATGTATGAATATGATCCAGCCATTTAATACGATCAGAAAATGTTCCCCTCCCGGCTATGAAATTATTTCGGGATCGCCACCAGTTGCCTCGTCGCGTTCTCTTTAATCTCGTCCCCGGTCTAAAATGTCTTCCTTTCAACGGTGATTTTAGCTTTGGAAATTACCTTAAGTTTGTAGCGGGTAGCTATAAAACGACGACTTAAGGTTGTCTTCGTATGTTTGCCATATTTTGGGGATCACGACTCGCGCTAACATTAAAAGAGTGAAAGGTAACATGACCGCTTCACTAGAAGTATGCACCAAGAAAGTGACCCGATTTCTTTGACTGGAAGTAGTGACAGGGACAAAATTCATAGGAGGCTACAGGGACAGTGCCCTACCACGTAGAATTGTCTATGAGTGGATAGACAAGTCTAAATGTGGCCAGACAAGCAAAGATCGAACTCAATATTCAGTTATAATGGATTTGTGATACTAGCTTGCTAACCAGTACATCACGATGGGACGCCCTATTTCTGCCTAGTGACTCTGGCAGTTGTATATTTCTTACTGGCAAGCAGTAATGGATATTCAAGCCAAGGTCTATGAAAGGTAGATGAATGCTGGTTGAGTGAATATTATTTCCGCTTACAGAATAAATCCGAGAACAAATCACGGAAAATTAAAAACAACATATTTTATCTGCCTGAGAAAACTTTATAGAATGAATACAAGAATGACAGCGAGATACAAAGTTGTACATGTGTGAAAATTTATTAAGGAAATGGTGATCCTCTTTCACCGGTCACCAGCAGCAGCCCTTAGGGTCACATGATGCCCACTATAAAAGAGGGGTCCCTGAAGAATTCGGCCTCTTTTTGTCTCTAGTGTTGGATAGCTTCACTGCTCCCTATCGTCAGAAGCCCCCAGACGGCGACAACTTGGAACCCCCAACACGTTGGAAGCAGGAGCGGCAAACGCACCCCTAAAAACCAATTCTTTAGGGCCCAACCAATTACGAAGAACAGAACTATCAAGGATAAACAGCTAAGTTCCGCAGGCATTTTTATCTGCAGCCTACACTTTAACCCCTTTGATACATTCCATTCTCCTAGAAATACTTTTACCAACCAAACTCATTGAACTCTATGAACATTCCATAAAATTCGTTTGGTTGTTTCTTTCTATGCATTTTGTTTGATATTTGTTTGTGTTTTTCACGTATAGTAAACATTTTGTTCTACAAAAGTCGTCTCCTTTCTTCAAAAGCAGCACCCATCTCCTCACTGCGTCGAAGTACGGTTTATTCTCTTACAAAACGTAGGGTTTAAGCAGTGCTTTTCCGGGGATAAAAAATCCCCACACATAGAGAGTTTTATGTTTAGAATTTTCCTTGTTTGTAGGTTGAAAAGTCTTTAGTAGATGTACGCATAAGAGAAAACAGAAGATTTACATCTTTAAGAAATATATTGCTCAACGCTGTCGTGTGCAATGTGACACGAGGCTGTTGGGGACACAAGGTCCTTTGTGTCATTATGACCAAAGTAAGGTCTGTTTCAAGGCATGGCGAACGTGGTAAGAGGAGAGCCGACACCACACAATCCTTGGCTAAGCACGCGTGTGTGTCAGTTTGTTGTAGAGGGAGAAAGAGACTTGGGGAGTTCGCACGTTCCGTTCATATGCAAGTTTGACAACGCCATTAGCAGAACTATTTTGGTATACAAAGAAGGTACGAGCATATCTTGGTAACCATTACACCACGCCGGGCCGCCAGGACGCAAGAGATTATATTATTTAAAAAGAAATTATAATAATAATCTTATAATTAATATTCTTTAAAAAGAAATTATAATAATAATCTTATAATTAATATTCTTTAAAAAGAAAATATAATAATATAATATATACGCATTATTTCTTCACACACACAACACACACACACACACACACACACATATATATATATATATGTATATATATATAAGTAAAGAAATAACAAAAGACTTAGAGATTTTGCTTTATAGCCTATTTCGGGGAGCTTAGACAAAGTGTCTAATTTTCCCAGCTCATCAAATGCGAATAAAAAAAAAAAAAAATAAATGCCTTAAAAGTAATAAAGAATTCATCATTCGCATCTGATGAGCTGGGAGAATTAGACTCTTTGTCTAAGCTCCCCGAAATAGGCTATAATGCAAAATCTTTAAGTCTTTTGTTATTTCTTTTTTATAAATTTGCTCTGTGACTCTAACAATAAGAGCACACATTGAGCTCTCAAACAGCGACAGGTTGTTTAAAAAAATCCTATGTCGTAAGGAAGATTTCTTCTCTGGACTTTTGGATTATATATATATATATATATATATATATATATATATTATATATATATATATATATATATAGAATAAATAGAGAATGAATGAGATAAGTATTGGCATATGAAGTGCTGGCAAAAGTATTGGCAATGAATGAGAATATATATATATATATATATTGAGAGAGAGAGAGAGAGAGAGAGAGAGAGAGAGAGAAGAGAGAGAGAGGAAGAGAGAGAGAGTGTGTGTCCTTTCTGTATGGCCACATCAGGTTGAAAAAAGACGGAGTGATCGGCTTATCAATAAATCAATAAAAAGATCAAGCAAATTTCTTCTTCCTTGTCCTCAAGAGCCCTGTCTATCTGGGGTCGGCCTTCTAATCGAAACTGATGATTGCATGGGAATGTCGTATTTATATATGAGTTTTTTTGTTTTTTTTTAGATTCCTGGAGGTTTCGTTTGTGTATTTCTTTATCCCAATCCCTCCTTGGAATCATATAAAATTTTATGTGTTGCTTCTAATTTTCGAGGCTAGGGTGACCATTTTGATACCCAGGTTATTTGAGGTTTTTATCTATGACGTTATACGCTGAGTTCTTCGATAAAATTATGTATCTATGGGAGAGTTTAGATGTGTTGGAGATTGTGTGGGTGGCGGTTTGAGATTGGTTTCCTAGACCTTCTATATCCCATTCATACAACATGCTAAGTCTAAAGCCCTCAAAATCCACAAGGAACAAAAATCTCCCTGGTCTAGCACTAGCGAAATGGGGATAGACTCCCTCGCCGTCCGTTTATTCAACTTCCCAAATAGTTCGTGGAGGAGAGATGCAATTTTGCGTTCCTTCCCTCGGTTTCCCAGCTAAATCTGAATCTCTAACTCTACTAACCCGTTCTCATAATTGGACTGACTAATCAGAAAACAGCTACAAGGTCAGCTAAAGGCCAAGCCTTATCTATCACCTATCGGCTATTTTCTATGACTCAAAATTACCAGTTACATTTTGAATTCTATGCTATCGTATATAATCAATAGGCTACCTATTAATCATGTAACCCCAGTACTTTTCTTTCAAACCCTTGGAGATCGTATGAAGGGTATAAGAGTTAGTTCGACAAACTAATACCAGTTTTCTTATAATGCGTTAGACTATCGAATAGCGGAAAGAACTCAGTAGGTAAGGGCACCCACCTTGGAATCGCAAGGTTCTGAGTTCGATACCGGTCCCCGCCAATTCAGCGTATAAATAGAACAGATTTGGTAAGCTGCTCTGTGTGGTAAAGTGGGGAGCTGACAGTAGGTATGGCGCTCCATATCAGCAGAAAATCTCTCTAGGTCAAGCGCTAGCGAAAAGGGGATAGACTCCCTCGCTGTCCGGCTGATACCGACAATAGGCCACTCCGCCAACATGTAAAGAAAAACATGATACATGTCCCAAACCATAAAAGGCATAATGAATAAAAAGGAGTATGATATAAAAAAAGGGGTAGGTAAAGACTTAAGGTTTTCATGCTATTTCGGGATTGTATTGTAATTCTGCTCTAATAACAGAGTAGAGATAGATTTATACTTTGTTCACAAAAAGCGAGGACTGACAAAATGTACGTCTTGTCCTTTCAAGGAAAAGTAACTGAGATAGAAAGGGTTAAGAGATTGATTGTCACGTAACTAACGGACACGTGTCGTGGGAAGCCATGTCTACAATTCCAAGGGAAACAATTATTTTTGTGTCCCTACAAGGGCACTACTACAATTGGTATCACCGTAACCTTAATGTTCCACAGTTTTTTTTTCTCTGGCAACGTCAAGTATTTGTGTATCTTTTCATTTTCTTTCATTTTTCTCTCGGGTCAGCTAGACCTGCAAAGCCACTCGATGACAAGTTTTTTTCTTGTTAATTAACACTCGGGCTGGTCTTCTGGTCGGGATTAGGTGGTCCGTTATATCTCAAAATCTCTGAGAATTTTATGCGTTTCTTTCTCTAGGACGGATTATGGTTTGTGCACATACCATTTGGTAGCATGGTAAAAAACTCTCAATTTTGACGAGACCTCTTCCTCTTTTTTTCTTCATACAAATTATTATTATTATTATTATTATTATTATTATTATTATTATTATAATATTAAACTCTTGTTTCTTAATCTTCTGACCGTTATCATCTTGCAACACCCTCTGGTTAAAAATGAGACCGTCTAAATCGTCAAAGATCAAATGAAAAAATGTAAATCCTAATTATCTGGTGTTACTCATCCACCGAAGTCTTATTTCTTATAAGTGTTGTCACCTCAGCTAAATAATTGACGATTCCATTTTTAATTTTTATAAGAAAGGAAGGGAGAAAAAGGACATGCTATACAGAAAATATAATAAGAAAGAAAGAAAGAAAGAAAGTAGGGGAGAGAGAGAGAGAGAGAGAGAGAGAGAGAGAGAGAGAGAGAGAGAGAGAGAGAGAGAGAGGTGGGCACGTAAAAGCGATAACGCTAACATGTTTCAATCTAACATAATGAAAATATGAAAAAAAGTAAAGAAATAAAAAAAAAAGACTGAGAGAGCGTTAAATCAAGATTATTATACTTTTTACAAATTGATCAATTTTTACGATTGCTCTTAACATAACAAACATTGTAATAATTAAATTATCGTACTGTGGTATATCCACAGGTCCAGCTAGTTCTTCTTCTTCTTCTTCTTCTTCTTCTTCTTCTTCTTCTCAATTATTATTATTATTATTATTATTATTATTATTACTCCTTTTGAGTTTTCACATCAGCATTAGCTGGTGGTCTTTCACTGGAGTCTAAGTGACAGCAAGTCTCCTCAGGTCTCCAGGACTCTTCTGAGTATTCTGGCAGCTTGCAGCAGTGCAGTGTTCTGAATAGTTTCAATCCTTCCTTTGATTTCCAAACTTTCCAAACCCTTTTCCAATCCTTTTGGGGCCGTTACAAGTGCACCAACTACAATTGGTATCATTTTGACTTTCATATTCCATAACCTTTTCAGTTCTTTGGCAAAGGTCCAGATATTTGTCCCTTTTTTCATTTTCCTTCACCCTGTGATCTGCTGGAACTGCAAAATCCACTAGTTGACAAGTTCTTTCTTTTTTGTTTATCAACACTAGGTCTGGTCTTCTTGCTGTGATAAGGGGATCCGTTTTTATTACAAAGTCCCAAAGAATCTTATGTGTTTCGTTCTCAAGAACAGATTCTGGTTTATTCATATACCATTTTGTTGTATGGTCAAAATCAATTTTTTTGCATAATTCCCAGTGGATCATCTTCCCAACACAGTCGTGTCTAGTTTTGTATTCCCTTTGTGCAAATTTGCTACATTCGCAGAGTACATGGTTTACAGTCTCATCTCTATTACTGCAAAGTCTACATTTACTATTTTGTTGGGTCTTATCAATTTTTGCTTTGATGTAGTTTCCTTATGGCATTATTCTGTGCAGATTATTATTATTATTATTATTATTATTATTATTATTATTATTATTATTATTATTTCTATAATATTATTATTATTATATATATTTCTGTATATATCACATTTAAAAGAAACACAACTCCTACACTAATATATTCAGTGCTTAGTTGGTGATCATTAATAATAATAATAATAATAATAATAATAATAATATGTACTGTAAACAACCTGAGGGCTGTTTACCAGACTAAAAAAGCTTAATAACTAACTACAACGTCAGCGACTTGTAGAAAATAAATTCTCTGTAAAACAAATCGTTTTCTTCTAAATAGATTACTAATTAGACAGAAACATTCAAATCAAATATTACATTGAAAAAATGTTTTAATTTAGATACAAGGGAGACAACTCCTACATATTATAAATATGGCTTTTAGCAAATGGGGAAAAAAGGAAAATGGACGACTACGCATTCATGAAGCTATATTTATTAAAACAAAACAATCGATGATCAGCATAACAAGTTGTAATTTAAAAGTTGGCATACTAAAATGCATTTAAATCCCGGAACATCAATGACGTCACTACATTAAATTCTATACTTTGACTCGACAAGGTAATACGCACTGTTGCATATTGTTATATATCCTTTCTCATATATACGTATATGGTAGAATTTTGTTGTGTATATATATTTACCAACCCATCCGTACGAGCAGGATGCGACACAAGTTCAATTTCTGAAGCAGAGTTTAACAGCTTTGAATTCACAGTTTTCCCTCTCCTAGACCAGGGTTGAAAAGCCCACTTTGCGCTACTATTTACCCATTGCTAGTAAGAGTATAGTTAGATTCATACCTTTCCCAATATTATTAGCGCTATGTGAAATGCAAACAGCCTTGTCCAGGATTTGAACGCGGGTCGACGAATTCATTTCCTACGATTCTAACCATTATGCCACGTGCCTCCAATATAGTATAGTATATAGTATATACTATCCTTTATAGTATCCTTTTATAGTATGCATGCATATCTGTAGTTTTATACTGATATACTTATCTTCTTTATACTTATATTGTGTATCATCCACATTTCTGAGTAAATGAATTATCTTTTATCTTGCTATCTGGGCTGCTCTGAGTTGTTCTTCTTTGGCCTGGATCTTCATATATATATATATATATATATATATATATATATATATATATATATATATATATTCGGAGGGGAGTCGTTAATATACATCGCTGATGAGACTTAATAAAGTCGAAACAGTCTGTACGGTGTTCTGCATAGCGAGCCATCCTTTGCCGGGATTCACTTGTCAAGATTTCTATAATTATCGAATTTTATGCGATACATGCATTATAATTGCTTCAAGCAAAATATAAATAATAATAATAATAATAATAATAATAATAATATATATATATATATTATATATATATATATATATATCTGTGTGTGGTTGTGGTTGATAAGACATTTTGTTGGATTTACCCAATCCTTTACTCCTCATATATATATATATATATATATATATATATATATATATATATATATATATAAAAGTTCAATTCATACTGTCGGATTCACTTCCATTTACTTCATATTGTCTATTGAAAAAACAAAATATCTGGATTTTTGCATCTCCGGAGGCTAAAATGATCTACAACACTACGGATTTGTCAACATTACAAATTCTTGAAACTTTCCATCTTTCTTTAATTGTGCTGTGGACTTTTTTAAACTTGCTTTTTGTAGCTGGAATACATTCTGAACATTTTTGATATATTTTTTATATATTTTTACTTCAAACTCTTTTCAGTTTTTTCTTATGAATTATAATGCTTCTGATTTTTAAAAATAAAATTTTTTTATTTTTAACACAGAATACGCATTTAAAAAAATTCCAGCATCGAACACCAGCGTTCGTTTGTACCCCTCCTATTTAACAGTTATTTATTCCGTCTTTCCTTCATATGTTTGCTTTTCATGAAGACTGATTTATTATATGGTCGAAACAGATCTGTCAGCAAACTAATAACATCATTTGTTTAAAAAAAAAGAAGTTCAATTCATACTGTCGGATTCACTTCTATTTACTTCATATATATATATATATATATATATATATTATATATATATATATATATATATATTGAAGTGCCGGTTTAGCTCAGTCGATAGAGCGTCCACCTAGAAACCACAAGGCTCCTGATTCGATACAGGCCCTCGCCAACTCAGCGTATGAGTAGCACAGGGTCATCTTGTGTTGTTTGTTTTAGAGCTCTATATTGACATTTTACTATACTTCGGCCAACAAGGAAAATGTCAGTAGTATCTTTAACTTATTGCTCTTAGACAGATATATAGCATTTTTAGGAGTTTAAAAGTGTGTGTGTGGGGGGGGGGGGGGGGGGAAGAGAGATTAAGAATTACAGCTTTTTTTTTTTTTTTAGTGCTACATTTCCTAGATATACATTAAAACTAGACAAATTTCTGAATTAAAAGTCATTAATAACATGAAACAATTACCAATTTAAATCCACATACCTTGACAGAGATTTTGAGGAAATTTTTTCATTTCATAATTTCCAGGGTATAACAAACTCTATCTGATGGTGAATTTCTAATTCTGGAGCTCTGGGGAATGTGAAGTACCCCTTCATTACCATTACTCCCAAGTCCACTCTAACCCCGGAGTGGTAGTACCTGTTAGGGTCTCATCTCTGGGTTAAATGGGGAAAAAATTGAGTTAGAAAAAAAATTGAGTTTAAAAACAATTAATAATTAATAAATTAATAAAACAAAACGTATTCAGCATAAAATAACCCAACAAGGTTTGACATGTTGTAAAAATCCAACCAACCAACCAACCAACCAACCAACCAAATTTTTTTCTTGCTCATAGCAATGCCCTCCTTTAAAGATATTTGTAAATGGCCACCATATATACAGACACAATATACTGTTTAAATATTTTAACTTCTCTGGAGGATAAAATCAATAATATCAAAATATTAGACTTTAACGTTTCACTATTTTTATTGACAATGTTTGAAATTACTTTAAGTTTATACATATTTCATCAATTCAGTGAAATGGAAGATTCAATGTTTTGTTTTTTTTCGCAGGAAAAATGTTTATGAGGAATCCTCAAGAGGAGATTAAGAAAATATTATCCACCGAATCTTGAAGAATTGAAGCGAATTATTACTGAAGTGTTGGCATCGGTGCCATTGGAGACTTGTCGTGATATAATCGGTTCGTTACCAGAATAAATGAAAGAAATAGTAAATGCAAAAGGTGCTACAATAAAGTATTTAGTGTACTGATACAGTTCTTCAAAATAAATACCCTTACTAATAAATACTGTAATAAATACTGTTACTTGATTATCCCCTCCCCAGCATTTTTGTCTTTTTGTTATTATGTTATCTATGGGCAATATTGTACGCGCGCATGGCCCCATGTTAGCTCAGTCGGTAGAGCGTTCGGCTAGAAACCACAAAGTTCCTAGTTCGATACCGGTCCCCGCCAACTCAGCGTATGAGTAGCACAGGGATCTGTGCGGTAAAGTAAGGAGCTGATGGTAGGTGTGGCGCTCCACCTCAGATGCTAAAACAATCTCCTTGGTCTAGCGCTATTGAAAAGGGGATAGACTCCCTCGCTGACTGGCTGATACCGACTTTAGGCCGCCCCGATGACTTTACTTACTTTTTATATATAATCCAAAAGTCCAGAGAAGAAATCTTCCTTACGACACAAGAGTTTTATTTAAAAAAACAAGTCGCAGTTTGAGAGCTCAATGTGTGCTCTTAATGTTAGAGTCATAGAGCAAATATATAAGTAAAGAAATAACAAAAGACTTAGAGATTTAGCATTATAGTCTATTTCAGGGAGCTGAGACAAATTTTCTAAATCTACCGACTCATCAGATACGAATTTCATCATTCGCATCTGATGAGTCGGGAGAGTTAGACTATTTGTCTAAGCTCCCTGAAATAGACTATAATGCTAAATCGCTAAGTCTTTTGTTATTTCTTTACTTATATATAATATATATATATATATATATATATATATATATATATATAAAAGAATGTTTCTGGTATTTACGTATCGACTTATAACTCCGAAAAGAGATGTCATTCTGATTTGAAATCTCGCAGACACATTAATGTGTTTCTAATTAAGAAACACAGAAAATTTGTTTTTTTGATTTTTTACTAATTAAATGATATAATTATATAACTAAACAAAAATCAACCAATTTCTAGAACTCTTCACAGCGAGGAAAAATAAAGTAAGGAAAAATTGGGTCAAAAAGGAAATGAATACATTTCACTTTAACTCAAGGCTTTCACCCAGTCTGTTTCTCCCTCTCTCTTTCTCTCTCTTTCTCTCTCTCTGTTCGTCTCTCAAATAAAATTATGTTTTTTAAATAAGTTTAGGATTACATCTATTAATAATGGAGATTCGCTTCTGGTTTTTGTCTGTAACAAAAACTACGTCACTGCTTACGTCACATTACCCAAAATCGTCATAACATAGAATAAATACGCTCAAAATTTGAACACGCAACATTGGACAGTCCTCATTGTTTTAAAAAACAAGTTTTAATAAATACATGACTGGTATTATATATCTATATATAGTTTGTTTTATTTTAATACATATTTAAAGTTTACATTTCAAATTGTTTTATTTTTTAATCCTTTAATGAATTTGATGATTTTACTTACTTAGGGTACAAACTCGCTGCCATTGAATTTTTAACTCCCACCCTCAGGCAATATGTTTCAAAAATCTATTTTTACATCGCCCAGAGGACGTTTTTTTATTTTGCTAGTTTAAAAAAATAATATTTCAAATGTAAACAAAAAAAAAAAGCATTTCCTAAAAAAACAAACATTGTAATATACGAATTCTCAGCGATTTTTTAAATTTGATAAAATATTTTCCTCTTATTCTCTCTTATTCCTGTTTTTGTGAAGAAAAAATCTTCAGAAATTCATAGAAGCGGTGAAAATTCTAGAGCTCTGGGGGATTTGGCCTAGAAAAGCCATACCAAATAAACACATTGTTTATTTACTTACTCTCTCATATATATATATATATATATATATTATATATATATATATATGTTGTGTGTGTGTGTGTGTGTGTGTGTGTGTGTGTGGAGAGAAATGTAGAACAAACACGGGATGTTAAAATGGATGGAAATTTATTAGTCCTAGTGTCGATGTTCGAACATTTCGGTTCATAAAGAAACCTTCTTCAGGACAACAACATGAAACACTCACGAAGAAAAAGGTTTATGTAGTTAAAAAGATGATGGATGTTTTGAATAATTCAATTATGAACGCTAATCAACGAACGGTAACAAACCTTTTCTACACATTTTCCAAACTCAACGCATTGAAAATATTCTGTGTTTGTTCTACATTTCTCCACATACTGTCGGATTAATTTCCTCATTTTACTTCCACACACACACACACACACACACACACACACACACACACACATATATATATATATATATATATATATATATATATATATACCTTTTTTGAATTCCTCGGTTAAAAAATACTTTGATAAACCAATTTTTAGGAGTAGGGAAGCACTAGAACTCATTTTACAGACAAAAATAGATTACAAAAAGTGGCCATTTTTCGCGACCCCCTCAAATTTGGAGAGCTAAAAATCAACATAACTCCGCCAATTCTTCAAATTTTGGGGAATGTCTAACTTTAACACAGTCTATACCTGTAAAAAATTTCAGAAAAATTGAACGGAGTGGGTGACATGGCCTGGACGATTTGACAAGGAATTACCCATATATATATATATGGACATATATATATCAATATATAAAGATAAATCTAATGAGTCAGACGAACCTACTAAAAGTTTCGCTCAATGCTCTTCAGGGCTAAAATCTGACTCAGATTTTTGCCCTGAAGAGCATTAAGCGAAACTTTTAGTAGGTTCCTCTGACTCATTAGATTTATCTTTATTATTTGCTCTACTTAGGCATTGAGCCTTTTTACTTATTAGCTTTAGTCTCCTGGCGGTTTTGTATGAATATATCTATCTTATATATATATATGCATATAAATTGTTTTTTCTTTTGGCCAAAGTATTGTACTAATAGATTATTTTTTGTTGGTATGATTATCTTGGTCTTTTCTTTTTTCCAAAATTTTTTTCTTCCCGGTTGATGTTTGGTAGTATATTTTTACAATCAAACTATTTGCTGGTTTTTTTTCTCACCGCGAGGATTTACCAATAAGCTTGGTATATTATATCAATATATATATATGGACATATATTTCTCTAAAATTCTAGCTAGAAAGCAACTTGTAATTGATGGGCTGGGAAGATAACACGCAAGCCACCGCACATGGCACGATACCTGGCCAGGAAGGGTTGGGTGTGTCAGTGTATGGTACGTTCAACTGGAAGCCAAGAAGAATTATCTTCATCTTGGAGTAAGCGTCGCCACTGCCTGACTGTAATGACATTCTGGCGTTTTTCTAAATTGGAAATTGCGCGGAGTGTGTGGGTTTATGCGATTCCCGCCAGCCATACACTTTATGTCACATGGCCAAAGCTGGAGCATAACGCGTAAAAAAGAAACGAAATTATCGAAACAAAAGGCTACAGCTAAAACTTTCGTAATCGATGTCCAGAAGAAAAAAAGAAAGGTTAATGTACGTTTTTACCTACCGGCTTATTTTTCTCACAAAGACATAAACAAATTGTTATACATGTTATTTATTTACTAAGCTTTGCTTAGTTTGGCACACAGGTCTTAAATTGCTTACGGTAACCGCTATCCTAATTGATCACTCTTCTGTTGTTACACAATGCCTTTGAATACATGTTCAATCACAGAAGAGTCATCTCCCTTTGTCTTTTCAACCAATGTTCTCTTTTATATAAAAACAGTCGAGTGTCCTTTCTACGTGGAGGAAAGTAGACATGTACATCATTACGGCAATAATGAATATATTAACCACTTGGTGATATCTTATTATAATAGAGATTATATGTCACAATTACTGGAGTTTTTACCTTATTCTTTAAATGATTAATAAATAATCATTATTTAATCTTAATTAGCATCTTATTTATTAACCATATCTCTATCAAGTCTCGCTGATTTAGATTTGCCTCAAAACAGCCCATGTTATTAATGCATTTAAAATCCTGCGATGTGTGTTATATATCATTAAGAAATAAAGATTTACATGGTATATAGTATGGATCATTTGCATACTGTTTTTACCAAAACTGGATTTAGTAAATGTTATGTATTAGAATTAAATTAACGAGAAGATTGCGAATGGTTGTAATAATAGTTTATTATTACAATAAATACAAATAACAAAAATGGCTCCCGGCCGGCAAGGTAAAAAATCTCTGAGCGTAAAAGAAGATTTGGTAAAGATTACTTATCTTCTGAAAGAGTTGTAGCACGTGTGTTTACATCCGAGAATACGAAACAACCTTCGTTGGTGGAGATCACCTCACATCACCCTGAGCTAATCTATCTGTTGTTCTTTTATACGTATTCATTTGCATACGTGAGGGATTATCCGGTTACTTCCCTTTACAACAGTAAATAACTGCTGATTAATTTTTAATATTATTGTTTCATTCTTAAACGTATTAAAAGCAACACCTTGTATAATTTTTATATTGAAATCAATCAAAATGAAATAAAGATAAGTCTATTCATTTTATGTTTGTCCTTATTTAGTTTCTTTATTCTTTCTAATTTGATATATTTTATCAAATTAAAACTTAAATACTTGTGCCAGGAGGGCGCATATTTTTACTAGTTCTATTAAAATAGACTTTTGCTGTTCTAATATCAATATGATTTGAAGGGCACGTCGATTTTTCTCTTTTTTTAAAATATCAAATTCTCTCAAACATCGAAAGTTGTATGTTGGTATAATGAGTACTGATACCAAAAATAGATCTCATACTTGCACCATTGTTTGAGGAAATAGCATCAACAATCGTTTACTAAAATGCACCAAAAAATCCTCATTTTTGCAACATTTAGCCTAGAAATTGGTTAGAGAATTTAAGAATTTCAATATTTAAAACAGAAAAGGTTGTCATTTTAACGAAACGAATAAAATATCATAACTAGAATTCAAATTGAAAATATGCTCCCATCACTACCAACACCTCTGATATGCTGTTTTTTTACCTAATAAGTAAGCTGTAACAGTGATAACATTTTAAAAGATTGAAATCTATTTCCTCAAAGTTTTGAAGAGAAATATTTTGTGGTAATTATCTATGTTAGTTTGCAACTTTTACCACATTTGAGATTTTACAGTTCCAAAATCGACCTCCCCTAATGATCAATGTGATTTAAACAATAAATAAACATTTTCCCGTTAAACAGTGTTTAACAATCTAATATTTGCAGTTGTTTCAGTCCTCAGTAGCGTGTATACACAATTGGCAATTAATGTTGTATCATTGCAATAAAGTTGTCTGTTAAAATTTATCAGATACTAACATCTCTCTATCTCTCTCTCTCTCTCTCTCTCTCTCTCTCTCTCTATATATATATATATATATATATATATATATATTCTTTGGTGGGGTACCAATTCCTTTGGTATTAGGATGATTGTAAACTGGTCCTTTACCCCAACTGTTAGGTGTTGCAAGGTTCAGGTTCGATTTATGAGCTCATTGTTTATTTTTTTATAAACAGAGCAAAGTAATTTGTAAAAAAAGGCTTAAAGACCGGGTATTCAGCGATTATGGTCCATTTCCACCCATGGGTATCTGAGACCCTACGAGTTTCTTCAGATCACTTTCTTTATTCAAACTCTAGAGTTTAAATAAGGAAATAGATCTGAAGAAACTCGTAGGGTCTCAGATACTCAGGGGTGAAAATGGACCATAATCGCTAAATACCCGGTCTTTAAGCCATTATATATATATATATATATATATATATATATATATATATATATATATATATAAAGTGTGTGTGTGTGTGTATACAAATTTTAAATTTAATCCCATATAGTACTCAATATTTACATAAGCGCACAAATAGGGATCACTCACTAAACTCCCTAAAGAAACCATGGTTTGCTAGTGTTGCATTGTGGGAGTTGACAAGTGACTATTACTTTTTGTCACTTATTTTCGGCTAGGACGCTGAATGTAGAGAATCTTAGCGATAGACTGTCGATTTTAGACAGTGACAGAAGGAAGGGCATAAATGTGAAAAGGACAGAGTATTAATCAAATAATTTATTTGAAATGAAATAAATATAAGTAAAAAACAAAGGAAACTACAAAATTTACAAATAAGCGTATAAGTAAATTGCCGAAGTTAAAGAACACATTTAACAGAACAAGGTGGAAGTTGTTTTTTTCCCGCTTTTTTTTAACGAAACAAAAAACACGGATGATGGTTTTAGGAATCCCTCTTCTTTGGTTTTTGATAAACGTCAAAATCCAGAGTATTGGAATTCACTTACAATATATTTATATATTTACCAACCCCTCCGCACGAGTAGGATGTGGCACAAGGTCATTTTCTTAAGCGGAGTTCAACAGGTTTGAATTCAGAGTTTTCCTTCTCCTAGATCGGTTGCCTAACCAAGGTTAAAGAGCCCATTCTGCCATACTATTTATCCATAGCTGGAGGGAGAGTAGGATTCATATCTTTCCCAAGGGTATTAGCGCTAAGTGAAATGCAGTTACCACGTCCAGGATTTGAACTCGGGGCGACGAGTCCATTTCCCATGACTTTAACCATTACACCACGCACTTCCTATAAATAGTATAAAAACGAACGGGACTGCTCGTAATTTATTCTTTTAAAGTAATCCTACGAGTTTCATTGGAATAATGGAATAGTATAATACTGTAAAAAATATTGACTTCAACATGGCACTTTCTAGACGTTTAAAATTCACTATTACATTTATAAGTGAATCAAAATAGGCCAATTGAATCAGAGAAAATACTTTTTTTGCATCAATTCAAAGAAAATATTGTTTTTAAAACTACAATAAAAAAAACTTGCTTGAAAAATTATTTTTTGAATTAAAAGAATAACTGTTAAATATTCAAATAACTTTTTCAGTTGATGATTGAAAAAAAGATTTAAAAATTTTTTTATGTCGTCTTCAGGATTTGATCTTTTTAGAAATGTAGAAATTAGGGACTGGATTAAAAAAAAAATCAAATGACTAAAGGTTAAACCTACTCCTACAATCTGAATTGATAAAAACATTTTTTTTTCAAATTTATTACTTAACAGAATAAGCTAATTATTATAAAATTAAGTCATCAATGAATAAAGTGCTGAACATTTCATTAAAATCTGACATTTCCTTGATTATATATTATCTCTCCTTACGATCACTGGACATTCCCATATATACATGGATCCAACGATGAACTTACACGTTATTTTATCAAATTGTGTCACCTCTGTTGCAAAACATCGTCATATATAGTGCATTTTGACTTATTCTGTTTTTCTTGTTGCTTTCATTCAATTAATCTTTTGGACTATTCTAATATTCAAATATTAGAATAAAACATAAAAATTAATATTTTTGATTATTCTGATATTTGAGGTTGCCTACATAGAATTACTATTTTAGACTATTCTAATATTTGAGTTACCTATATAAAATTAATATTTTCCACTATTCTTGTTACATTAAATCAATATTTTGGACTACTCTAATATTTAAGTTTGTCTACATAAAATTCATGTTTTGGACTAGTCTAATATTTGAAATTGTCTACATAAAATTCCTGTTTGGACTAGTGAAATTGTCTACATAAAATTCATGTTTGGACTAGTCTACTATTTGAAATTGTCTACATAAAATTCATGTTTTGGACTAGTCTACTACTATATTTGAAATTGTCTACATAAAATTCATGTTTTGGACTAGTCTACTATAAATTGAAATTGTCTACATAAAATTCATGTTTTGGACTAGTCTACTATTTGAAATTGTCTACATAAAATTCATGTTTTGGACTAGTCTAATATTTGAAATTGTCTACATAAAATTCATGTTTTGGACTAGTCTACTACCTAATTTGAAATTGTCTACATAAAATTCATGTTTTGGACTAGTCTACTATTTGAATTGTCTACATAAAATTCATGTTTGGACTAGTCTAATATTTGAAATTGTCTACATAAAATTCATGTTTTGGACTAGTCTACTATTTGAAATTGTCTACATAAAATTCATGTTTGGACTAACTAGTCTACTATTTGAAATTGTCTACATAAAATTCCTGTTTTGGACTAGTCTATATTTTGAAATTGTCTACATAAAATTCATGTTTTGGACTAGTCTACTATTTGAAATTGTCTACATAAAATTCATGTTTTGGACTAGTCTACTATTTGAAATTGTCTACATAAAATTCATGTTTTGGACTAGTCTACTATTTGAAATTGTCTACATAAAAATTCATGTTTTGGACTAGTCTACTATTTGAAATTGTCTACATAAATTCATGTTTTGGACTAGTCTACTATTTGAAATTGTCTACATAAAATTCATGTTTTGGACTAGTCTACTATTTGAAATTGTCTACATAAAATTCATGTTTTGGACTAGTCTAATATTTTGAAATTGTCTACATAAAATTCATGTTTTGGACTAGTCTACTATTTGAAATTGTCTACATAAAATTCATGTTTTGGACTAGTCTAATATTTGAAATTGTCTACATAAAATTCATGTTTTGGACTAGTCTAATATTTGAAATTGTCTACATAAATTCATGTTTTGGACTAGTCTACTATTTGAAATTGTCTACATAGTCCATGTTTTGGACTAGTCTACTATTTGAAATTGTCTACATAAAATTCATGTTTTGGACTAGTCTACTATTTGAAATTGTCTACATAAAATTCATGTTTTGGACTAGTCTACTATTTGAAATTGTCTACATAAAATTCCTGTTTGGACTAGTCTACTATTTGATTGTCTACATAAATTCATGTTTTGGACTAGTCTACTATTTGAAATTGTCTACATAAAATTCATGTTTTGGACTAGTCTACTATTTGAAATTCTACATAAAATTCATGTTTTGGACTAGTCTATATTTGAAATTGTCTACATAAAATTCCTGTTTTGGACTAGTCTAATATTTGAAATTGTCTACATAAAATTCATGTTTTGGACTAGTCTACTATTTGAAATTGTCTACATAAAATTCATGTTTTGGACTAGTCTAATATTTGAAATTGTCTACATAAAATTCATGTTTTGGACTAGTCTACTATTTGAAATTGTCTACATAAAATTCATGTTTTGGACTAGTCTACTATTTGAAATTGTCTACATAAAATTCATGTTTTGGACTAGTCTAATATTTGAAATTGTCTACATAAAATTCATGTTTTGGACTAGTCTACTATTTGAAATTGTCTACATAAAATTCATGTTTTTGGACTAGTCTACTATTTGAAATTGTCTACATAAAATTCATGTTTTGGACTAGTCTAATATTTGAAATTGTCTACATAAAATTCCTGTTTTGGACTAAATATTTGAAATTGTCTACATAAAATTCATGTTTTGGACTAGTCTACTATTTGAAATTGTCTACATAAAATTCTGTTTTGGACTAGTCTAATATTTGAAATTGTCTACATAAAATTCATGTTTTGGACTAGTCTACTATTTGAAATTGTCTACATAAAATTCATGTTTTGGACTAGTCTACTATTTGAAATTGTCTACATAAAATTCATGTTTTGGACTAGTCTACTATTGAAATTGTCTACATAAAATTCATGTTTTGGACTAGTCTACTATTTGAAATTGTCTACATAAAATTCATGTTTTGGACTAGAATATTGTCTACATAAAATTCATGTTTTGGACTAGTCTACTATTTGAAATTGTCTACATAAAATTCCTGTTTTGGACTAGTCTAATATTTGAAATTGTCTACATAAAATTCATGTTTTGGACTAGTCTACTATTTGAAATTGTCTACATAAAATTCATGTTTTTGGACTAGTCTATATATTGAAATTGTCTACATAAAATTGTCTAGTCTACTATTTGAAATTGTCTACATAAAATTCATGTTTTGGACTAGTCTACTATTTGAAATTGTCTACACATACTGGTTTTGGACTAGTCTACTATTTGAAATCGTCTACATAAAATTCATGTTTTGGACTAGTCTACTATTTGAAATCGTCTACATAAAATTCATGTTTTGGACTAGTCTAATATTTGAAATTGTCTACATAAAATTCCTGTTTTGGACTAGTCTAATATTTGAAATTGTCTACATAAAATTCTGTTTTGGACTAGTCTACTATTTGAAATTGTCTACATAAAATTCATGTTTTGGACTAGTCTAATATTTGAAATTGTCTACATAAAATTCATGTTTTGGACTAGTCTACTATTTGAAATTGTCTACATAAAATTCATGTTTTGGACTAGTCTACTATTTGAAATTGTCTACATAAATTCATGTTTTGGACTAGTCTAATATTTGAAATTGTCTACATAAAATTCATGTTTTGGACTAGTCTAATATTTGAAATTGTCTACATAAAATTCATGTTTTGGACTAGTCTTACTATTTGAAATTGTCTACATAAAATTCATGTTTTGGACTAGTCTAATATTTGAATTGTCTACATAAAATTCCTGTTTTGGACTAGTCTAATATTTGAAATTGTCTACATAAAATTCATGTTTTTGGACTAGTCTACTATTTGAAATTGTCTACATAAAATTCATGTTTTGGACTAGTCTAATATTTGAAATTGTCTACATAAAATTCCTGTTTTGGACTAGTCTAATATTTGAAATTGTCTACATAAATTCATGTTTTGGACTAGTCTACTATTTGAAATTGTCTACCTAGTCTAATATTTGAAATTGTCTACATAAAATTCATGTTTTGGACTAGTCTACTATTTGAAATTGTCTACATAAAATTACTATTTACTATTCTAATATTTGAGTTGGCTATATAAAATTAATATTCTGGATTATTCTGGCATCTGAGGTTGTCCAAATTCAATTAAATGTTTTGCACTATTCTAATCCTATCTATTGTTATTCAACTTCTTGGGCTATTTTTTCTTTTAACCGTCATTCACTGTGATTTATCTCCAATGAACTGTGGTGGTTAAAATGAAACTGGACTATTTACAACACAATACAACAATGAATTACAACAGACAGGCGACCAACAGATACAAATCAAATCATTACAACGTAAGAATGAATCGACTGAATCTTTGTGAAAAATAAAAGAAAAAAAGAAAAAAAGATGCTGAGTATAGTCCCTCAAATCATTTGAATGTTTTTATGAAAAGTTTTTCCCCGACAATAGTGTTCTGTTGTTCGCTCCCCTTTGTAATCCTGTTAGTCGCTAGATGTCGCCTTCGTCTGCCCATCGCCACAAGCCATAGTCAGGAACAGCCAATAGTGACAAGGAAAGATCTATTGAATTGATTTACTTGATCGTGTCCAAAAGGCACAATATTGTACAATTTGATAAGAATACGACTCGTACAAGTATTTCAATGGAATATCGAGAGAAAAAAAAATCATCGAATGAAGAAACTGGAAGAACACAAGACATATATTCCTAAATGAACGTGTTAACCGGAAGGACTGAGCTGTCACGCGAAAGGACTGATAAAAGCGGGGGGGGGGGGTTGATGAGCAAAAAGAACACAAGTGAGAGAATTTATAACGGACAAAGAAAAAAAATCACGAAAGAGGAACTGTCACGTGGTTGGGACAGTTGCATATTTCTCACTTATGCAATAACCGCTGTATCCAAAGATAAAATTGCATAAGCTAGCAAGAATATGCACCCCCCGAGAATTAAAAAAATCGGGTTTAATAAATAATCACTTGATGTTATTGATCTCTAATATTATTGTTTTATTCTCCAACGTATAAAAATCAATCCTATGAATGATTTTTTAAATAAAGAAACCAATTAAAATATAATTAAAACAAGTATAATCTATTTATATGCGTTCTTATCTAATTTCGTTAGTCTTTCTAAATAAATATATTTCATATATATTTCTAGATAAATATATTTCATGGGCCACAAAGAAATCCAACTTCCCCAGTTAGAAGTGCAGACGGATCAAGGCTTACTACCGACAAAAAAGAAATACTAGATCATTGGACTGAACACTGACAACAACTTCTAAATAAAAGCAATCCCACTGACCCCAATGTCTTTGACAATCTCCCTGAACGTCCTTCCTTTCCAGAACTAGACAATATACCCACACGCAGTGAAGTGCACATGGCAGTAATTAGCCTAAAAAACAAGACTGCTGGACCCGATGGTAATCCTGCAGAAATTATTAAGCATGGTGGAAATGCTATCATAGATTGTCTGCATGACATCTTTCAGAAAGTCTGGACCTCCAGTTGCTGTCCTCAACAATGGAAAGATGCAGATATTGTTATCATATTCAAGAGAAAAGGCGACAGGGCTGTGTGTGGCAACAGCAGAGGAATCTCCCTCCTTGCAACCTCGGGTAAGGTACTCACCAGGATTCTACTCTCCAGACTTCTTGATCATATTGCTGAAAATGTCCTGCCAGAATCTCAGAGTGGTTTTAGAAAAGGAAGAATCACTGTAGATATGGTATTTGTTGCTAGACAACTCTAGGGAAAAGCCATTGAACAACAACAAGATCTCTACATGATTTTTGTTGATCTAGCAAAAGCAGCTGACACTGTCAATAGAACACTACTATGGGAAATTCTGAGAAAGTTTGGTTCCCCCCTACCTTCTTGGCTGTGCTCAAATCTTTCCATGATGGCTCAATGGCCAGAGTAACAAGTGTAGGCTCAAAATCAGATCCTTTCCTTGTAGGTACCAGAGTAAAACAGGGATGTGTCATTGCGCTCATTGTATTCAATCTGTTTGTGGCAGCAGTAATGAAAATTGCCAAACAGAACGTAAACCCGGCAGATGGTGTCCGTATATCCTATCGATTAGACGGCAATCTTTTTAACCTACGAAGATTGAAATCCAAAACACTTGTCACTTTAGAGGCAATACACGAACTGCAGTATGCAGATGATACAGTTTTTGTCAGCTCTTCTCCAGGTGGACTACAGCACATCATCAATGCTGTAGTTGAAGCCTACTCTCGATCAGGGCTTGCCATCAATGTTCAGGAGTTCTCAACATGTGTCAACCTCAGACTCCTGAACTCCTCATTAACCACCAGCCACTGGAAAATGTAGAGGAGTTCACTTACCTAGGATCTGTCTTAAACAACATAAACGATCTTAACTATTGTTAGGCTATTTCACAGAGTGTTCATGAACAGAGATCTTACCATCAATACCAAGATCTCTGTATATAAAGCTGTATGGCTATCCATACTCTTATATGGAAGTGAGTCGCGGGTGTTATATCGCAGACATCTGAAAAAACTGGAGGCATTCCACATCAACTGCCTCTAACGCATACTGGGCATAATGTGCTGGCACAAAATCCCCCACTTAGAAATTAGAAGCAGAGCACGCATTGACCCAATTGAGACCATCCTATCGCAACGCCAACTGCGATGGTTGGGTCACACCACCCGCATGCCTGCAGACAGACTCCCCCGTAAACTACTTTATAGTGAACTCACAGATGGTACGCGGAGGACAGGATCTCCCAAAAGCGTTTCAAAAACCATATCAAGACAACGCTTAAGAAATGTAACATCACACCTTCAAACGTGGAAGATCTGGCCTCCAACAGACAGTGCTGACGAGACGCCTGCCGCACTGGAGCTCAGCAGCTCAATAATGAGATAAACAGGACTACAGAGCGGCGACATCTTCGTCGTCATGAACAACCAAATGTAGATGGGAATTTCCCCTGCAATGTGTGTGACCGCATCTGCAAGTCCAGAATTGGACTAATGAGCCACCAGAGGGTCCACAACTGTTGAAGATATGTAGTGACGTCATCATCGTCTGTAACGGACTTCCAAAAAGAAGGAGAAGAGAGAGAAGCTACGTGATTACCAGGGAGTTGAAGATGATTTTTTTAAAGTAGAAAAGGAGTAAAAAAATTATAATTTGGAAGATTTCTTGATATAGGTTTTTGTTTTTAGTTTTTGAATTTAGTTTCCGCTAACAGGACCCGTGGAAATTTCACACAACGAAAAAAAAAAATCAATATTTAAACAAAAAATTAGGATTTGTATCAGATCAAACATTGTGTTCAACTCCGATGGAAATATTCTGTGTTAACTTTATCAATCCTCTCTAAGTAAAGCATAGTAAACATAAATTAATGTATATTGGTTTGCTGAAATTATTATATATTTTTATAACATTTATTGCAAAGGGAACAATAGGATTTATATGTAATACAATTTCATACACTCCTGGTCAAAATCTTAAGACCAGATACAAAATGATTAAAAAAATATAAAATACTGTTACTTTAATCGAAATATATTTGCAACACATTTACATTTAATTTGAAAATGTAGTTTATCAACAAAAAAGCAAACATTTTAAGCTTTTATTTGATTGATTTAAGAAAATATTGAAAAAGTATTTTTGGTTGGTCATAAAGAAAAGACCATGTGTGAAAAAAAAGAAAAGAATTACTTGACAGAAATGTTAGAACTAATCAGTGTGTTCATAGCTTCAGGCGTGTTTTTTTTGTGCTCTAAGAAAACTATGCATTTATTTACCGTTTTTAAAGTAAATAAGGGAAGTGTTGATTTCTTCTCTCTTCTCTTTTTTAAATCTATTTATTCATTATTATTAAATTATTTTAATATTATTATTTATTGCATAAATCTAGCAAATTTTATATTCAAATTGCGTACATTTTGGATTGGATTGTACAATTCTTTGTTTACTATTTAGTGTTTGTTTATTTATTTACAATTCTTGTTTAAACGGATTTACTCTGAATATGTTTCTACATAAGTTGTGTAAATAACTCGAATTTATTCTTTGTCAGACGTGTAGACATCTACTTGTGAACGAACAAGCATAATTATAATAAATATTAAATATCTATTAATATCAAACAAAGATTTATTTAATACAAAAGAATGGCTTTTGAAAGAGTCTCTAATGTTGGAAAAAAGGAAAAGAAAAGAAAACATTATGAAAGGTGCTTGCCTGCGATTCTGGGGCTGGGAAATTAACCCGGATATCTTTTTAGTGTGTTTGTTAGTCATGCTTATGTAAATTTACTTCACATTCTGATTGGTTGACACCTTTATATTAACCCATCTCTTTGTTGGTGTTGGCAGTTATAGTTATTTTCCAATATATATGCCGAGTCGTGATATCACAATCATGTATTCACTTCATATTTTTTGAATAAAGAATTTGGAGTGAGTACATGAGTGTGCTCACTTCAAATATAAGTTATAGTTATTTTCCAACTAATCTTGCTGTCAGTAGGCAGATACAACTACTTTTACCAGACCTACGGATTTTTAGGCCACAATGCAACATTATTGCAACCCATTACTACCTTCTGAATCAAGGAAGTTGCCTTTTTTCTTATTTTTCCCACTATCGCAGGTAGTAGCACTTTTCGTGGGTCGGCCATTCCCCAAGTGGCAATTTGCCCTATTATTTTGGCGGTTTTTTTCCGCACTAGCAACAAACAATAATTAGTGGGGCGCCATGTTGCTGAAAGATGTAAATAGAATTTAGATATCAAAACTTCAAAAGAAAAAAACAATTTTTTCTACTAAAATAATTATTTATATTTAATCAAAGATTACCAATTAGGTTTATAGTAGTTATTTGTATATTATTAGTAACACAATAAAAAGGAAACCGTCCAGAATTTATAGATTTAAAATCTATAAATGTCCCAATTCCTGCTCACTTAAATTAAGCAAATATTTCTCAATAAAACTTTGAATAATATCAATTTTGTTAGAAAATATAAACAACAAATATTGAAACTTCCGAAATATTTCTTTTCTTTAATATATATTTCTTTTCTTTCACCCTAGTAGAAAGCTAGGTTGGACTTTATGGATATAACGAACGTGTACATTTTTTATACATACATTTTTAGTTTTCTTGTGATTAGTATTTGACGTTATCAATGTATCAATGGGTCCGTGGAGGGCGGGGATGTAATCTACGCCCAGGTTTGTTTACTCACCCCCCCACCTCATCGATTTGTCCTTGATTTGATTTCCAATCCTTTCCTTTTGTGTCAATGGCTATCTCGTCGAAGTTTCCAAGGGAGGAATTTATAGGCTTAGATCGATATTAAGGCCATTGATCGTTTGGCCGCTTTGATTATCTCTTTCCTTTTCATGTAAAATCAAAACTTGATCTGTGGATCTGTGAGATCGGTTCTTAGAAGATGATTTAGATTCATTGTTGGAAAACGATTTCCATTCGATCTGACCGTACAATGCTAAAGGTGAATAATAATAATAATAATAATAATAATAATAATATAATAAATAATAATAATAATAATAATAATAATAATAATAATAAAAGATAGACAAATACCTGGACCTTACCAGAGAACTGAAAAAGCTGTGGAATATGAAGTTCAAAATGATACCAATTGTAGTTGGTGCACTTGGAACGGTCCCAAAAATTTGGAAAAAAGACTCGAGAATCTGGAAATCAGAGCAAGAATTGAGACCAAAATACTGCATTACTGCAATCTGCTAGAATATTCCGAAGAGTCATGGAGACCTGAAGAGACTTGTTGTCACTCAGACTCCAGTGAAATACCATCAGTTAGCGCTAATGTGAAAAGCTCAGATAATTAACAATAATAATAATAAAACCTAAAAGGAATATCTACTGTTAGCGACCCCCCTCGATAGATTTGAGATTTTAAAATCTTCTGATCAGTCCTTTAAAAGACAACTCAATGGCAAAAATTTTAGAGTAATGTTCAATTTCTAAACTGAATATTTATTTGTTTAAACTCCTGACTGGAGGTACTCTGCTATATCTAGCCACACTGAAGAGACGAGATACGTCAAAACACGGAGTCTGTGGATGACTATAATATATGCTCCCAAACCTGGTAGAGCTCCTTTGGAGAGAATTTTAGTGACGGCCACCGTATTCGCGTAAGCAAGGCTCTCTGTTATCTATGGATATGAACTCTCTAAGTGACCGTAATATATGTACCTATGTATGTATTTATCAGTTAAAATTTTGCTTCTGTCCGGTTGGTGCTGATGGCCGAGGGCTTAGGGAATCGGACTGATCATAAATTAGGCAGATTTTGCCCCCGGCTGGAAGTATTCTGCTTAGTCTAGCCACACTGAAGAGACGTGATACGTCGAAACACGGTGTCATGGAGGTAAAATGACTATTTTATTTTTGACTAATGTACTTACTCAATAATTCTTGTATATTTTAATTCTTTCCTTAAAATATATTTAAAGGTTATCTTAGCTAAATTTGCATACGAATTTGTGTGGGCATAATTATGAAGTATAATTATAAGAGGCGCTGTTGAAATTAAATTTATTGTGTGTTTCGGATATATGTAGAAACAGACAGTTGTTGTGGTCATCTAGTCCAATATTTCGCTTATGTTCGTATATCCGTTTTTTAAGATTCCTGGAGGTTTCCCAATGTATTTTTGTCACAGTCCTTGCAAGTAATCATATAAACCCCGCTTCTGATTTTATGTGTTGTCAGGAATTTGTGTTAAGTATGTTATGGATCGTTTTCGAAGCCATTTTGATACCCAGGTTTTTAAAGTTTTGATTTATGATGCTGTAGGTAGAGTTGTTTGGTTAGAAGAATGTATCTATGAGGGAGTTCAACAGTGCTTCGATGCTAGCCCACATCCACAACAAAAGACTAAGGCAGATTTTCGAAGCTAGTGCCATAACCACGTTACAGAATATAAACAATAGACCCGGCTTTTTCAACATATCACCATATCTAGGCAAAGTAATTATTAATAACTCTAAGACAACAAACATAAAACAATAGCAATACATACACAACATAAACTTCCACACTACCCCAGAAAACTTAACCCTCTCCTACCTCTGTATAAAGTTTAACCAAATTATTATACCTAGACACCAACACCCGTACACACTTTGTTTCAGCCGAATAACCACATTCTTCCTCCTACCTCCTCTTCATCGGACACATCATGGTATCAAATATTTCCTACATTGCCTACAACCACCCCTCAATCCTAAAAAAACCCCCTACCGACATAATCCATTTCTCTCCCACCCTTGTTAAGAACAATTACTCCAGATAAATCCAACCACTACTTCCCCTCCACCAATACGTGACCCAGAACACTTATCACTTGAAAAGTAGAAACCTTAACGTCTCCCACACAGATCTCACCCCCGTCATAAAGAAGATTGTGTAGACCGAAATTTTATAGCGTCGACATTACCATCAAGAATAAATACTATCCATTGGAACATTTCGTGTTTGATTGTATATTATTTCACACACACACACACACACACACACACACACACACACACTCTCTCTCTCTCTCTCTCTCTCTCTCTCTCTCACACACACACACACACATACATATATATATATATATATATATATATATATATATATATATATATATTGCATTTCTCATCGATGGAGATATTTTCTTGTCACCGAAGCCGAATATTTAATTGCATATGTACGTAACAACAACTCACAACTGTTGCCACCATTTACTCCTACAGACTTCATGGCCTCATGACGATAAGGACGCCTATGTCTCCCCATCCCTCATTCTTTTCCTCTACCTCTACTAATCCCCCCCATCTCCGATTAAGAACGGACTGCTATGCGCTCATGTCAAAAGAAACAAAGTTTGGAGTGCAAATAGAATCGGACACAAAATAACAATTTGAAAATAGAAGCATCCTTTTGTTTCTTAGATGGTGAAAAATGCTGAATCTTGAAAATGATGCTACACTGCGAAAGTGTGTGGACATCTCCACGTTGTACAATGAGAACCTCGTTTAGGTATACTGCCCTGTCGGCGGGACAGAAGAATGTAACGTTGTGGCTCTCATTTCGGAATGGAATGATGACGTGTCATATATGTTTGAAATACGCTCGACTTAGCGCAGGATGGCGTCGTCAGTTATGTTATTGGCTGGCTTCATAGGGGGGTTTCGGGTCTTTCAACATAATACCCCCCTCAGCCAGCCAGACCCCTATTATACAAATAATAGTCGTATATTATCTCTCGACCGGTAGATACTTTGAAAGGTTCGAATCTAGTCGCTGGGCTGATGTTGAGTTGGCTGGCAATTCTTTGATGTTTAAGTCTGAAAATAACTTAGGTTTGCTGGAGGGCGTATTGCCTTGTGCCATTTATAGTTGTTAGGTTTACAAAGAAAACTAAAAGAAATTGTCTTTTCAAAAAGTCAGTATCTTTTTGATTAAAACTCATCGCATATTCATTCTCAATACGCAAGGCATCGTCTAAAAAAAAAAATGAAAATCCTCAGATAAACAAAAGAGAAAGTAACAATTAAAATTCCACTCTCTTGCAAACAAATTATAACATCATGATCGTAATTACTTTTGTTGTGGATTTTATCACTTTCTGCTTTTGTTGTTCATGTTCTTTCTTGGTTTTATATTTCTTTGTTTTATATTCATTTTTCCAGAGTAATTATCGACGAAAACCAATTCTTTCTCATCTATTTATTTGTTTATTCATGCATCCATTTATTTACTGAGATTTTTCATCTTTAACTTTTGTTTTTGAGAAACAAATACAAAGTGCAGCAAAAATACCTCCCACATTTTAAACTGTCACCTGTGTGGTGCAAGTGAACTTAGGCAAGTGGTAATGGTGGCTCCATCTAACTAGTATCTCACAATTTTTTCTGGAGTATTATTGGAGCAGGATTATTTTGAGTAATTAACTATAGCGAGCACTCTTAGGGTTAATTTGTAGGTGCTTCACCTTAGTGTGATTTCGCTTAGGTCGGTTCCTACAAAGTTTGTTCTATTTTCATTTGCATTTGTTTGCACAGGAGATGATAAGTTGGTAATCAAATGTATCCATTAGTAAGTCCAAAGGAATGGTTGGCATGTTATCATCTGTTATTTGTAGTGTGTCTGGGTTGTAGCTGATTTTTGTGCCGTGCCCAGACTTGCCTTCCAACTTGCACATCATAGACAAATTATCCTTTTTTCTGTTTATGGTGCCTGGTACCCAGTTTGTCTGTCCAGGCCTGTAATTTCTCGCAAATACTGATGTGCCTACTGAGAAGGTTTGTCCTTTTTGACAAGTGCCTTGTCTCAGTTGTTTTTTGTGGACGTAACGCGTCCAGTGTGGTACAAAGCTTTCTTCCCATGAGTGCCTCTGCTGGTGACATGCCGTTCTTTACTTGCCATTTGGTGTTGTCCGATATGAGAGGAGAAATGTTTGTAGTATCTCCTCTATCGTTGTTCCCTCCCCCTTTGCTTTGAGCAGAGCACGTTTAAAATGAGTCCACAAACCGTTCTGCTTGTCCATTGGATTGTGGGTGGTAGGGTGGTGATCGAACATGAGTGATGCAATTCACATTGCAGAAGTGACGGAACGATTCTGATGTGAATTGTGTCCCATTGTCCGAGACTAATGTTTCTGGCAGGCCCTGTTGACTGAATAGTCGTTTAAGAATGGGTGTTCGTGTTTTTCATCGGAAAAAATCTTTGCCCATTTGGAATGGGTATCTACTATTACCAAAAATAATTTATAGGACCAGCAAAAACCACATGTACCCGGGACCATGGTTGCTCTGGGTATATCCAGCGTGAGTCCACAATCCGAGGTGGATTTTTCTGTGCTTCCATGTAAGGGACACAACTCTTGACTGATTTTTCGATGTCAGAATTCACATTAGGCCATTACATCACACTGCGGGCAAAGGCTTTCATCCGGTTGATGCCGGGGTGTCCTGAATGTAGCTGTTTGAGAACTGCTTTTCTGAGCTTCGTGAGAACCACAACACGATCTGCAAACACCAGACACTCATCAATGACGGACAGAGAATCACTGCACCGTTTAAATTGTTGAAGGTCTCCTGTGAGATCAGTTGGCCATGACTGTCTGAGAAACTTTAATACTTTTTGTAGCATTGGATCCTGTTGTGTTTATCGTTTAATATCCACTCTTTTCACAGGAATTGTTCGGATGCAATCGGCGAGTGTGCGTTGAAAATCATCCTCAATGTTGATGGCTGCAATGACTGTGTCATCATTTTGGGACTGCTTGTGAACTGATGAGGCGTGACAAAGCATCTGTAGTCCTGTGGTACTGTATGTCAAAATCATACCCTAATAGGATGATTGCCCAGCGCTGTAATCGACTTGTTGAATAATGGATTGCTGGAATTCCCTTTTTCGCACCAAATATGGATAGTAAAGGCTTGTGGTCAGTCAAGAGTGTGAAGCGAGGCCCAAATAGCATCTTGTGGAATTTCTTCACCGCAAATATCAGTGCAAGTGCTCCTTTTCTATTTGGCTGTAGTTGTGTTCAGCAGGTGTCAGTGATCTGGCTTGCATGCATGATAGCTTTTTCTGTTTTATCCGCAAAAATGTGTGAGATCACAGCTCCTACATCATATGTGATGGCTTTTTCTGTTGATTTCATCAAGAAAATAATTCATGAATATAAGAAACAAGCGTAGAGTAGACGAAGGTAGGTTTCATATTGATTTTTAGTGCAGTATTAAAGAGAGAAAACCCCCCAAAAAAAACAACAACAAAAACAACAAAAACACGTTGGCTTAACAACAGATTTCACCTTCTCGTCACTGGAATGATGTTTTCCTCAGACTATCATCTCTTCGGGTCCACGAAAGAGGATTTGAGAGGCAAACATTATTCCAGTGACGAGGAGGTGAAATCTGTAGTGAAGAAGTGGCTCAAAGAACCATCAACAGAATTTTACGGGGCAGGAATACATGTTCTTATTCGAAGGTGGAACATTGCAATTGAGAGAAACGATGACTATGTGGAGGAGTAGGGATGTGATCCACAGACGACCAGCTCTATTTTGATGTATGATACATGTTCCTGTGTTGGTAATTATACCTGTCCTAAACAAAATGGCATTACTTTTTGACTGCCCCTCGTATGTTTAATGTTTGAACACTATTTATTTCAGTGAATGGTATTTCTATACCTGAAAAAACAAAAAACAAAACCTCAAAATACTAAACATAGAAGTTGGATTATTCGGACTAGTGTCCTCATCTTTATTGTTATCAACACAACGTTTCAGTCGACATGCCCTCCGGCCTTCTTCAGGTGTTTCTTGTCGAATCTGGAAACTTTTTGGACTCAGGAACTTCTCTTCGAACTCCGGAACCTTCTTGTCGAACTCAGGAGCCTTCATGTTGTAATCGGGAGCCTTCACGGAACTTCGAACTGAAGCCTTTATTCAATCCACCCAGGGGTAGACTGTTCTCGTTCTATTAACCATGACTGGGTACAAGCGTTAAGCTGTGTTATGTATTTTATGCTAATATTGCCCTTGGCCAAGATTGAACCGGGAACCTTGAGATGATTGACACTTAGAACTGTATTAACTCAAGCATTATATTCGTTGCGTCATGTACTCAAAAATTCAGAGAAATTGACCAATTCTCCTTTAAATGATCTCAGATTTAACACCATGTGTAGAAACAATTCAAAATTCTATGTATTTTAGAGAATAAAGGTAGGCACTTATTGGTTTGGAAAGGCCCTCGTGTAACAGGTACACGAAATGCCTGTGGGGGCGAAGACTCCCTGTCTTTATATAATACATATCTTTATATAAAAAAATATATAATCTTATATTTAAAAAAATGGCGCGTGGTCTAATGGTTAGAGTCTTGGGAAATGGACTCGTCGACCCGAGTTTAATTCCTGGACGAAGCTGTTGGCTTTTCACATGGCGCTAATACCCTTGGGAAAGGTATGAATCCAATTCTCCCTCCAGCTATGGGTAAATAGCAGGGTAGACTGGGCTCTATTAACCATGGCTAAGTAACCAGTCTAGGAGAAGGAAAACTCTGAATTCAAACCTGTTAAACTCCGCTTAAGAAATTGACCTTGTGTCGCATCCTGCTCGTGCGGAGGGGTTGGTAAATATATATATATAAAAAAAAAATGGTGTTTAAACATTAAAATGTTTGAAAACCATTTGTTTTCAATGAATGGTATTTTATTCTTGAAAAAAAGCAAAAAAACAAAAAAAAACCCCAAACAAACAGAAAAAAAACGACACTAAACATAAAAGTTTGATTTGTTTCTACACACACTGTTCAACTTTTACAGAATCTTCACCAAGAGATGCAACCATATTCGGACAGAAATGATCTCTCAAGAGCCGTTAAGATATTCTTCTTAAAATCGACGGAAATACGAACATCAAAGAAAATAAGAAAATACAAATAACGCAAAAAAAAAAAAAAAACAACAAAAAAACAACAACAAAAAACCCCGGATGACTTTGCATTTTCTATTTTGAGTTTTGATTTTTCTAATAATTATTTTGATTTCATCAAGAAAATAATTCATGAATAGTTCGAAATTACGAGTACACTACTGCAATATATGGAAATATTAAATATGGAAATATTAAAGTTAATAATACGAAAGTACTTTATACGAAAGTACTTTATACGAAAGTACTTTATATCAAGAAGAAAGAAGTTAACGTCAAATGTATTTCCATATTTTGCCACACACACACACAACACACACACACACACACACACACATATACATATATATATATATATATATATGGAGGTGTGCGGTGTAATAGTTAGTCATAGGAAATGGACTTGTCGACCCGAGTTCAAATCCTGGACGAAGCTGTTTTCATGTCATATAGCGTTAATACCCTTGGGAAAGGTATTCATCCAACTAATCTCCAGCTATGGGTAAATAGCAGGACAGACTGGGCTCTTAGCCTTGGATAGGTAACCAGTCTAGGAGAAGAAAACTCTGAATTCAAACCTGTTAAACTCTGCGTAAGAAATTGACCTTGTGTCACATTCTGCTCGTGCGGAGTCGTGTGTGTGTGTGTGATGTGTGCGTGCATGTGTTAACTAAAAATATCGACCGACTTTACCCTTAAATGTCTAATAGAATCGGCCATTTTTTCGAGAATAAACTTAAATAACCTCCAACATTGTAATTTAAAATGCTTCTTATTAAATAAAAGTAGGCAATGCTCTAACATTTAGAAAAAATAATCCATGGAAAATGTTTATCTTATTTATTCTTTTATTTTTAAGAACTTAAAAACAAAACCTAAAATGTTAGCAAAAAAAGTTTTATTTAGAATTGTTAGATTTTACCAACTAAAATACTTCCTTCAGCTTGTAAGACTAATGCCTATGTCGTGTTACCAGAACTACATGATAACATTAGTACGCGACGACCACTGGCGCCATGAAAATTGGCGCGTATTTCGTTTTCCCTTTGTTTTTGTTTCCTTGTACCATTCTGTTCCGTGAAGTAAAGCAACGTGTAAGCACGTGTATATTGTATATTAAATATATTATGTTCTCATTCTACTAACACTATGAGTAATAAACACCACTGCATTGTCATTTAAGCTCAACAAGAATATGAAATTTATTCGAACGTAATTCAATTAACAAATTATATATTGGCCTAATCTTTTATTTGGCACGTAGTGTAATTTATATAAACATAGAAACTGTCATGTTTAGCTGAAGTCAAAACAGTGTTAGTGACAAGTTATAAAGGTCAGTTAAGAGATATGATTTTAGTCATGTGACTCCAAATTCTAATGTAAGAAATTAGATTCTAACTTTAGTTAGTCCGCAGCCACTAAAGAATACGAACGAGTTAAAATTTGAGCTGTGGTAATTTCCACCCGTGTTCTGATAAGTTGGCTCCCGGTTTATTGTACAACTGGTTACATAAATGAAACGTCAGAAGACGAATAAAGAACATGTGCTCATAAAAGAGACTTCTTATTTGTTATTCGTCTGAGCAAAGAAGATAGAGAAACCAGGAAGATGGAGTCACGAGAAAGAACATGAAGAGAGGAGATGGCTATTCAACAAAATCTTTACGGTGTTTTCTTTGTTACGAAACTGACTTTACTTATCTAGGGCAGGGTTTCTCAACGGAGGTAATATAGCCCCTTAGGGGAGACATGAGATTTTTTTTGGGGGGGGGGCAAGAGGTGACCACAGAAAATTAAGGCCCATAAAATGCTCCTCATGCCATGCTTATTATGTTATGTTTGTTTTTGATTTGTTATGTTTTTTGGTTTTGGGGTCATCAGGAGAAAATGTGCACCGATTCAATGGACTTTTTTTTTAAAAACTAAAAATAATTTTGTCTAGAGCATTATTTTCCATAAAACTCTGCATTATTTGAATTGGTTTATTTTAATCAATTCAATGGCAACAAATCAAACAGTGTGCTACAGGTTTGAACAGAGGTCTGTCATCAAAAATTTTGGTAGCTGAAAAGTGCAAACCATGTGAAACTCGTGATGTAAATGGAAGAGACTTGTTTTAATAAAAAATGTTTAAAAATTGGATAAATATAGGTTTCCCACAACGAGGCTGATTCAAAAATATAGTCCATGGAGTTGAAATACTCTGACTCTCCGGTAAAGAAAATGGTTCCGGGTGCAGTGGTCTGTAAAGAAGGTTATGCTGTAAGTCTTATAGTATATAAGGATTCATCGCCATTGATTTTTTTTTAATAAGGTGAAATTATAAATAGTGCTTCATATTACCAACTCCTACAAAATTCACCTTATTTATTGAATAAGCCTCGTATCTTTCTCATCCGTCTTCTATATAAAAAAGAAAATGTAGATAAAGTTAATAATTTTGATATTTCGGACTATTGTCCTCATCTTTATTGTGGTATGTATAAACACAAAACGTTTCATCCGCTGTATCCTCCGGCCTTCCTCAGGTGTTCCCTGTGTATCCGAGCATAGTAATGACCCAATCTGAGAAATCGTCTTTAATAGTTTGACTGTTGATCAAACAAGGCGTCGATGAACTTTTGAAGATCTTATTAAAGAAATACATACCACAAAAAAGATGAGGATAATAGTTCGAAACATCAAAATTATTCATATCAAGTCTCAGCTCAAAAATACAGACAAATAAAGACAAAGTTATGAATCATTATGATATTTCGGACTTTTGTATAATTTTGTGTCGCATGAAAATTTTAAAATCGAGTGTTTTTGCCAAAGTTTGCTATTAAACTAGCTTGAAATAATTACTTTTTTCTTCAATCGACGTACTTTTAACTTAATCCTCATTTTAAATCAAAATATATTCGACCAAGTTGGAAACTGATTCGAACATTTAAAACAAAATTAAAATCCATTAAATTAACTAAAATATTTTAACTTCAGTTTTATCCTAACATTATGTGGGATTAGATAAAAAGGTTTTAAGTTCGATGAACTTTTAAAATATCTTCAATAGCTCAAGACAAATACTTTGTATTACTAGAAAGAAAAGATATTGAGGAAAATTCTAATATAAAATTTCTTGAGGAAGCAATATAGAATAGGAGATATTTTGTTTTTAAAAAATTACGTGTACTGTTTAAATATAGCACAGAAATGTTTTCACACGTGAAATACATCATTTGAAAAAAATACCAATATTCAATCATTGAATTTTAATAAAATTTGCGGTAATTACAAAATACTGTAACCTCGGGCTCTGTTTTATGTTTTTATATCTATTAGTTTAATTACCTTAAAATACGTCATCTTCAGACAATTAACCATGAATTCAAACGCAGTTTCGGAGCTTAATCGTTTCTGTTTACTCAAGGGCGCTCCAAAAAGCATGCATGCTACCAGACTTATTGACAAAATTGTGATTAGATATAGAAAAATTAAATGGAAGAATTTATTAGTTCTAAAAACTGAAATTTCAAAATGTCGTAAAGAACATTATCACTTACCTGACCACTATGCTGATTTAAGCCGCAAATATCGAGTTAACATGAATTAGTATCAGCAAATACATAGACATAACTTGAAATTTCAAATAATATTGTATTACATTTATACATAAAGAAAATACTGTTGTAATATTTTCAATTTGCAAACA
>CM042140.1:31906588-31929088 GCA_023376005.1 Doryteuthis pealeii
AGCGTATGAGTAGCACAGGGATCTGTGCGGTAAAGTAAGGAGCTGATGGTAGGTGTGGCGCTCCATCTCAGATGCCAAAAAACAATCTCCTTGGTCTAGCGCTAGTGAAAAGGGGATAGACTCCCTCGCTGATAGGCTGATACCGACTTCAGGCCGCCCCGACGACTTTACTTTAGAAAGACTAAACTAAACCAAAACGAATATAAAAATATTACACTCATTTTAATGTTATTTTAATTGATTTATATATATATATATAAGATTGCTTTTGATATGTTTGAAAATAACATGATAGCATTAGAAATCAGTAACAGCAAATAATTATTTATTAAAGCCAGTTTTGTTAAAATCATTATGTAAATTATCCCCACCATATACTATGTAAATCTTTATTTCTTAGAGATATATAACACATATTTCAAGATTTCAAATGCATTAATAATATGGACAGTTTTGTGGCAAATCTAACTCAGCTTGACTTTAATAGATACATCGTTAAGGATTAAGATGTTAATGCTAATTAGATTAAATATTTACTATTTCCTAATCGTTGAGAATATAACTTAAATTACTAAGGAAACCATGATGTCTGTGGTGACGTAGTATCGCTTACATTATATCAGTTACATAATTTCCATTATAATAAACAACTCTAAATTCCATTTTTAATGTTTTTTTCTTTTCAGATAGAGAAATGCCATTCAATGGGAAAGAAAAGGTGTTTAAACATTAAACATAGAATTTTGAGTTATTTCTACACATGATGTTAAAATTTGAGATCATTTGAATGAGAATTGGTCAAGTTATTAGATTATGAAATGATATCAATTTTTTTGCAACATCCTGTATATAATAATGCTCCACATCCAATCTTGTAAACCAACACGCAGCTATGCGCATGCGTATTTCGCGGCAGATCTGCTTCTCTAAATATTATTTGTCAACAGTGACCTCTAACGTTTCATAGTCATATAGGTAAATGATATCAATTATTCAAACACCCCATATATTTAGTAATACTTTCCTATTTGTCGGAACTTTTTTGATGAATCTCGATGATTTTTATTATTTGAATTTATCGGGCTGTTATCCTCATCTTTATTGTTATATACACAACGTTTCTAGCCTTCTTTATGTGTTTCTTGTCGAATTCGGAAACCTTCTCTTCGAACTCGATTTCGAGCTGAAAGTTCCCAAGTTCGAGTAGGTTTCCGAGTTCATAGACCAAAACGTTGTGTATATAACAATAAAGATGAGACAAACAGTCCGAAATATCCAATTATATAATATTCTCTTATTGTACAAAGTTTACCAATTAAAAACTTAAAGAAAAAAAAATCACTAATAATGTTTTGAAAGTCATATTTTACTTAAAGAATCTTTTCTCAAAATGTTTGTTTATTATTAAAGAATAAACTGCATTTCTTGGACTTCTAACTAGTATTTTTTTTTAAAAAAAAATATTAACTTATGTTTGATACACAATAAGGTATGTTTCATTATACAGGATGATTAAAAATATTAACACTCTTATGGGAGCATCTTTGTGATATAATTTTAAACAGGTATACACGAACTCTGTCAACATATTCTTGGAATCTCGCACAGGTTATCAAAAATGTTTATATTTATATGGGAGAGTCTTTATTTAAAAAGCAGAACTGATATTACGGAGACAACGTGGCGAAAAGTTCAATAATGTGTCGACAGGGATGACGAACAGGTGGCGGCTTTCAAATCATAAAATCATAAACGAACTCCTATAGAAATGTTAACATTTTTTTCAAGAACGTACTGTATATTTAAAAAAATGTTGCCTTATTTTTTAAAGCGTCCGTTTTTACAAGTCATTTTTTTCTTCAAAATTTCACAATGAGTAAACCTTTTATTTGTTTTAAGATGCTGGAAAAAACAATAATTATATTCAGGCTTTAGTTTTGGGTGGCTGCAAGGGTATGTCCTCTTGAGTAAACTTCACTCTGCTTCCAGAAAAGCAGATTCGGCGGACGCTAGTCGAATGTAATGAGGTAACCACAGTCTCTTGTCGACTGAAATTACGTGTATTGTCCGACTCGTCGCGCACTTTAACGAGACCGCAAAGCATTCGGCTGAAGACTCGTTTGAATCCCATACGAAATTTGGAGTTCATCCAGCAATATATGATCGGATTGTACATACTGTTGCTCATGGCCAGCCAGTGGAAGAGAGCCCAGACGATGTTCATATGCGGTTGGTCGTACATGACCGGGTTGAGGTCGCCCGCAATATTGATAATGTGCAGTGGAAGCCAGCAGATAGCGTAGATAACGACCACAGTTATCATCATCTTGATTATCTGCAAAACACGAAAAAAAAAAAAAAAATTAAAGATTTTATTATTTTCTAATAAAATAGCTGACATATTTTATTGATCAATCATATTTAATTATAATTACTAGCAAATATATGCACCCTCCGGGTGCAAGTATTTAAGTTTTAATGTAATAAAATATTGTATTAAATTAGAAAGGCTAATGAAACTAAATAAGAATACAGATAAAAAGATTTGAAACAGAGGGAGTATAATAAAAGATTTGAAACAGAGGGAGTATAATAAAAAATGGAACAACTGAAACTTACTCTTCCATCACTCTCGTCTTTCATTGTTATCTTTTCTAATTTAAGTATTTAGTTATAAGAGGAAGTAAAGAATAAAATGACAGTTATTTTATCTTGTTAATGGATTTTATTTAAGATTCATTAAAGAGATTTTGCTTATATTCATTAAAATAAAACCAAACAGTTAGAAATCAATAATACTAAGCACATATTTATTAAATTCGATTTTTTAATATTAATATGCAAATTAGCCTTCCCGTTCACACTGTAAACCGCTATTTTGTTGTATATATAAATATAATTGCATGTTATCAGTACGTAGACATAGTTAACAGTATTAATAATGTAAGACAATTTTATTAATAATTGAGGTTTAGATAAAATATAAAATCATGGAGAATGTGATGTAAATAATTAAGGGAATTGTGATTTGTGTAGGAATATAGTTTCGGTTACAGACAGAAAAACACACAATCTCCATTATAATAAGATTTGAAAATGGTCAGAGAAGAAATATGGCAAATTGTATGAATTTAAAGAGAAGAGCACGAAGAACATAAAAACATACACAAATCAGTATTATTTGGATTAATCGGACTATTGTCCGCATCGTTATTGTTATCTACACAACGTTTCGGCCGACGGGCCCTCCGGTCTCTGCAAGTATTTCTTGTCGGACTCGGAAACCTTCTCTTCGAACTCGGTAGCCCCCATGTCGTAATCAATGCATCCAATCCTTTATTCAATCCACCGGGATAGACTGTTCTCATTTCATTAACCATGACCGGGTAGTTAAGCTGTGTTAATTATTCTATGTTACGATCTCCCATGGCCAGGATTGAACCTGCAGCCCAGAGATAACTATCACTTGGCACTGTATTAACTCATTTTCCGAACTCGTCATCATCTCTTCATCTCGTCTCTGTCTCCGCCATATTTCTCCGAGATCTCTGTAACGCCACACCCTTTCATCCTCTTAACTTTCTTCTCGTCATTATTATCTGTGACATTACTAGTTTCTAAGAGACTCATAGTAACCAGCTTTTATCTCAGTTCTCAAGAGACATAATGTCACCTGCAGAGAGCGAATACAATCATTATTAAGTTAACGAAAATTAAAGGGTTCCATTTCGTTGACAAGTGAAAATTGTTATTTCGAATTCACCAGTGCTTAAGTCACGTGACTCTACGAATGTCCATGGTTTGTTAGTTGGATGGTTGGTTGGATTTTACGGCATGTAAACCCTTGGAAACATATCGTAGTAGATATAGGCGTTGGGCTAATACAGTTCTAAATAACAGTTATCAATAGGCTGCAGGTTCAATATTGATCAAGGGCGACAGTAACATAGAATAATAATTAACACAGATTAACACTTGTACTCAGTCATGTTAGTGGAATGAGAACAGTATACCTCCGTGGACTGAATAAAGGGTTTGGTTCTGTGAAGGCTCCCGATTACGACAAGAAGTTTCCCGAATTCAAAAAGAAGGTTCCCGAGTTCGAAGAAAAGGTTCCCAAGTCCGACAAGAAATACCTGAAGAAGGCCAGAGGGCACATCGACCGAAATGTTGTACAGATAACAATAAAGATGAGGACAATAATATGAATAATCCAAATAATTCAAATTATCAAGCCTCATCTAGAAAATTCAGAGAAATAATGTCAACCCTTGGTGGTTTATTTTATACGGAAGATGTTTTGTTTTATTCATTCCTGTTGGGTATTCAATTTTTTTCAATCTATTTACCGCCCTGTTGGCTGGGGCGTTAGAATGCACCGACTGCGCCTCTGCAGAGGGATAAGACTCCCCCAGTGAGGCTACCTGTTGACCGTGGGTGGCGACCTGTGAGGCTTAAGGACGGAATCTTGGTGGATGGGCAGTTCATGACATGCAAAACTCCACTTAGGCCCTTACTTAGGCTAGACGGGCGGTCGGAGAGGGCCCCTCCGATCAATCGCCTGGTCACGTCAAGCCCTAGCACCTATATGATTGCCCCAACCCTATTGCCCTTATGGCAACCCCCAACCCTTTTTATCATATGGGTGCTAGAAGGCAGTGGCTGAGGGTCTGCATGTCCTGGGAATGACGTTAAACTCTATCTGATGGTGAGTTCCAGTTTTGGAGGCTTGGGGAATGTGAACACCCCTTCATCACATTGTTTCCTGATCCACTCTGATCCGGAGTGGTAGTACCTGTTAGGGTCCCATCTATAGGTTAAATAGAAAAGTGTATTTATAAAAAAAAATTGAGTATCCATTAAAAATGACTTTATTTCAAAACTTTATCAGCATTAAATGACCCACTGAGGTTGATATGCCGTAAAACAAAACAAACAAAACAAATCTATCTATTTAACCCTTTAGATAGCAAAAGGTCAATTATGAGAACTTGTTGCAGGGACGAGAAACGGTTAGACACAAGACTTAGAAATATTCTAAAGGGTCAGTCATTTAGTTACTTGGGATAAGACACGACCTAACTTTCGGATCTAAGCAAAACACTCGCCCCATTGTGAGTGTATTCATATACAAATAAAATAATCTTCATACAATGACTGCTATTTACACAGTAGCATTGCAACCAACAAAGCCTTCATCAGATGATGACTCTGGGTTCAGGCATGGTTTCGGGCCGAAGCATCATTACCACTAACCCAGAGCGCCCCAGCAGTATCTCACGATACCACCAGACTTTGTCGGTTTGATGTCACAATATAGGACTGCCATATCCACGCTGATGCGGTTAGAGCTTTCTCCTGAATCTTTTTCAAGTATTTCCTCTTGTCTGGTAGAGAAAGTCCAAGTTTAGACAAAAATGCCAAGGTTGAGTTGGCAATAAACCCCCGACATCCGACCTCAATGGGAAATACGTCCGTTATCCATCCGTTTCTGACGCACTGTTCACGTAGGTCTTCATATTTTTCCAACTTCCGCTGATGGGCCCAATCCAGATTTTCTTCAAATGTATTCATATACAAATATATGTATTCATATACAAATATATGTATATTCATATATGTATATTCATATATGTATTTGTATATTCATATATGTATATTCATATACAAATATATGTATTCATATACAAATATATGTATATTCATATATGTATATGTATATTCATATATGTATATTCATATATATATGTATATTCATATATGTATATTCATATACAAATATATGTATTTAGTTACAAATATATGTATTTAGTTACTTGGGATAAGACACGACCTAACTTTCGGATCTAAGCAAAACCACACGCCCATTACTATTTTTAAAAGAATTAATATTCCCTTAATCCATTGAAAAAAAAAAAAAAACCTTCACATCTTCCGATCAAAAAAGAACTGACGTTTTCAGGATATTTTTGACCTTTTATTCCTCTGTCTGCGTTAAAATCTTTTTTCCAAAGTGATAATTATAAAATGGATAATAAAATTATTTCATTATAAATGGATAATAAATTATAATAGAAATATATAATTATTGAAATATATAATATATAATTAAAATTAAATAAACTATAAATTAGTTAATTATATAATATAAATTAATTAATTATATAATATATATAATAATATCTTATATAATATCTTATATAATATTTATATAATTATATAATATAAATGAATAAATTATATAATATATAATTTGTATTAATTATATTAATTATATAATATTATTAATTATATTAATTATATAATATATAATAAATATAATGATATAATAAATAAATAATATAATAAATATAATAAATATAATATATATAATAATATATATATAATATATAAATTAAATTGTATTAATTATATTAATTATATAATATATGATTATTGAAATATATGATATATAATTATTGAAATAATATAATAAAAATATAATGGATAATAAATTATAATAGATTATAAATGGATAATAAATTTATATTTTTTTCAAGGGATATATGATCGCCATTTTATGCTGAATTCACTTCCGTCGTAATCCAAAGGAAAGGTAAGGTACCAATGTGTGCGCACGCGCGTGCGTGTATATATATATATATATATATATATATATATATATATGTGTGTGTGTGTGTGTGTGTGTGTGAAACATCGCAAGCCAGTGTTATTCACGCCATGTGCATTTTGCAAAGTTCCATATCCAGTCATCACTGTCGGCTGGGGCTTTAGAATATACTGACTTCACCACTGCAGAGGAGTAAGACCCCCTCGCCCCGCCAATGGACCACCTGTTGGCCGTGAGTGGTGACCCGTGATGCTTAAGGATGGAACCCTGGTGGCTGAGCAGTCCATGACATACAACACTCTACTTTGGCCCTTACTTAGAATCCCTCCGATTAATCGGCTTGTCACGTCAAGACCTAGCATCTATATGATTGTCCCAATCCTATTGCCTTCTTAGCAAGCCCCAACCCTTTTTATCATATATGTACTAAAAGGTTGTGGCTGAGGGTATTATTGTCCTGAGTATGACGTTAAAGTCTATCTGATGGTTCAGTTCCAGTTCTGGAGCTCTGGGGAGTGGGAGTACTCCTTCATCACCATTACTCCCAGGTCCACTCTGACCCGAAGTGGTAGTACCTGTTAGGATCCGATCTATGAGTTAGATAGAAAAAAGAGTTAAAATTAAAATTGAGTACCCATCAAGAATGAATAAAACAAAACGTCTTCGGCATTAAAATAACACAGCAAGGGTTGACATACCGTAAAATCCAACAACCAACCAACCAACCAACCAGCTAACCAACAAACAAACCAATGCCCCAGGTAAGTAAGTAAAGTCGTCGGGGTGGCCTAAAGTCGTTATCAGCCAGAAAGCAAGGGAGTCTACCCCCTTTTCACTAGCGCTAGACCAAGGAGATTATTTTAGCGTCTAAGGTAGAGCACCACACCTACCGCCAGCTCCTTACTTTACCGCACAGTTCCATGTGCTACTCATATGCTGCGTTGGCGTAGGTAGGCCACTTTATTGTTGATATATCGTTCGCTGAATTATTTCCGAACAGACCTTGTATAACTAAGTCCTCAAACAAATATTATCATCGAGAAATATCAGTGATATGGAAAATGTTAGTTACTTAGGCATGATACGTTAAGAAAAGAAAAAAAAGCAAACAATGGTTTTCCTTAATTAGATAAGTGTGCTGTTTGTCAAGACATTCTTTTGTTGCCAACAGCAACAACGAAAAAACATTTCTTATGATAGTCAATCTGGAAAATCGTTAAACGTAAAAGTGCGAGTCACAAGAAACTTTGTCTTGTGACATTTACACTTTTACGCGTGGGCGTCCCGTCGTTGAGTAATGGTTAGCAAGTTAGTCTCGCAGATCTATTACTACTGAATAGTGAGTTTGGTCCTTGATCTATGTCCCATACTTGCGACCTTGTATCACACCCTACCCATTGGTAACGGTTTGGTTAAATTCCCACACACTTTTGCGTGTTTTAATGAATAGTGAGTTCGATCCACGCTGACTGTCCCGTACTTATATCCCACCCGTGGATGACGGGTTGGTTAAATACCCACACACTTTTACACGAGAGGCAGAGAAAGAGAAAACGCATGTGTGTGTGTGTGTGTGTGTGTGTGAGAGAGAGAGAGAGAGAGAGAGAGAGAGAGAGAGAGAGAGAGAGAGAGAGAGAGAGAGAGAGAGAGAACAAAAAATGAAGAAGAAAAAGAGCTAGAAGGAGAACTTAACGACATGTCAAACCGTCTAGGTTACTTTATGCATAGAGGTTAGGATATCGTGTTCTTTTGTATTATTTACATTTTCTGACGGCTTTCCTCATCTTTAGTGTCATATACACAACGTCTCGGCCGATGTGCCAACCGGTCTTCTTCAGGAGGGCACATCGGCAAAAACGTTGTATATATAACAATAAAGATAAGGAAAACAGTCTGAAAAATCTAAATAATCAAGCTTTATCTATAAAAATCAAACAAATAATTGATTAATTCATTTTAACAGCATATCAACTCGTCTCGGGTTATTTTATGCCAGAAGTTAGGAAATTGCGTTCATTATACGTTCATGTTTATATTTTTGTGTAGTTGTTTAGATTAATTTTTTTTTGCACACGATCCTATCGAATACAAACAATTTTCAAACATATCTATTTCACCTATAGATGGGACCCTAACAGGTACTACGACTCCAGGTTTGAGTGGATCTGGGAGTAATAGCAATGAAGGGATACTCCACACTTCACAGTAACCGGAATTTGGGCCTCGTCATCAGATGCAGTTTAGTGTCAAACTCAGCGCACCCCACTCTTACCCCTCTGTTGGGGATACATTCAACGTATTCTAATCCTTGTCAATGTTGGCTGGTTGTTTTGATTTTATGGCATGTCAACACTTGTTGGGTTATCTACTGCCGAAGAAGTTGTTTGATTCATTCGTGATGGGTACTCAATATTTCTAGGCTCACTTTTTTCTTTTTAACCCCTAGATGGGACCCTACCAAGTACTACAATCCGGGTCAGAATCGACTTGGAAGTAATGGTGATGAAGGGGTACTCCATATTTCCCAGGGTTCCAGAATTGGAACTTCGCCATCAGATAGATTTTAATGTCTTACTGTTGAGATTTTTGCTATATAAGGTGTGTGATAGACGCCTGCTTTTATTTATAGACTCGGCGATAACCATGTGATCATACTCTTGGCCAATCGCTGGCAGTACTCTGCTGCTGATACAATACTTATACCACAGTACTGGCGATACCTACTCATAACTACTGCGACTTCGTGGACGACGGACATAGGATTAAATCACTGGACCTTTAACAATACGCAGGACAGGACTTATTCGCTTACCAAAGGATTCCATAATTCAGGACTTACTTACTTTAAGCCCTTTTCAACTGGCCAAGGATAACATTTAAAAACTTAACACTTACCCAGGACATGAAGACCCTCAGCCACCACCTTCTAGTACATATATGATAAAAAGGATTAGGACTTGCCACAAGGAAAATAGGGTTGAGACAATCATATAGGTGCTAGGGCTTGAGGGGCAGAGGGCTTAAGTAAATACACATATGGCTTGATACTTATGCCTCGTATTTGTCCATTAATTTGACATTAATATGCAAACCGGTCTGAAAAAGGAAAACTCTAAATTGAAACCTGTTAAAGCTCGTTTAAAAACTGACCTTGTGTCGCACCTTGCGCGTGCGGAGGGGTTGGCTAAATACACAGCCATGGGTAAATAGTAGAGCAAACTGGATCCGTTAAACCTGGTATGACAACCGGCATAGGAGAATGAAAATCCTGAATTCAGACCCGTTAAAACCCGCTTAAAAATTGACCTTGTGCCGCATCCTGCTCGTGCGGAGGGATTGGGTAGGTATGCACTCCTATAGCTTAGTACTTCTGCCTAGTATCTATCCATTTGTTTGACTCTTTAAAAAATTTTGGTATGCAAACCGGCCTGGAAAAAGGAAACCTCTAAATTGAAACCTGTTAAAATCCGCCTGAAGAAATTGACCTTGTGTCGCATCCCGATCGTGCGGAGGGGTTGGGCAACTACACAAGTTACAGGCTGATTATGCGCAAATAAATATTTTCAATTTGGCTTATGCACTGTTTTCCTTTTGGCAAACATTCTCAGTGTGAATAACAATCGTAAATTAATGATATTTTTTTCTTCTTCCGTTACTTTTGCAATTATCATCAATTGGTCCCCCCCCCCCACACTTTTTGTCTCCCACTTCACATCAGTTGTACTTACGATAAGCTTTTTTTCCTGTTTCCGTTTGCGATCTGATTTTACTGAGCTTTTCCTTAATGTCTTTTGTATCTATTTCTCTTATCTTTTCCAATTAGTACATGTTGTATAGAGCACTTGATAGTGGTGATTTGTTTCCGCAAGGTTTGTTCATTTGGTCGAAAGTTCTTTGTCGTTTCTTTTCTTATTAAACGCTCGTATGATCTCCACGAAAAAAGAAAAAAAATGTTGACAGTCATTTTGCACAAAATGGATAAAATCGCTGTTGCGTGTACCTCGTCCCACACTCTTTTTACATGTTTTGACGACCACCTGCGCTGCAAGGCTTATTTCGTATCAAATTATTATTTCGTAAAATCGCAACATGATTTTGTTGTCTAAAATTCTAGGAATGAAACATTATCAATCACCGATCTTTTCCTTAGTAGAAATCTTCATATGAGATTACAAAACAACAGTTTAGCCAATGTACTCTCCGTCCTTAGCATAACGGTTATCGAATAGTTTGTTTTGTTGGTTAGTTGGTCTTTAAGGTATGTCAACCCATTGGGTCATTTTATGTTGAAGATGTTTTTGTTTTTATTCATTCTTGATAGGTACTCAATCTTTAAAACACATTTTGTTAAACTGTTTTCTATTTAACCCATATATGGGACCGTAACAGGTACTACCACTCCGGGTCAGAGTGGACCTGGAAGTAATGGTGATAAAGAGGTACTCCACATTCCCCAGAGTTCCAGAATTGGAACTTCACTAGAAAGAGTTTAAAGTCATACCCAAGACATCTTGGACATATAGGATTAAAAGGGTTAGGGGTTTGCCATAAGGGCAATAAGGTTGGGACAAGAGGCTAGAGCTTGATGTGACCAGTCGACTGATCGGAGGACTGCCCGCCTAGCCTAAGTAACGGTCAAACTGGAGTGCTGCATGCTATGTACTGCCCAGCCACCAGGGTTCCATCCTTAAGCCTCACGGGTCGCCATCCAGAGCAAACAGGTGGACCCATTGGTGGGGTCTTACCCCTCTGCAGAGATGCAGTCGGTGTATTCTAAAGCCCCAGTCGACAGTGCTGCTCACAAAAGTAATAGATTGTCAAAGTCACCGCCGTTCGCAATAACGAATTTATCAAACACAATAACATTTATTTTTGAGATGAGGTTTGATGTGAATAATTTTGATGTTTCGGACTATTGTCCTTCTCTTTATTGTATAAACACCAAGTTCAGGCCGCTGTATCCTTGAGACTTGGTCAGGTGTTTCTTATTTACCTTAGACCTTCTCATTTCAAATTCCAAATCAGATGAAAACGGTTAGGTAAGTAATAGCGCACATTCCAACATATTTTGAAATTTCTTTTTCAGAATATGTAATTTTTGTTCCATTTTTTTTTCTATATCTATCATTTAATATAAATCTAGATCTAGCCAATATATTGATCAAATTTCTGTCAATACTACTGGTGCCATTTTATGCTGCTATAAGCGCCTTGAGCTAGTGGTTACGATATTAAAGCTCCGAAACCACAATTGAACTCAAGGTTATGGTCTGATGATGACTTTAATCTAAGGTAAATAAAAACACCTAAGCAAGGCCCGAGGATAAAGCGGTCAGAACGTTGTGTTTATATATACCACAATAAAGATGAGGATAACAGTCCGAAACATCAAAATTATACACAATAGATTTTGTTCATTATGAGATATCATTTACTGAGGTTAGATTAGTTGAGACACAAGTCCAGAAATATGATACACCCGGTGAGAATCAAAGTCACTAAGAATGGTCCGCTAACCTTGCTCATTAACCATTACACCACGCGAGGCGAGATGTTGTGAGTGAGACATCGATGGCGCTTCAAGATTTCTTCTGTTGAGGATTTTTTTCGTATTGGATTCTCATAATAAATCCAGTTTTATTGCCCCCTAAACAAAATCCCATGTTTTCTGTGAGGGACAAGAAGAGAAAAACTGCAGGGGAATACAGTTAGAGTATTCTAAGCCTCGCCGACAGGGCGAGAAAAAGGATGAGGAGAAGGAAGAGTGTAAGAAACTTGTCAAAAAACGGCAAAATGTTGACTAACGAAACAAAAACAACTCAAACGAAAATGACTTCCATTTTTCAAAAAATGAGACTTTAAAAAAAGAAATTACTTTCCCTCGGATAAATTTCTCCTATTTTACATTCATTCAAACGCAGATCCATTACTACTGAATAGAGTGTTCGATCCTCGCCGGATGCCGCATAAAACAAAAAAATCCCCACGTTAAAAAGACCTTTTATTAATCCGGTCTGGTGAGAGGTCAGGATTTTTTTTTCAAAATGATATTCAATCAAGTTACGAACTATTTTTTTAAAAATTTTAATTTTTTTTCTTACTTAGCTTATATTGCAATTTTTTTGGTTTAAAATATTTCTTCGATCGTAGCAGAGAAAATTTCGGAAACTACAGTTTGAAACTCTTTTTTTTCTTTTAATGCACATGAACGTCATGAAATGAAGCCCTGTTGATTCCCGCTTTAATGGCAGTCGTCTATTATGATATTATAGTTAATTATAAGTTAATAAGCTGAATAAAATGCCAATAATACAAAAGACAAACAATGATAAGAGTTAGATATTTTTTCGCAGTGTATCAGGGGGGGGAGACGGTAGATTAACAATAAAGATTAGACAAATATTAAAATCTTTTACCAGCAGGTCTCAGCGCAGTGCAAAAATCCCTACTTGTTACGATTTTTGTGGTCATTTTTAGGCTGCAGATGAGAGCACTTTACAGTGGAGATCCTTTCTGTTCCTTAGTGTTAGGTAGAATCATAGCCTTTTCCCTAGTGAAGAATCCTGTGTTAAGCAGAGTCCTTGGTTGTTCCTCGGTGTTAGACAGAAAATAAGTTTCAACCTGAGATTGACTCAGAGTAGGCGCGCTACTGTGAGGTTGATTCTCACCCGCGCGGCGAATAAGAATGGGTTAAATAAATCTTGATCGAGGAAAAAAATGTCTTGTGGTTTAATTAATTGCATGACTAAGAAGTTAGCCCTTATAGAAAAAGCCCTTAGCTAGACGACAAGATGACGACCAAAGAAGCAGAGGAAACAGCCAGACAAGAAGTTCGCAGAAGCAGTAAAGAAGAAAGGATGTAACAAGTAAGTCTCTACTCTCTTCTCTGTCTCTGTCTGTCTCTGTCTGTCTGTCTCTCTCTGCCTCTCTCTCTCTATCATCGGAGTTTAAGTAAAAGGATCAAATTATACATCAAGAATCTTCGACCGGCCAAAATGCAAATTGCAAACCTTTTACAGACAGAATTATTCTTATTGGACTTATATGTGGGTATAAGCTGTACAAAAAGTCACCACTTATATTAATGGACTTTACCAACATCAGAATCTGGAATTGACAAATCAAGAACAACATAGAATGCATTTAAGGTCGTTGGTAATTTGTTCTGAAGTCAGTTGCTAACTGGACTTAATACTAGACGAACCATGACTGGATTCTCTGCTACACGTGCGTTCTTGTTAAGCCTAAAATTTCGAGGACTGGATTCTCTGCTACAAGTTTCACGAGATTAACACACTTTTCAGACGGTAGAATAGTAAAAAGTTGTTAGTTAAACGTTTGTTTAGCGTGAGGTCTTAATTAATAAAAGAAAAATTAACAATATTTTTCTCTTCTTTTTATTTTCATTTCCTCTATTTCTTTCTAAAAGAAAGGAAGAAAAAGAAAAAAATGTTATTCATTTTTTTAATCAATTAGATTTTATTTTTTTTTAGCTTTTTTAAAATTCAATCTAATTTTTTTAAATTTCTTAAATTCTATTTTATTATCTTTTTCTCTGATGTCTGAATGTTACGTGCAATAATACGTAAGCACGTTATATATTTTAACCACTTTCTACGATGGCCGGTTTAGTTCAGTCGGTAGAACGTTCGGATATTTAACCACGGACTCTATGCCTTTGTCTCTTTTTTTTCTTTTCTAACACCCTTATGGTCGAAAGATTTTCGACAAAACACAACGTGTATTAAGGATAAGGAGATAAGTTTTAAAGCAAATATACAATTGTTCTACATAAGATTGCAAGGACTACAACTGGACTTTCTGCTACTAAGACTATATCCTTTTATGCCATTTGGTTTACCAATAAGGGACCTAAACGCCTAAATTGGCGACAAGAATCATAACATACCGCCCCCAGTTTTACACTGAGAATTGCTGGTAAAAGATTTTACCATTTGTCTGATCTTTGTTGTTAATCTACCACCCTCACTGTTACACTGCAAGAAACATATCTAACTAGCCCCATCTTCCTTATTTGATTTTTCAGGGGACCAAAAATAAAAATAAAAAATAAAAAGAAAAAAGAAAAAAAAAAGAAGAAAAGACAATAAAAAAGAATCAAATTATCCATCGAGGATCTTCGACCGGCCAAAAATGAATTGCAAACATTTTACAGATAGAATTATTTTGTTTTTTTATTTACTTAAATCATCAGCACTTAGGACAGACGCTGTTTAAATCAACAAATTTTCAAGTGCCGGTCCGATCGAAGTTAATGTCGTTATGCAGCCCCCACCCACATCGCCCAGTGGTTGGACAAGTTGGACATTTAACACTTTTCCAGAATCTTCTCTCACGTTTTTCCTGAAACGAAAGAGGGAAGAGCATTCGCTAATTGAACACTTGTCTGTTTATCGTTCAAGTTAATATCGTTTGGGATTTACAACAATGTGCTTTTCTCTGAAGGAAGAATGAGATTCAATCTTCCTTAACCATTTTGACAGAAAATATAGGTTACCCTCCATACTATTGTCTGGCACGGACACCTCTCACTCACTCTCTCTCTCTCTCTCTCTCTCTCTCTCTCTCTATATATATATATATATATATTATATATATATATATATATATATATAAAGTTAAAAGAAAGGAAATGAATCCGACACTATGAGTATGAAAAGGTAGAATGAAAACATCACACAATGCTGTTAAAGAGAAATACTGTTAAAGAGATTATATTATAAATTGTTTTCTCTTTAACAGCATTGTGTGATGTTTTAATTCCACCTTTTCATATATATATATATATATATATATATTATATATATATATATATATATTCTCCACGCAGATATATCTTATTATAATGGAGATTGTGTGTTTGTCTGTCTGTAACCGAAACTAAATCACTATTCAAGTCATAATTCCCTTAGTTATTGACGTAACATTTACCATGAATTTATTTTTATTTAAACCTCAATTATTGATAAAATTGTTATACCTTATTAATACTGTTGACCATATCTACCTACTAATAGCATGTAATTGTATTTATATATACAACTAAATAGCGGTTTACAGTGTGAACAAGAAGGCTAATTTGCATATTGATATTTAAAATTTGATTTTAATAAATATATGCATAGTATCATTGATTTCTAATTGTTTGGTTTTCTCTTAACGAATCTGAGCAAAAATCTCGGGGATACATCTTAAAAGAAATCCATAAACAAGACGAAAGAACTGTAATTTTATTAAATACTTCATAATCTAACTAAATAGATAAATTAGGAAAAATGAAAGACGGGAGTGAAAGAAAATGATAGAAGAGTTAAATATAAAGCTGTTCTATTTTTCGATTATACCCCCTCAGTTTATCATTTTCTAAATAGTTTATAATTTGATACAATATTTTATAACATCAAAACCTAAATACTTGCAACCGAAGGGTGCATATATTTGCTAGTATATATAAATATCTATCTGTCTGTCTAACAATCTATCTAACTATCTCTCTATCTATCTATCTCTCTATATATCTGTCTATCTATAAAGGGCTGTTGGTGTGTATGTATGTATGTATAGGAAATCTCATCAGAGACAATTCATGCACACTCCAGGAACAAACAATGTGTCATGTGTAATCTGTAACAAATTTTGTAAGTCGGCTTCTGGTCTTAAGAGACATATGGTGAAGCACAAGCATCATGTTTTTACCATCTGGTCCAGTCATTCCAGTGGGAAGGACGTCCTTCCTATGTCATGTTAGCAATAAACTTTCTGGATCTGCAGCAGAATTGATGAGTCACTTGAGGGTTCATGAAAAAAAGCTTTTGGTGGTGGGGTTGTAGGATTGTGATGTACGACACTGATTTGTAAAGGTTATGGTGTTTGCCATATATATGTGCCCGGAGGAAACTACGAAAATAAAACAATTAACGACAAGCTATATATATATATATATAATATATATATATATATATATATATATATGAAATAAATATTTTAGAAAAAACAAACACATGATGTTAAAATTCGCTGACAGAAATCTGTTTCGACCCTTTATTGAAGTGGTCTTCATCAAGAGCGAGTTGTGTATGATAGAACGTCAGCGAATTTTAACATCATGTGTTTGTTTTTTCTAAAATATTTATTTCACACTGTCGGATTCACTTCCATTCATTTTTCATATATATATATATATATATATATATATTATATATATCTTATTATAATGGAGATTGTGGGTTTGTCTGTCTGTAACCGAAACTATATTACTATTCAATTCACAATTCCCTTTGTTATTTACATCACATTCTCCATGATTTTATTCTTTATTTAAATCTCAATTATTAATAAAATTGTTTTACATCATTAAGACTGTTGACCATATCCACATACACAGAACATGCAATTATATTTTTATATACAACAAAATAGCGGATTACAATGTGAATGGGAAGGCTAATTTGCATATTGATCTTAAAAATTTGATTTTAATAAATATATGCTTAGTATTATTGGTTTCTAATTGTTTGGTTTTATCTTATTGAATATGAGCAAAAATCTCTGGGATAAATCTTAAAAGAAATTCATTAAGAAGAAGAAATAACTGTAATATCATCCTTTACTTCCTATTTTAAGTAAAGATTTAAATTAAGAAAATTTACCAATGAAAGAGGGGAGTAATGGAAAATGATGGAAGAGTCAGTTTCAAAGTTGTTCTATTTTTCAATCATACCCCCTCTGTTTCAAATCTTTTTATCTGCATTCTTATTCAGTTTCATTGGCCTTTCTAATTTAATATAATATTCTATTATATTAAAACTTAAATACTTGCACCCGAAGGGTGCATATATTTGCGAGTATATATAATAGGAATAAACAGCATACTAAATAATAATATTCAATAAGAATCCCGCAATAAAATCCATTAATTTTTGCCAACCAATAATAATATAATATGCAATAATAAGATGTAATATTAAGAACAATCTATGCTGCAAACACCTCAAACCAACCAACTCATTTTAACACACCAACCAACTCATTCATTATTTTCACATGGGACTTTTAATATTTACCACGAATCAAATTGCAGAAGCAGAAATGTAATTTATTTACTGGACTGCACACGTTGACAAAAACAATATGTTGGAAAGTCAGAAGTGTCATTTTATTTTAGTGTAAACAACTATAGACACAGAATCAAATCAGTTGATCACAATAAATCAATACTTATAAAAAACACTACTGCTCAAACGGTCATGATTTTAACAGAGATGTTAAAGTGAACACCATAGAAAGAATTGAAAAATATATAAACATAAAACCAGTAATTGAAAGAAGATAAGACAAATGGATAAAATATGCCAAAACCTATATGCCCTTTGGATATTTAATATAAAACTTAATTATCCTGCCTGTTAATAAAATGTAGGAGTTATACAAATAACAAATCAAATAAATCAATCAGTGGCTACTCACGGCTAACTTGAAACACATTACCCCTAAACTTAATAAAAACACATTATATATTACATATTCGAGAATATCGCCCTCTTCAGTTAAAAAAACCCTTCTCATTCTGTGGGTGATGATGGCCGAGCGGTTAAGCTGTCCGACTGCTGCTTAATTGATCGGAGTTCTATCCCGGTTGTAAGTAGTTCACAAAAATGTCTAGCCACACTAAAGAGACTTGATAAGTCGAAACACGTGTCTGTGGATGACTCTCTCTCTCTCTCTCTATATATATATATATATACCCGCTATACTTGGTACACCGTTTATATATTACATTCCTTATATACATATATATCTATTATTATACCAAAGCTGAGCGAATCACCTTTTGGATCCTAAAGTCTTGTTTACTGTTTAGTTGAATGACACGAAAGTTATGTTAAGTTATTCCTTAGATCTAGGATTAAATTATACTTGAAAAGACATCATTTTGATCCTTTTAATTAGCAGTAATTGGCAATTAAGTCATAAAGTCACCAATCTCTCTCTTGATATCTGCCTATCAATTTAACCCTCCCTATATATATCTTAATTAACCACTCCCTGTATGCTTTTAATCTTACATTTGCAAGAAAGGAAAAGGAAATTTTCAATAGCTTTTACTCTTGTGCCTACACCCGGGATTGAAACAGGGACCTTCAGATGACGACACTGTCGATTATTCTTTTTTCACCCTTCACTTTCCCCCTTTTAATCTCCCCCTTTTTCCGCTTTCCTTCTCTTCCTTTCTTATTTTCTTTTCTTTCTCTTCCTTTCTCCTATCTTTGCTTCTTTCTCTCGGCTTTTGTTTTTGCTTCTACTTTTTTTACACTGACGCGTTGTCGCTGACAAAAGTAGTTCTCCTCTCTGGGCAAAATGGGTTGCTTTTTAACTCCGATCACCTCACCCAGAAATGCATTGCATTTCTTCTATAAAAAGACCACTCTGCCCCCGCCATCTCGATGCTTCCGTCATACCGCTAACTACTCTTTCGACCACAGGCTCCTCATTTTGCACGCCAGACACGTTCGTGCTTGCTTTGAGCTCCCACGTAAGTAATTTCTCTCGCCACAGAAAAAATTGTCGAACTTGCTTTAAATCATTAGAAATTTGAGAAATTTGAGTAACATTCAGATTCTAATTTGAACTTGGAGATCCTTTGCATGTTTATACTATTGACGACATTTTGGGTGGGATGTTTGTATTTAGGATAATGAGGGAAGTTTGGGGAAAAGCAAGTGTGGGCTTGTTTAGATAGATACAACATTTTAGCAGCTCGCACCAAGTGGACCTCAGCCCATTACCAACTAAATTATTATTATTATTACCGCCATCATCATCATCATCATCATCATCATCATCATCATCATCATCATGCCATTAACAAAAAACAACAACAATAGACCTTCAGGTTTTTTTTTATTACAAAAACCTTCATACATTATAATTTAAAGTTTGACTTAAATTTCAGAATCGAAAACATTTCAAAGAATTTCCAAAACATTATAATCCTACATTTTCAAATTTTAAAGCGAAATATGATAAAAAATAGAAATTCAATAACACACAAAAAATAAACCCTAGACTTAAATCATTAAATAATAAAAACAAATAAAAATTTAACAAATAATTTAACAAATTTAACAAATAAAACTACAAAAATATACAAATTAAAAATAAGAATATGAATAAAGTAAAAGTAAGACCAAGAAGAATTCAAAATAAAATAAAACAGAAATAAAAAGACATCTAAAAAAATAAATAAACTATAAACAACAAAATTAACATACATGTTTAACATTACCTATGAAATAATATAAATATGTAAATTATTAATTAACATACACAATTACAATTAATTTTATTAATCCTATGTATAATATGCAAAAATTAAAATAAGATTTAAAAACAGGTTTTTTTATGGTAGTTTAAATCTATTTCCATGGTGATACGGGAATATTATTTCGTTCCTCTAGTTTAATAAATGACATAAGATTATTTGTATCTTTGCTTCTAGGAAAACTCTGAATTCAAATCTGGTAAGACCCATTAAAAATTGACCTTGTGCGGCATCCTGCTCATACAGAGGGGTTGGACAAATGGACACGAAGACTTGAGTTCAAATCCTGGACGAGCCAGTTTGTATTTTTTCATAGGAATAATATCCTTAGAAAATGTAGGTATTACCCAACCCGTTCACCATGTGTCGAATGTGACACAAGGTCTTACAAATGAAACATTTAGCGAGAATATAATTTGTTTTTCAGTTGTAATGGATTTGCGAGACTAGCTTGGTAACCATTACACCACGATTGGATGCATCTTTATGCACTGTGCGTTTATGCTGATCTATACATAAGCAATCCTAGCATTTTCGAGGAGAATTGTGCTTGTCCCTCGCTATTCTAATACAGTTGTTATGTAAGCAGTGATATTTGAAATAGCACGGGATTTTAGTAAGAGTCTCGCGAGAAACAACGGGAATTCACAAGTGGATGTATTTCTGATTCTGTCCGTAGGAAATCAACATCTTTCTTGTCCCCCGCTCTCTTCTCTTCCTGTCTCTTTCACGAAAGTCCCTTCTCTCTATATATACCTCTCTCTCTCTCCCTCACTCTCTCCCTCTCTCTCTCTCTCTCTCTCTCTCTATATATATATATATATAAGGTGTGTCAAAAAGTACCGAGATTTTTTTGTACTTTTTGACACACCTTGTATTCTGAAAAACGTTCCATTCATTCTTCATTTCCATCTTGGTAAATACAGCTTTAAATTTGATACTTTTTTGACGTACCTTGTATTCTGAAAAAGTTTAATGAATGGAACGTTATTTTTTTTCAGAATACAAGGTGTGTCAAACAGTACAAAGAATCTCGAAAAATTTTTGACACAGCTTGTATATATATATATATATATATATATATATATATATATATATATATAAAAGATAAAAATAGGAAATAACAGATTTAGAAAAATCCGGCAAAATGTGAGTTAAGGTTCAGGAACACTGAATAAAAAACACAAACTATTATATTCAATTAATTTTTTGCCTCTGAAGAAGCCTCCTTAAACAACAGAGGCAAAAATATTAATTGAATTTAATTGTTTGTGTTTTTATTCACTGTGTTCCTCAACGTTTACTCTGTCTGTCTCTCTCACACACACACTCAAACACACACACACACACACACACACACATATATATATATATATATATATATATATATATATATATATATATATATATTACCAACCCATCCGCACAAGCCGGATGAGACACAAAGTCAAATATATATATATATATATATATATATATATATATATATATATATATATGCGCACTTACAAACGAAGCTATATAGCAGTTATTAATAAAGAGTGTCCTAAAAATGAAAAGAGAAAGAAAAAAAAAAGGATCAAAAGGAGATAACTCCTTTTAGCAGTTAAATCAGCGATCAGTCATGTATAGCAAACTTCATTAGTTTTTTAAAGTTTTTTATCAAATTCAACAGTGATCAAGATGATTGATTAGAGAGAACCACATTCAATACATCAACAACATCAAAAAACAATTTTGCTTCTAAAAAACACTTAAAAATGTTCGTAATTCCAAATTTCCCTATAGTTACCGTCTACGTCTTATTCCTGTAATTGATTTTACAAGCATACAAGTGCACTCAGGGAAACGTCACCAAACTTATATTTGGTCATAAGCGAAATCCATAGATTTATTGAGTGTTTGATATTAACGACATGTCAATCCGTATAGGATTATCTTATGCGTAGAGGTTAGGAAATTGCGTTCATTGTACATTTGTATTTGAATTATTTGATACTTGTTTCTTCAGAGATTTTGGAACAGAGTTATATGATATAAAGTATTCCTATCTAATAAAAATATTTTGCCCATAGTTGTATGGTTTTAATTATTTTTAATAATTATTATTATTACTAGCAACAGAAAACACCCTCCGGGCGTCGTAAAAATTAATTTTTGAAAGGCATTGTCTGAGAGGGTGGAAGTTAAAAAATTCAATGTCAGAGGTTTTGTATCATAAGTAAGCAAAATCCTCATATTTATTAAAGGAGTAAAAAAAATAAAACAATTTGAAATGAAAACTGAGCCCCGTCCCTCTCAAATAAAATGTTGCGTGCATGTAATAATCAAACAATTATTTTGAATATTTTCCACCAATTGTACACAAAATCGTAGGTATTTATTTATTTGTAAACTTTTTAGTTAACTTCTTGTTACTGTAAAAAAAAAAGGACGAGAGTAAAAAACAATTTTTAAAATTGCTTACTCAAATTTTGGGTGTATAAAAATATTATATAAGAATATATAAGAATATTGTGACGTAAGCTGTGACGTAGAGCTATGACGT
>CM042140.1:31934088-31946588 GCA_023376005.1 Doryteuthis pealeii
TAGATAGATAGATAGAAACAGGTTGAGATAGATAGATAAATAGATAGGTAGCTAGATGGGTAAATATATATATATATATATATATATATATATATATATATATATATATATATATATAATTTAATATACCAAGCGTGTTGGTAGATCCTTGCGGAGGGAAAAAACCCAGCAGAAAGTTTGATTGTAAAAATATACTACCAAACATCAACCAGGAAGAAAAAAATTTTTGAAAAAAAGAAAGGACCAAGATATTCGTATCAACAAAAAATAATCTATTGGTACAGTATTTGGCCAAAAGAAAAAACAATTTATATGTATATATATGTATATAAGATATATATATATATTCATATAACCGCTAGGAGAAGCTAATATGTAAAAAGTGCTCGATACCTAAGTAGAGCCAAGTAATAAAGATAATCTAATGAGTCAGACGAACCTACTATTAGTTTCGCATAAAGCTCTTCAGGGCTAAAATCTGACTTTAGTCAGATTTTAGCCCTGAAGAGCTTTATGCGAAACTAATAGTAGGTTCGTCTGACTCATTAGATTATCTATCTATATATATATATATATATATATATATATATATATATATATATGTTACTTACTTAATCAACCTTTTGCAGCCAAGATATATAATGCCCTTCTACTTAATCGCACCCGGCCCGAAATAGAGAAAATCCTTAGGAGAAACCAAAATGGATTCCGCAGAAATCGATCCACAACTTCTCAGATCCTGACTATTCGACGGATCATAGAAGGGGTACGAGCAAAGAATCTAGAGGCAACGCTATTATTCGTAGATATCTCCAAAGCATTTGATTCCATACAGAGAGGAAAAATGGAACAAATACTATTAGCATATGGACTCCCCAATGAAACGGTTTCAGCTATAATGATGCTATGCAAAGACACAAAAGGGATGGTACGCTCACCTGATGGCGACACAGATTTCTTTGACATCGCCGCTGGAGTCCTTCAAGGAGACAAATTGGCACCATATATATTTATAATATGCCTAGACTACGTACTCCGAACATCATAAAATAAAAGAAAAAGGTTTCACACTAAAAAGGGCAAGAAGCAGGCGATATCCCGCACAAACAATCACAGATGTGGACTATGCTGATGACCTTGCACTTCTTGCAGATACACCGGCACAGGCTGAATCACTGCTACATAGCTTAGAGGAGGCAGCAAATAATATAGGCCTCTCTGTGAACTCCGGTAAAATAGAGTTCATGAGTTTCAAAAATAAAGGAAACATCTCCACACTCAACGGCAAGCCTCTTAAGTCAGTAGAACAATTCACGTACCTAGGTGGTAATATCTCCTCCACAGAGAGCGATGTTAATACACGGATAGCAAAGGCATGGTCAGCCACAAATGATTTATCAGTCATATGGAGGTCCGATCTCCCTGACAAGCTGAAGCGACCGTTCTTCCAGGCTGTGGTTGTGTAGGTGCTGCTGTGTGGCTGCATCACCTGGACCCAAAGCGTCTTGAGAATAAGCTAGATGGGAGCTGCACAAGAACGCTGCGTGCAGTCTTGAATAAGTCATGGAAACAGCACCCCACAAGGAAACAGCTGTACGGTCACCTGTCACCCTCCATCTCACAAACTATCCGAGTGAGACGGACAAGGCATGCAGGACACTGTTGGAGAAGCAAGGATGAACTCATAAGCGACGTTCTCATGTGGAAGCCAACACATGGACATGCTAGTGTGGGGTGCCTAGCAAGGACCTACATTGACCAGTTATGTGAACATGCTGGCTGCTCCGCAGAGGAGCTTCCAGGTGTAATGAATGATAGGGAAGGTTGGCGAAAGATTGTCATGGATACCCGTGCTGCATGCGCGACATGATGAATATATATATATATATATATATATATATATATATATATAATATATATATCAATACTCGTGTTCCTTAACCAGAGGTTGTTGCAAGATGATTACGGTTGTACAAACCGTAATCGTATTGCAACAACATCTGGTTAAAAATGAAACCGTCCAAATCGTTCACGATGAAATGCAAAATTGTAAATCCTGATTATATGGTGTTGCTTATCCTCCGAATCCTTATTTCTTATGAGTGTCATCACCTCAGGTAAACAGGGACCATTCCGTTTTTTTTATGAAGAAAGAAAGGTAAGAAAAAGGACATGCTATACAGAAAAATATAATAAGAAAGAAAGAGAGTAGGGGAAAGATAGTGAGCGCGCGGAAGCGATAACTCTAATCTGTTTCAATCGAACATAATGAAAAGATAAAAAGATGGAAAGAAAGAAAAAAGTGTGGATGAAAGAGAGAGAGAGAGAGAGAGAGAGAGAGAGAGAGAGAGAGAGAGAGAGAGAGAGAGAGAGAGAGAGAGAGAGAGAGAGAGAGAGAGTTAAATCAAGATTATTATACTTAATATTTGATATATATATTTAATATTATATATATATATATATATATATATATGAGGATTTCATGGAATACAACAGACTTTCTGCCACAAGGAGTATACTAAAGCTACATTCTTTTCTACCTAGGATTACAATGAGTACTACAGACTTTCTGCTACAGGGAGTAGCTACTGAAACTACGATCTTTTCCACCTATGACCACAAGGATTAACTCAAGGCACTGAACTCAATACTGACTTGGATTTACCAACAGAATGACTAAATGGCTAGAATTGCGACCAGAATCGTAACAGCTACTACTTCTGGAGCAGTTGTAGTAGGAGTGATGGTAGATTTTCTGCTCTTTATTGAATCATTGTAAAAAAACAAACTTGGGCGTAGATCTCAAGAGACTACGCTGACATTTCTTACTAAATAAAATAGATTGTCTTTTGAGGTCGTCTACCCACCAAGAATATTTCTTTCTCCGCAACACGACTACTTTAATAATTAAGGTTACGACCAGACAAAGCAAATGGCGTCCGATGGAGATGTCTTTGACTACTAAATATCTCATTTTCATCCAGCAGCTGAAAACTTCATTTTACAGACATAACTTTCCATGCCCTCTCTCTCTCTCTCTCTCTCTCTCTCTATATATATATATATATATATATATATATATATATATATATATTACAAAAAGTAAGTTACAAAAACACACACAACCTATCAAATATCAGAAATCACACTTGTACATCTTAACATTCAGCCAAAATATGGTTAATTAATGCCTGAAGAAGATAACAGAAGATCAGAAACACGTGTCGCATATGTAAGATAATAATAAAATTAAAAAAAAAAATTTTGTGAACCTTTTATATATATATATATATATATATATATATATATATATTTCTTTCTTTCTTTCTTTCTTTCTAATATTTTTTATGTGTAGAATGTCATGTTTCTTCCCTTTCTTTCTTTCTAATAAAAACGGAATGTTCCATTATTTAACTGAGGCGACAATACCCATAAGAAATAAGAATTCAGCGGATAAACAACACCAGATAATCAGGATTTACATTTTTGTATTTCGTCTTTTACGATTTGGACGATTTCATTTATAACCAGAGGGTGTTGCAAGATGATAACGGTCTTACAATTAAGGAACATGAGTATTATTATATAGATTACAAAATGAACGAAAAAAAACATTTAAGAATATTTCTACATAGATTTAATGTCATCATTGTATAATCAAATTCTGAATAATTTGATATTTATTTTTGATATCGTAAACACGCTGTGAATGAAATATTAATCCTGCTGCTTCTCAGACATTTTCTCAGGTTTTTCTGAAGCGGGTGCAAATTCATATTCGTACCCAGACCATATATACGAAATATTACGAACATTTACGGAAATTTACGGAACTTAACGATTATTATTATGGTCATTATATGCACTAGCAAGAATATGCGCCCTCCAGGCGTAAGTATTTACGTTTCTATTAATAATGGAGATTCGCTTCGGGTTTTTGTCATAACAAAAACTACGTCACTGCTTACGTCACACTACCTAAATCGTCATAAAATAGAATACATTTGAGCATGCAATGTTAGACAGTCCTCATGTTTTTTTTAAACAAGTTTTAATAAATACATACCTGGTATTATCTATCTATATATAATTTGTTTTATTTTAATATATATCTAAAGTTATCAGAACTAAGTTTCCATCTAATTTTTTAATTTTTTACTTCTTTAATAAATTTATTTTGTTTTTTTACTCCTTTAATAAATTTGATGATTTTACTTTACTTGTGATACAAACTCTCTGATATTACATTTTCAACTCCCATCCCCTCAGGTACATCGCCCAGAGGGCGTTTTTTTATTTTGCTAGTTAATGTAATGAAATATATCAAATTAGAAAGACTAACGAAATTAGATAAGGACTCATATAAAAAGATTACGCTTATCTTAATTATATTTTAATTGGTTTCTAAATTAAATAATTCATAGGATAGTTTTTAATACGTTGGAGAATAAGATGATAATATTAGTGATCAATAACACCTAGTAATTAATAACACCTAGTAATTAAACCTGGTTTTGTTAAAACCATTATGCAAATTAACCACACCATATATTATGTAAACCTTTATTTCTTAGTGATATATAAGACACATCGCAGGATTTTAAAGGCACTAATAACATGGGCTGTTTTGAGGCAAATCAAATTCAAATTTTCATAGTCCTCGTGTTACATAATTCATAAGTAGTTTATGATTTATATACGTACCTGTAGTTTGAATAAGTTCGTTAGATTAAGAATGAAGGGGTCCAGTGGAAAATTACCCGACAGTATAACCTTTTTACTTGACCCCTTGAAAAAACGTGCCATTACAGGCGCGCGAGTTTTAGTTTAGTTCAGATGCGACGAAGATTTCAGAGCGAGTAGATTCGAAGTCGCTTACTTTGAGGGTCGGTCTACCCCCCGCGGCGGATGAATATGGGTTGGGTTGTCGTAATAAAGCTTTAGAAGAAAACAACGAGTCTTGTTTGTTAATTGATTAATTCAAACTAGAAATGATCAGCCCAACACGGAAAAGCAAACCCCAGAAGAAGCAACCCGAGAAATCAGATAAAAAAGAGAAGATGGTGGCCGAGTGAGCAGAAACAGCAGTAAGCAACGGTTAACAAGTAAGAACCATCATCTTCATCTACTACCCTGTCTGTCTGTCTGTCTGTCTCCATTATATAACCGAGATATGCATTGAGTGGGTATATAACACTTGTTAATGAATTAGATTTATTCCATGTATTAATTAATTAATTAATAACATAAATACATATATATATATATATATATATTGAATATAGATTAAATATTCATTGACAAACTTACGCAATTCCTGAGATATTGTGACGTAAGCAGTAACGTAGTTTCGGTTACAGACTGACACCGAATCTCCATTATAATAAGATATTTCGCCTCCATACCTTCCAGACCTCTGGCTTGTGTTTTGAATAGGAACAGCCACTGCCACTATTTATTTCTTTACTTCCTTCTTCAAATTCTACTTCTCCACAGAAAAAGTATATTGAATACGAAATACAGCGATTGCTTTTTTTTTTTTTTTTAACACAAGAAGGACGATATTACAGTACACTTTAATGGATTGTTTTAAAAAAAAATGCCAAATACCTCCTCACTTTAATCTATTTTTTAAAATTCAGATTCCGCATAATCAAGTTTGAAAATTAGTTTTTTTCGCTACAGCTTCAACTTTAAAATGGATTGTACCCCTCCAGCTAAGAAAGAAAAAAAAAAAAAAAAAAAAAAAAAAAAAGAAGAAAAGAAAAAGAGAGTTGAACGAAAAAAGACGGAATATTTCAATAAAATTTGTAATTAGAATTTTTTGCACAATGGAGAATGATACATCTTTTTTATTTGCAACAAATGCATCGTTACGCCAAAAGAGTTACAACTTGAAAAGACATTATGAGCGCGAAAGCGAAAACGCTAATCTGTTTCAATCGAACATAATGAAATGAACATAATAAAAAGATGAAAAGAAGGAAAGAAAGAAAAAAGAGATAGAGAGAGAGTTGAATCAAGATTATTATACTTTTTACGTATTGAAAGATTTAGTAATAGCTCTTAAGTAAACATATCAAACGTTGTAATAATTAAATTATCATACTGTGGTATATCAACAGTTCCTGCTATTAAATATTAAATTTACTATCACAGGCCCTGATGAAGGCTGTGAGCTATACTATTCTAGTGAGGTCTTAACGGTCTTATTATTAACAATAAATAAAGAAGCTAAAAAATTAGCTACAAAACTAAAAATAGATGACCGAATTGAAAAATTCAATATAAAAAACTGCTTCATCACAGTGAAGGATCATAAAGGCGACTTCAGAAACAAACCGGAATTTTGACTAGTAAACCCCGCCAAAACGCAAATGGGGAAAATAAGTAAAATAATTTTCCAGGATATCTGCGAAACCCTTTGAATTGCCCTAAATATCAATTAATGACTCAGCACAAATGAATATATATATATTTATATATATAATGGGGGTAACAAATTTGATCTAACGATAATAATCATACGATATATGGTGAGTTTTTGATCAGTATGAATATGACAGTTTTTCCATCTCTCTCTCTCGCTCTCTCTCTCTTTTATATATATATATATATATATATATATATATATATATATATATATATATATATATATAGAGAGAGAGAGAGAGAGAGAGAGACGGGGGGGGGAAATTGAAATGAATCCGACCGATATTTTGAAAAGATAAGCGGACGAAATATATAAACATTTTGGTATGAATGAAATTTATTATTGTTATATGTCGACACATGTTTATATATATATATATATATATATATATATATATATATATATATATATATATGTGTGTGTGTGTGTATATATGTGTGTGTGTGTGTGTGTGTGTGAAGATTAATGGAAGTGAATCCGACGGTATGTAGTATAGTGAGAAATTTATTTTCCTTAAAACAAAAGCCCCGAAGGAGATCTACTAAACAGATTAAAACACCGCAGCGTTGGCTTATAAACTTACCACCCATTTTATTTATGCCTGTGCCTTTTCAAATTTCTCTCTATACTACACACACACACACACACACACACACACACACACACACACACACACACACACACACACACATATATATATATAATATATATATATATAAGTGTGTGTGTTAAGATATATATATATATATATTATTATGTATATTAAGGTATATATTTTTCTTTCATTAATCCTTTTAGCCCACACACACACACACACACACACACACACACACACACACACACACACACATACATATATATATATTATGTAGTTTAAGTGCATCTGTATGATTAACTTCGACAATATCATCCTTTAATCTTTTCTCCCAATTACAAGATTCCTTATAAATATTTACAAACATTTGGTGGCACAGACCTTTGTCTGTGTTTGAGGATTTCAGTTTGCTTAGTTATATATAAGATGGAATCTCCAATGGCGGAAAGAAAATTAATCAGCTGTAAATTTGAAAATTACAGGATTTATTTTCATGCTTGTTCGTTGCTAGATTAATGTGTATTGATCGATAAAAATACAATATCTGTATATTGAGAAAGATTTGAATATATATATATATATATATATATATATATATATATATATATATATATATATATATATATATATATATATATAACAGGATGAGTATTAACCCGTTGACGGTAGGCCTGCAACGATTTTTAGAAAAGAATTTTTAATTTTTGTATTTAAATTTGTATTTTTCTATTTTTGATTTTTCTTATATATAAAGCAAAAAGTATGAAAGGTTGTAAGGCTTTTGGGATAATGTGAAATTTAAATTTATTGGGAAGTATATGACGGAAATGGTTATGTGAAGGTATTTTATGATTTCAGACTACAAGTGTCGCTAAATAAGGGGATACCCTTCACATAACCATTTCCCAACAATTTTAGATTTCACATTATCCCAAAAACCTTCATACTTTTTGCTTTATATATAAGAAAAAACAAAAATAGAAAAATACAAATTTAAATACAAAAATTAAAATTTATATATATATATATATATATATATATATATATATATATATATATATAGGTAATGACACATTGGAATAGCGAGCGAAAGTATTGTTTACTTACTTCGATCCTCATTGGGTAAATAATCATGGTCATGTTCGAGGCTGATTCAAAAATCTATGAGAGAAGTCCCCGTGGCGTAGTGAGTAACGTACTTGACTGAGGCATTATAGTAATCGAGTTCGAACTACAGCCATGCTATTACATTCATTTTCGGACTAATACCCTTGGGAAAGGTATGAACCCCCTCATCCTCCTAGGTATTGGGTTAAATAGCACCACAGCTGTTTTTCTCTCAGAATGGCTTTGGCATTAAATAACCCACGAAGGTTGGCATGTCATTAAACAAAGAACCAAACCAATCCAAATATCTTGTCACCAACGTAATTGACAGGATTATTTTGAATGTATTGATTTCGATTCTTATATTATATATATATATATATATATATATATATATATATATATATATATAGTGTGTGTGTGTGTGTGTGTGTGTGTGTGTGTGTGTGAAGATTAATGGAAGTGAATCCGACGTATGTAGTATAGTGAGAAATTTGAAAAAAAAACCCACAGGTTTAAATAAAATGAGTGGTAAGTTTATTAGCAAACGCTGCAGTGTTTCAATCTGTTTAGTAGATCTTCTTCAGGGCTTTTGTTTTAAGGAAAATAACTTTTATCACAGACAATAAGGATATTGTGAGAGTCTTTTGTTGATCAATCCACCTAAAAACACTGATTGTAAAACTAGCGTTCATAAATTGTTTGAAATTATGAAACGAATTAAACTCGTAAGTCAAGGTACCACTGTATTTACACCTTTATTTTAAAGGAGAATATGTGTCTATCTGTCTGTAACCTTAACTACTTCACCAGTTATTTACATTATATTCCCAATGTTGTTAAATAATCATTATTTAATCTTAATTAGCATCTTATTTATTAACGATGTCTCTATAAAGATCTTAGCCCGTATTATTAATGTGTGCACAACCCTACAATGTGTTAAACATCATTAAATGTTTACCTAGTACATGGTGTGAATAATTTGCATACCGGTTTTAGCAAAACCGTGTTTAATAAATAATTACCTGGAGTTATTGATTTCTAATTTAAAAAAAAATCTCAACCGTATTAAAAGTAATCCTATGTAGCAATCAATTAGAATAAAGTAAAATTAGTGTAATCTTTTTTGTGTTCTTATTTAATTTCATTAGTCATTCTAATTTAGTATAATATTATTATTTCCTATGAGAGTCATCACCTCAGGTAAAAAAATGGAACATTCCGTTTTTAATATAAAGAAAGGACATGCTAAAAATGCAAAAAAAGCAACACGGCATCTCATGTGGTGTAATGGTTAGAAAGCCAGATTCGCAGACCATTGTCAGTGAGTTCGATTCTCACTGGGAGCCCTATAATCTAATCATTTTGTCACAGCTAAGCTAAGCTTAGTAAATAACTATAATAAGAAACAAAGAAAGAAACACCGCACAAGAAAGCTATAGAGAGTATAAAAAGTATAATAATCAAGATTATTATACTTTTTACATACTGAACTGATTTTTCAATAGCTCCATGTAAACATATCAAATGTTGTAATAATCAAATTATCATACTGTGGTATATACACAGTTCCTGCTAGTCTATATAATAATACAGGTGTTCCTACTAAATACGACCTTATTCATTGTGCAACACCATCTGGTTAAAAATGAGACCGTCCACATGAGTGTTGGCTAAATAATGGACCATTCCGTTTTCATTATAATATTCATTATCTCTGCGACCGTTCAGTTTCAATCATTATGTTAGATGCCATGGACTTAACCCATTCTATTTAGTTTGAAAAAAAAAGTTGGGCATCATCAGCCTAACCATTTCCCGGTAACACGTTTGAGATTGTGTGTCGTATAAAGTTCTTCATAGAGATTTGAATAGGGTCATTATCTCTGGAGATTGTCCACATAATCGGACATTATTCATATAAAGATGATCGATGTATCTTTACGTTGGCAAAATTACAACCATTTAACATTGAATGCGACGGCCAAAATGATACATAAACATTACTTTTGATGGCTCAACAATTGAGTTGAAAGTGTGTGAGCCGTGCTTGGTTATATCCGAAATTGCACAATATATATGTAATATATCCGTACATATATCTTATACACTACGTTTCAAATTATCAACAAAGTGACACTTTTCCATCACATCCAAAAAACTGTTCGTTGAAATTTAACGAAATTATCAGAGAATGATGACAACATGTATTTTTCACATACTAAAAATAATCTCCTTTCCTCGCTTCAGTTTTATTGGCCACGGCGGCGAACTAAATGCAAGAATATCATTTCGAAAATCACAAAGGATTCTCCTCTCTCTCTTCAACGTTGGATGAGATATCTGTGAGTGCAGTCTAATATGATACTTGTGATCTTAAGGCTTCATAGTTTTGAAAATGATTATTTATTTCTGTAAATCTTATTATAATTTCATATTAAAAAAAAATTAAAATCATGCCTCAACTGCGATGCCTTATACTGGAAGCATTGTGCAAATTGAATGACGATAGAAAACATTTATTTGTTTTTTGATTTGTTTTGTTTTACGGCATATCAACCTCAGTGGGTCATTTAATGCCAATAAAGTTTTGAAATAAATCAATTCTTAATGGATAATACAATTTTTTTTATAAATACATTTTTCTATTTAACCCATAGATGGGACACTAACAGGTACTACCACTCCGGGTCAGAGTGGACCAGGGAGCAATGGTGATGAAGGGGGTGCTCCATATTCTCCAAACCTCCAAAACTGGAACCTCACCATCAGATAGAGTTTAACGTCATTCCCAGGACATGTAGACCCGCAGCCATCGCCTTCTAGCACCCATATGATAAAAAGGGGTTGGGGCTTGCCATAAGGGCAATAGGGTTGGGAAAATCATATAGATGCTAGGGCTTGACGTGACCAGCCGATTGATCGGAGGGGGCCTCTCCGACCGCCCGTCTAGCCCAAGATAGGGCCAAAGTGGAGTATTGCATGTCATGAACTGCTCATCCACCCGGGCTCTATCCTTAAGCATCACGGGTCGCCACCCACGGCCAACAGGTGGCCCCATTGGGGGAGTCTTACCCCTCTGCAGAGGTGCAGTCGGTGCATTCTAACGCCCCAGCCGACAGGGCGGCATTTATTTGGTAATTCAATATTGATATCTAAATGTTTTGGTTGTATTTCTATCAGGCGTATATTGCATTTTTCTGTGTGATTAGTGTAACAAAATAACCAGAACAGAATATGTTGAATATGCCAACTGCACCTCTGCAGAGAGGTAAGACCTACTCAGTAAAAATTGTAAGATTCTACAAAAGGGAACAAAACTTACGGTCATTTACCTAATTTATTCAAATTATTAGTGGATCAAATTATTTGCGAGGTGTAATAAAAACTCATGTAAAAAAAACCAACAAACAAAACCCCTTTATTTGCTTCATATACAGATTTTTGGCGTAATTCTTATTTATTTATCGTAATTTGTTTAGAAATTTATTTATAGAAATTTGTCGTAATTCTTGTTTATTTATAGAAATTTGCCGTAATTCTTGTTTAGATATGAAGATGGATATCTATCTATCTATCTATCTATCTATCTATCTATCTATCTATCTATCTCAATTTGTTCATTTTTTACTTTGTTTATATATATCTATCCACCCATCTCCATTTGTTCAAAAGAGAAGCCCCCCCCCAATACATTTAACGCCCTAATTTGGTTGTTTTCTTTCAAGTAACACCGCCGAGACGACATAGCTGGGGACGTTATTTTGATAGTCACCGGGTAGCAATTTCTGAGGCGGGAGACCGGGACGCACTTTTTTAGCGATACACATAGTAACTAGGATGAAATTAAATCAAAATAAAAAAGTAAACAGAGTTCAAAGATGATAGTGGAATTGGTAAATATAAATTATGTGATCCTCTTTTTAAAAAAAAGATTTGCAAAACACCTTGGTCCATCGAACTTGTCAATTTCTAGATTTCCTCTGATGTAATTTCACGTGATACGGTAACTATTTTCTGTCACAAGTCATCCTTGATTCTAAATTGACGTCCATTCTCAAAAAAACACGTCGTTTCAGAACCCTCCTCAAGTCTCACCAGACGGGTGTTACAAATAGAGGGAACCTAAAAAAACATTTTTGAGGTTCCCTGTATTTGTAAAACCCGTCTGATGAGGATAGACTCATTTTTTTTAGATTCTGGTCGAAATAGAAATATAACAGGATGACGGTTTGTTAAGTTTCTCTTTCTTTGAAAGTTAAATACTACTTTTTATATAATTTAATTTATTGATTATTATATATTGAGCTCTGTTTAGGGATTTATACTTGTATGAGTAGATATGTTTGCACATACAAGAGC
>CM042140.1:31951588-31969088 GCA_023376005.1 Doryteuthis pealeii
CAATATCTCATCTACTGAAATTTTAGAAACGCACGAGAGAAATTTACAATACAAGGGCATATATACCCAAACCCTCTACACGATCATGATATTGGTTTAATTTCTTTATTTCATAGCATGTCAATCTTCGTGGGATATTAAATGCCAACATCATCCTTGTAGAAGAACAGTAGTGGTACTATTTAGGATGGGGGTTCTTTTGTTTCTTTGTTTAATGGCATATCAAATTTCGTGGATTATTTAAAGTCAAATCCATCCTTGTAGAAAAACTGTAGTGGCACTATTTAACCCATAACTGGAGGGATGAGGTGGTTCATACTCTACCCACGAGTACTATTCCGAAAGTGAACGTAATAGCACGACTGCAATTCGAACTCACTTAATACGATGTCGTAGTCCAGCACGTTAGTCATTACGCTACGGGGGCTCCTCGGGGTGGGGGGGGAGATACGCATTATATATGGTATGGTTAATTTGCATACTAGTTTTAATAAAACCGGGTTTAATAAATAATTACTTGGTGTTATTGATCTCTAATATTGTTTTATTCTCCAGTGAATTAAAATCAATCCCATTAATGATTTTATATGGAAACCAATTAAGATATGATTAAAATAAATGCAATCTTTTTATATGCGTTCTTATTTAATTTCGTTAGTCTTTTTAATTAAATATATTTCATTACATTAAAACCAAAATACCTACGCCCTGATGGCGCATATTCTTGCTAGTATCTATAGCATTTGACGATGGATTCGATGATTTTATATAGAAACCAATTAAAACATAACCAAAATAAGTGTAATCCTTTTATATTCGTTCTTATTTATTTTCATTAGTCTTTCTACTTTAATAGATTTCATTACATTAAAACTTAAATACTTACGCCCGGCGGAGAGTGTATATTTTAGCTAGTATCTATGGCATTTGACGTTCGGGTTTTAGCGGAAAAAGAAAGAAATAAAAGAGTAAGGCAAAGAACCAAACAAAACTGTAATCAATGAAAACAGATAAAACGGAAGAGAAAAGAGTGTGTCGATTGAATCTATGGAAGCACAGAAAAACAATAAAGGAAAAGAATAAAAGAAAATGGCTTTTGAGCCGAAGGATGCTAATAAAATAATGAAAGGAAAGAAAGAGATAAGATTGGGAAGGGGGGGGGGAACGAAACAGAAAAAAAAAGATCAAAGTGAATAATAAAATCGTAGGAAAAAAAGTAACATTGAGCTTATTCAGCACTTAGGTGGGAAACCTCTAATAAACAATTTGTATTTACAAACACCTTCGCATGAGCAGGATGTGACCCAAGGTCAATTTTCAAGCGGAGAACTACAGGTTTAAAATAAGTTTCCTTCTTCTAGATCAGTTGCTGTAAGTAAGTAAAATTACCGGTGTGGCCTAATGTCGGGTTAAGCCGGATAGCGAATGAGTCTATTCCCTTTTCACTAGCATTATACCGGGGTATTGTTTTTGCTGAGGTAGAACGTCACATTGACCGTCAGCTCCTCACTTTACCGCACAGATCAGATTGCCTAATCTTTGCTACTCATTCGCTGAGTAAGCGGGGACCAGTATCGAACCAGGAACACTGCGATTCCTGAGCGAGTGCTCTATCGACTGAGTTAAACCGGCCCCAGGTGCTGTACCAAGGTTAAAACCCCCAGAAGGAAATAAAGAAAGAAAAAATGAAAAAAAAAAGAGAGTTAAATCAAGATTATTATACTTTTTACAAATTGAATTATTTAACAATAGCTCTTACGTAACCATACCAAACGTTGTAATGATTGAATTATCATACTGTGGTATATCCACATGTCTTGCTAGTACAAATAATTTACAGTTATAAGACGTCATAACTCTTTTAGCTATTTACTTCATATTTTCCATGATTTTATCTAAATGTATTATTTAAAAAAAAAAGAGTGTTGTACATTATTAATACAGTCGACCTTCGGTTTAGCTCAGTCGATAGAGCGTTCGGCTAGAAACCACAAGGTTCCTAGTTCGATACCAGTCCTCGCCAACTCAGCGTATGAGTAGCACAGGGATCTGTGCGGTAAAGTAAGGAGCTGATGGTAGCTGTGGCGCTCCACCTCAGGTGCTAAAAAACAATCTCCTTGGTCTAGCGCTATTGAAAAGGGGATATACTCCCTCGCTGACTGGCTGATACCGACTTTTTTACTTTTTTACATATCTATAAATACAAGAACTTAACGGCTTACAGTGTGAATTGGAAACCTAATTTTCATATTGATCATGAAAATTATTGCAATAAATATTTGCTTGGTATTATTGATTTCTAATTATTTTATTCTAATAAAAATAAGCAAAAATCCTGTTGATGAATTTTAAAAGAAATCGATTAACATAATGAAATAACTTTAAGTAAATTCTTTACTGGATAGTTTAGTTAAATAATCAAATTAGCAAAATTTAGTAACGAGAGGTGGGAGTGATGGGAATAGCAAGCGTCCAAGCTGGTCTATTCTTCAATAACACACCTCTGTTTTAAATAATTTTAACGTAATTGTTATAGGTGATACACCCTATAAGAATAATGGAATGCGCCGACGGGTTACTATAAGTAACAGGGATAATTATGGCTTGAGAGTAAGCCAATGCGGTCAGCTCACAATTCTATTTGTCGGACGTGATTCCCACTTCTCTGTATTGTATTTGTCTACTTTTTGTTAATACATTTTCCTACATTTGTTACCCGTCGTTTTGTTCTTATTTGACCCCTTAAAACCTCACAACAGTCAGCAAGCTAGATTAGTAGACCATTGTTAGTGATTTGTATTATTTAGATTTTCAGCTGTTGTCCTCATCAGCTGTTGTCCTCATCTTTATTCTTTCTAATTTAATATCTATATGTTACATAATTCGAGGGTAGCCTATGTCTGTAAGTGTAGTTAGATTCTGAATTAAAATTCGTTGAAATTCAAAATCGGAGGTGGTATATATTATTGATAGATAATGATATTTACTTCACTCCCCGACTTTCGCCAATGTGAAGGCGTGAGAACGGAAATTAAGTTTAGTCAGTTAAATTTTGGCCCCTAAGATGCCCATTTCTCACCGCGCGGTTGAGGACCCTTTTGGGCTTTGGGATTTTTGAATAAAGAATAGACATCTTGAAAAACAAATAATTCTTGCTTATTTATTAACAACGAAATGAGCAGACGACCCAGCCGAGCAGAGGAAGAAATAATCCCAGAGGAAGATGGCCAGTGACGAAGCAGAATAAGTACGAACAAGTTAGAACCCATCTCCTCTTCTCTCCTCTCTACTCTCTCCCCATTATATACACGATGTAAAGGGTATACAACATATATATTAATACTAATTAATATTAATGATATTAAAATTAATTAATGTGGTATATCCACAGGTCATGCTAGTAATATTAATTATATTAAAACTTAAATATTTGGGCCCGGAGGGTGCATTTTTTTGCTAGTACGAATAAAATGAAAATGGGAAGGAAAACGCCAAATTAAAGATTAAATTAGAAAAAGAATGAAATAAAGAAAATCATTTGGAACGAACAGAAGATAAATAGTGAAAGAAAAAGTGGGAAATAATAATAAGAAAGAAAGAAATAAAGAAAGAAAGAAAGAAAGAAAGAAACAATGAATAGTCAAAACGAAGGAAAAATAGAAATGCTAAAAATCGATTAAAACGAATTAAAAGGAAGGAAATAAAATAAATTACCGAGAAGAAACAACAAAGACGAAAATAATGATAAAAAAAAAGAAAAAGAAAAGAAAGAAAAAGAAAAAGAAAAAAAATATCAATCAATCCCTCCATTTACAAATCTCGCATCTGCACTGTTCGGTCCCTGATATCATTTCCGCTAGAGTAGAACATTTATCGGCAAGGGGGTCAGATTTTAATTTGCCGAAGTCTGATTACTGAAGCAGACATATTTAATACGACCATTGAACATATTGACTGTCACCATCTTTCCCCAATACAGACGTACAAAATTACAGTTCAATCATCGTCTTTATTTAGCTGTGCGACTATCCAGAAAAATACTTTATTTATTTTTATTTGATTAAATTGAGACACATCCGAAGGTTGTTTACTTCTCCTTAGTCTTTTTTAATTTGGGTTTAAGTTGAAGAAAAATAAATACTTGTTTTAGATTCTTCTTTTGTTCCTTACCGCTAATTATTTTCTACTAGCAGGGCCTGTATATATACCACAGTATCATAATTTAATGATTACAACGTTTGATAGGTTTACTTAAGAGCTATTGCATACTTCAATATATAAAAAAGTATAATCATTTTGATATCTCTCACACTTTTTTTTTACTTTCTTTCCTTCATTTCCTCTTTTCATTATGCTCAATTGAAACAGATGGCAATATCGCTTCCGTGCGCTAACCCCCTCTCTCTATCTTTTCCCTACACTCTTTTTCTTTCTTATTATATTTTTTAGAATGCCCTTTTTCTTCCCTTTCTTTCTTTGTAATAAAAACGGAATGGTCCATTATCTATCAGAAGTGACGATACTCATAATAAGATTTTTGTGGATAAGCAAAACCAGATAAACAGGATTTACATTTTTGCATTTCATCTTGGACGATTTGGACAGTCTCATTTTTAAGCAAGGCTGTTGCAAGATGATAACGGTCGTACAGTTAAGAACACAAGTATTAATATATAGATGTTATTTCATGTCTTGCGAGATTTTCACACCAGCATTAGCTGATGGTCTTTTATTGGAGTCTGAGTGACTCCAGGACTCCAGGACTCTTCTGAGTATTCCAGCTGATTTTTAGCTGGTATTTTAGCCGATTTCAACAATGCTGTTGTCTGGATGGTCACAATTCTTCCTCTGATTTACAGTTCCTCTAGACTCTTTTCCAAGCTTTTGGGGAACGTTCCAAGTGCACCAACTACAATTGGTATCACTTTGATCCTCATATTCCACATCTTTTTCAATTCTCTAGTAAGGTACAGGTATTTGTCTATCTTTTCATTTTTTTTCATCTTCACCCTGTGATTTGCTGGAACTACAAAATCTACCAGTTGACAAGTTCTCTTTTTCTTGTTAATCAATATTAGGTTTCACGGGTTTTTCACTGGAGTGATAGTGACAGTAAATTTCCTCGGGTCCCAGGACTCTTCTGATTATTCTAGCTGATCTTAACAATGTTGTTGTCTCGGATGGTCTCGATTCTTCCTCCTGTCGTTTTTTTCAAACCCTGTGAGCCGTTCTAAGGGCACCAACTACAATTGGTACCACCTTCACCCTTTTTTTAGTATAAGTATTTGTGTATGTTTTTGTATTCTTTTATTTTCCCTCTCTGATCTGCCGGGACGGCAAAATCCAAATGACAAGATTTCTTTTTCTTGTTAATTGATACTAGGTCTGGTCTTCTGGCCGGGATTAGGTGATCCGTGTGTATCTTAAAATCACAGAGAATTTTATGCGTCTCATTCTTAGGACAGATTCTGGTTTGTGAATATACCATTAGATTTTTTTTTAAATTCCCGGTGGAAAACTTTTCTCATCCAGTCGTGCCTAATTTTGTTCTTCTTTGTGCTAGTTTGCTGCATTCACTTATTATATGATTAACAGTTACGTCTCTGTCTCTACTCATTCTACACTTGCTATTCTGTTGCGTCTTATCTATTTTTGCTTTGATATATTGTGTTCTTAACTCTTAATATCTAAAACAGTCATTGAGACACGAGGAGACTTGATGACACTCGTATTCAGTTATAGCCAGTTGAAAAACTAATAATAATAATAATAATAATAATAATAATAATAATAATAATACAACGAGAATACAAAACTAGACACGACTGGGTTGGGAAGGTGATCCATTGGGAATTATGCAAAAAATCTAATTTTGACCATACAAAAAAATGGTATATGCATAAACCAGAATCTGTTCTTAAGAATTAAATGCATAAAATTTTCTGGGACTTTGAGATAAAGACAGATTGCCTTATCCCAGCCAGAAGACCAGACATAGTATTGATTAACAAAAAAAACAAAAAAAAAAAAAAAAACAAAAAAAAAACCCCAAAGAATTTGTCAAATGGTATATTTTGCAGTTCTAGCAGATCACAAGATGAAAGAAAACGAAACACAAACCTCACAAGAGAATTAAAAAAAAAACAACTGTGAAATATGAGGATGAAAGTGATACCAATAGTAGTTGGGGCACTTGAAACGCCCCCCCCCCAAAAAAAAACAAAAAAAGATGGAAATCAGAAAAAAGAATTGAGACCATCCTGACAACAGCATTGTTGAAATCAGCTGGAATACTCAGGAGATTCCTGGAGATCTGAGGAGACTTGTTGTCACTCAAACACCAGTGTAAAGACCATTAGCTAACGCTGGTGTGAAAAACTATTAATAATAAAGTCCTGTTTCATTATCAAAGCAAAGGTTAAAATTTAACTAAAACCATTACGAAAGAACAACTTCATATGTGTAATGATCAATACTATCTAAAAGACTCAGCGTCTTTAACTTTTTGATAAGGACTGCCTCCCAGGGGAAATCCAAGGGAGGTAACTTAGTCACATAAATTTGTCAGACTGGAAAAATTGACCGAGTGTAATGCGCATGTCGTTGTGAATTTCGCCCTTGGCTCTGATAAGTTAAAGCGGTGCAGTTGAAAGCGGCTGAGTTGGATTTGGGTGGGTGTATAGACAGGTTTGAACAAGACGAAAGCTTATCAAAGAGAAACTTTTCTGTCTTTCTCCTCTCGCCACAGTTAGTCTTACGATGAGATCTTGGTCAAAGTCATGATTCCGCATTTTTCATACTAAGGATAAGTTAAAGTTAATACTTTGAGCGCCCGTTGTGTAATGGTTATCATCATAGGAAATGGACACGAGTTTAAACCCTGTACGAGGCTGATAGCATTTCACACACACACAATGGAAATTTAATACATGTATTGACAAATAATACAAGAACTTATTGCAAATTTTATTGGTATTTGCTACCAGACTTATCTGAATTAAGTAACGTTCTTGGAGTAGTGGTGATGACAGGGGTATTCTGTTGCTTGTTGGAAAGTTGATAGGACGTTTCTTCGGACGTTTCTCGTTCTTCCACGTAACCGGTTCAGTGATAAGTAATGGGGGATGCTATTTTAGAAGCTTCTTACCCTGGTAACAGTTCTTTTAATGACGATGAATGGGGCCTTCTCAAGTAGACTATTTGGTCTTCAGCCTTCTATAGTGTGCTTTGTGCCTTCGAAAGTGTGCTGTGAAAAAATGCCTCCGTCCAGTCAACAGTCCTTAGAAGTAAGCCCTGTTTTTGGGCTAAGTGATAAATGAAATGTAGGACCGCTATTTACGCGACTACCCTCAGTGGGTGCTCCATGATAAGTGAAGATTTTGATATTGGCGCCAACATACGATGTTGGCGATTCGTCCCCTAGCGGCATGGGGAGATAATTAACTATGGAATTTCCAATAATACATAGAACTATTCTCCCTCCCTCTATAGCTGAGGGTCTTAGTGTTCTGTATTATGACGTTAAACTGCATCTAATGGTGAAGTTCCAATTCTGGAGCTCTGAGGAGTGTGGAGTACCCCTTCATCACCATTACTCCCAGGTGACCAGTAGTGATAGTACTTCTAAAGCCCCATCTTACAGGGAAGGAAATAAGTTAACAAAAATGTGTTTAAAAAATCCATACCTATCAAGAATGAATAGAACAAAACGTCTTCGGCATAAAATAACCCAACAAGGTTTGACATGCTGTAAAATCCAAAAAAGAAAAAAAGATGAAATTTGATCATAGTGACAAATGGTATATGATAAACCAGAAACTGTAATTGAAAATGAAACGCATAAGATTCACTGTGACTTTGGGATACAAACGGATCACCCAATTCCGACCAGAGGACCAGACCTAGTATTAATTAACAAATTCTAGCAGACCACAGAATCAACGCAAAGGAATGCGAAAAACTGGACAAGTACCTGGATATTGCCAGAAAACTGAAAAAGTTCTAGAACATGAATGTGCCGGTGATACTAATTGTAGTTAGTACCTTTAGTTTTCCCTCTTCTAGACTGGTCACCTAATCAAGGTTAAAGAGCCCTGTCTGTCCTACTATTTACCTATAGCTGGAGGGAGAGTAGTTGGATCCATACCTTTCCCAAGAGTATTAACGCTGTGTGAAATGCAAATAGCCTCGTCCAGGATTTGAACTCGGGTCGACGAGTCCATTTCATACGACTCTGACTAAATTTTGTATATAAGAGAAACGAAATCACACTGCAACCCAAAACAATTGAATTGGAACGCACACTATTTTAAAATTCGTGTGGTCATTTTTGGTCTGTAAGTGAGAGCAGTTTGCAGTGGAGATCCCTTGTGGTATTAAGTTTGATCCGTGTTAAAGAATCCTTGTCCTTTTTGTCTGTGTTAAGTAGAATCCTATAATGCCTGTCCGTTCATCCCTGTATCCAGAATCCTTGTTTGTCTCTGTTAAGCAGAATCCTTGTCCGTTGCTCCGTTCGTCCGTGTTAAGCGCAAGTAACTGAGTGCCAGTCTACCACCACCTTTAAATAGTTAACCAACCACGTATTCGAGCGTTTTGATTGGCCGATTCAGTCCACACAGCGTCGAAGTGTCAATAAATTTAAGTTGTGATCTCCAGCACACCTTATATAGAAAATATTCGCGTGGTGTAATGGTTAAAGTCATGGGAAATTGACTCGTCGCTCCGAGTTCAATTACTGGATGTGGTAATTGCATTTTCACTTAGCGCTAATACCCTTTGGAAAGGTATGAATCCTACTCTCCCTCCAGCTATGGATAAATAGTAGGACAGACTGGGCTCTTTAACCTTAGGTTAGGCAACCGGTCTAGGAGAAGGAAAACTCTGAATTCAAACCTGTTGAACTCCGCTTAAGAAATTGACCCTGTGTCACATCCTGCTCGTGCGGAGGGGTTGGTAAATATATATATGCCATTAAATAAAGAAACCAAATCCAATTCTTATAAATATATATACGTTAAAAATGTATATATATATTATATTAATATATTTATATATAAATTATATTATAAATTATATATAATATATATATATATATATATATATATATATATATATATATATATATATATATATATATATATATATATATATATACAATTCTTATATATATATATAAATATATATATATAGAAAATATTCCAACACTCTATCAACGTCCAATATGATAGAACATTTTCTTCAGGACTTTAATAATTTTTCTAGTGACAGGTAGGACGATTTTCGAACATGGTAAAATATTATCCGGTTCTATGAATATTCATGCATTGCTGCCCGAAATTATTCGGTGGATAATTCCCTAGTGAATAACCGTGTCTATCTAGCCATATTCATTTTTACACTCCTTTCGAGGAAATATGAAGAAGCAAGGGCGAACCGTTGGCATCTTCGAGAAAACAAGGACGAAATTATGTATTAGCGCTATGTGAAATGCAAACAGCCTCATCCAAGATTTGAATTCGGGTCAGCGAGTCCATTTCCTACGAGTCTAACCGTCACATTTATCAGCTCTTTGCGGATTCAGGATGATGTGCTGAGACCTTGCCAGGAGTGATGACTGACTGGTGGAGAGAGAGAGAGAGAGAGAGAGAAGAGAGAGAGAGAGAGAGAGAGAGAGAGAGAGAGAGAGAGAGAGAGAGAGAGACTTGGTAATCCGTGCTTTCAGCGTCAATCCGGTGCGTGTCCACTTACTACTACTTGTTATGAAACGATTTAAGCTTCTTACTTTACCGGGTTTCACATTCAAATAAATACATTTTAACTGTTACAGCTTGATCATTTAAATCCATCCTTGCAAGCTGCTGTTAGTATGCAGTAGAATTCTAACATAATCAAGGGGTGAGAACCGGGAGTGTAGCAGTAACGTGTAAATTAGCACGGAAAAGTTTTTCAGAGGAATATAAGAATTATATGTAGATTAAAATGGAAAAAATTTAAGGATGAATCATCATAAGGTCACATGGCATTTTTCTATCGGACGAGATCTGAGGCGTAGCGAAGTGGGACAGAGGAAGAGTGAGAGGTGAGAATCTGATATGATGCGTTGAGAGAGTGAGACATGGGCTTTTGCTCTCGGTAGTTGTAACTTGGGGTGGGGGGATAAAAATCTCATGAGAAAAAGAAGTGACCTTATGTTATTACTAAAAACTATAAATGGTACAAGGCAAGATGTCCCCCAACCCAAGGACCAAAAGTTGTTTTCCAGACTCCAAACATCAAAGAATTGTCAGCCAACTGAGCATCAACCCAGCAACCGGATTCAAGCCTCTCCACGTAGCAAAGATGAGATAAGTATACAATTAATTTTACTATCAACACGCCATCTCTTCATTCTGAAATAAGAGCGGTAACGCCACAGAATGTCGCTCCACATTTGTCTTCGTCTTTCTTACCAGAGGGACATGTTAAAAAAAGAAGGATAGGAACCATTTTCTATTTTTTCCTCATCCGTTGGCGGCGGCGGTGGCAGCTGCGTACATGAATCGACGTCTCCTCATTCGCCAATGTTAAAATACGATTTGTCTCTTCACGCTTCAATAAAAGTGAACGAAGTATATTTCCTCGAAACGACTGTAAAAATAAATACAGCTGAATAGGCACGGTTATACACAAGGGGGTTATCCATCGAATAATTTCGGGCAGCAAGGCATGAATATTCAAAGAATTGGATAGTATCTTACCATGTTCGAAAATAGTCCTACCAGTCTCTAGATACTAAAATCTGGAATTCACAAAGCGCTTATTTTAATCATCATCATCATCATCATCATCATGATGTCACGCTGAAAGTACGGATTACCAGATATCTCTCTCTCTCTCTCTCTCTCTCTCTCCCTCTCTCTCTCTCTCTCTCTCTCTCTCTCCACCAGTCGGTCATCACCCCCAGCAAGGTCTCAGCACATCATCCTGAATCCACAAAGCGTTTTCATCATCATCATCATCATCATCATCATCATCATCATCACGATGCCACACTGACAGCACGGATTCCCAAGACTCCCCCCTCTCTCTCGCGCGCTATCAGTCGGTCATATACCAGTAAGTGACTTTCCTATTTATAAAAAAACCAAACTCTTTCCTACTTTTTAAATACTTTCATTCTAACTGTTTGTATCTTTGTTGTGTATTTTATGTTACATGTGCTCAGACAAATAAAGTCTGTATTTGTTGTCACATGTTTCTCTGAGCCCTCTAACGTATTATAAGAAACACACATTCAATTCTTATACACCCAACTCTCCACCATGTAGATATTTCCCTGGAGATTCGCGTTTTCTTGTTTGCTGTTGGCTTTCCATAGCGTTGCGATGTTGGTATCGTCGGCATCTTTGAGAAAATGGAACTTTTCAAGGACAGATACAATTGTAACAAAGAAAAGGGGTGTCGCATATTAATTTGTCTTGTCTTTTCTCAGGATCCTTATCAACGTGGTGTCCCTCGTTGATCTTGTTTGTTTATGTCTTTTTGTCGCTTCTATTCAAGGGGGATAACTCAGGCTTATTTCCCCATGACTACTTTAGATTTACGTACTCAAAACGTCATTAGATACCATAAAAGAAAAGGGTTTCACACTGAAAAAAGCAAGAAGCAGGCGTTATCCCGCACAGTCACAGATGCAGACTATGCCGACGACCTTGCACTCCTTGCAGATACACCGACACAAGCTGAGTCACTGTTATACAGCTTGGAGGAGGCGACAGAAAATATCGGCCTCTATGTGAACTCCAGTAAAACAGAGTTCATGAGTTCCAAAAAGAAAGGAAACATCTCAACACTCAACGGCACGCCTCTCAAGCCTGTAGAACAATTCACGTACCTAGGTAGTAATATCTCATCCACAGAGAGAGATGTTAACACACGAAAAGCAAAGGCATGGTCGGCCACAAACAAATTGTCAGTCATATGGAGGTCTGATCTTTCTGACAAGCTGAAGCGACAGTTCTTCCAGGCTGTGGTTGTATCGGTGCTACTATATGGCTGCACCACTTGGACCCTAACGAAGCGTCTTGAAAATAAGCTAGATGGAAGCTGCACAAGAATGCTACGTGCAGTCTTGAACAAATCGTGGAAGCAGCACCCCACGAAGAGACAGCTGTAGGGTCACTTGCCTCCCATCTCTCAAACTATCCGAGTGAGACGGACAAGGCATGCAGGACACTGCTGGAGAAGCAAGGACGAGCTCGTAAGCGACGTTCTCCTGTGGTAGCCAACACATGGACATGCAAGTGTGGGGCGCCCAGCAAGGACCTACATTGACCAGCTATGCAAGGATGCTATATGTTCAGCAGAGGACCTCCCAGGTGCAATGAGCGATAGGGAGGGTTGGCGAGAGATTGTCATGGATATCCGTGCTGCAAGCGCGACATGATGATGATGACTTTAGATCATCCTACAATTTCAACTTATCTGTAACATTGCAGGATCATTTAAGGAGTTTTAGATTGTAAAAGTCATTAGGAATCAATTTGAATGTGACGTTGCGTCTAATTGAGGAGTATGTAATTTTATTCTACACTTATCTGGATCCAAGGTATTCGATATTCTTCATATCTGCTATTCTGAATCTGTTATTGGGTTAGTAGGATTCGCTCCGTTTTTCGAGTCTGGAACGATTTGGGTTCTCTTGGTATGTCTTGTCTTGTGCCGTTGATAGTTTTTAGTAACGAACACAAGGCATTCCAGTTTTTTTAAAATAATTTTTCGAGCTCTTTATTGTTTCAAACCCAAGTTGGAGATTTGGATCTTGAACAGGCACACCGCCATTTAGATTTGTCTCCTTCGAACAGCTCAGCCAGATTCTCCCATCCGTCCACTCCTAACCGACCCTTTCTTCTCATTATCTCCCTTTCACTCTTCGTAAACCCCAAATAGACATTTTTATATTGGTTTCCTAATTGTCTAGCTTTATGCAATTCCTTTTACTAAGTAGCTTAGAAAGGTAATCGTAGCAACAAGGACGAAAATGCATCACTTAAATTACAAATTAGGAGTAAGTGATGGGATAAAAGAATAGTTTAGAATGCGATTCTTCGATTCTTCGCGGTTTATCGACCGTTGCCATATTTTAACAACAGTTAGCAATTGTCGGTTAAGGCAGTGAGTGAAAGGGAAGACAATAAATGATTGAAGTATTCAGAAATAAAAAGAAAATAAGCGTAAATAGCGTTGGAAATAATTGGAAGGGTTTGACGCGAAAGGCAGAGATTTGAAACAATTTGGCCTTTAGCATACAAATCACGTACACAAGAATTGTACATCGTGTCCTGGGATCCCATGCATGCATTTATGTATCATCAAACAACGTTTTTATATATATATATATATATATATATATATATATATATATATGTGTGTGTGTGTGTGTGTGTGTATTTCTTTCTTTTTTCAAAACAAAATTATTTCACAACATTTTTGAATTCTATACTATTTAATCCATAGGTGGGGGGATGACAAGTTACACTTGGGGGAGGAGTCCTTGTGGTGTAGTGGTTAACGTGCTGAAATGGGAAATGATATGCGAGTTCAAACTCCAGTCGCGCTATTACACTCACTTTCGGAATAATACCTTTGCGAAAGGTATGAATTCCTCATTCCCCCCAGCTATGGATTAAGTAGTATAGAAATATAAACACACACACACACACACACACACACACACACACACACACACAGAGAGAGAGAGAGAGAGAGAGAGAGAGAGAGAGAGAGAGAGAGAGAGAGAGAGAGAGACACACACACACACACACACACACACACATATATATATATATATATATATATATATATATATATATGTAAACAAATATGGCTATTTTCAGCCGACAATATTTGGGAGAATATGTGCTTAATTGAAGTCAGACCTAATTTTTTTGAAAGTTAATTCATTAATGATTAATTAGTTAAATCCCGCCTAATTAATCATTAAGGAATTAACTTTCAAAAAAATTAGGTCTGACTTCAATTAAGCACATATTCTCCCATATATATATATATATATATATATATATATATATTATACAAAAGCTGAGTAAATCATTGATTGTTTGCTAAAGCCGTTTTCCTATTTAGTTTAATGACACAAAATACACCCCAAAATGTTCCTTACTTTTGAGATCAAGTTATGTTTGAAAAAATTTATATTCTATTTGGTCCTGATTAGTCATAATTTGCAATTATGTCAAAAACTCACCCGTCTCTTTCTCCCTTCTAGGTATATCTTGATTAAATACTCTTTTTATATGCAAGTTTTCTCTGAGTGAAAGTAAAGAGAGAGATTGGAGAGTTTGAGCGGTAGATGAACTTATTCGTATGTTAATTTTCAGCAGCTAACGACTGGCTTATATATAAAACATAATTGCAAATTTCAGCAAAATCATTTTAATGTTTTTTTTTTTTTAATTCTCCGGTCATGTTTTTTTATTTGTTTATTTAAAAAAAAAATTTAATTCGTTTTGCAAAATAACTTCATATGATCACAATTATCTACCTAGAGCTCAATAGTGACCCAACGAGTCACGTATTATCTAGTATTCATATATTTATGTTGGATGTTTTCTTTGTTGCATCTTCTATAGTGTATAAATTTAAAAAGAAAAACTTAGGTACAATATTACATTCACCACAATATGATGTAATACATAAAGATTCGCAACATCGTGTTCTGTGATCATAATCATTCATTTATATATGAACAAACACCGTATATATATATATATATATATATATATATATATATATATATATATATATATATTTGTCTACTTTTCTCCACACACACACACACACACACACACATATATATATATATATATATATATATATGTGTGTATGTGTGTGGAGAAAAGTAGACAAACACGGGATGTTATGGAAACTTCTCCACATACTGTCGGATTATCCTCCTCACATTTCTACCATATATATATAAAGATAAATCTATTATTTTTTCTACTTAGGTATTGAGCACTTTTTACTTATTAGCTTTAGTTTCCTGGCGGTTTTGTATGAATATGTATATCTTATATATATACATATAAATTGTTTTTTCTTTTGGCCAAATATTGTACCAATAGATTATTTTTGGTTGGTACAACTATCTTGGTCCTTTCTTTTTTCCAAACAATTTTTTCTCCCCGGGTGATGTTTGGTAGTATATTTTTACAAACAAACTATTTACTGTTTTTTCTCACCGCGAGGATTTACTAACAAGTTTGGTATATATATATATATATATGTATATATACACTTTGGTGGACTAATCAACAGACAGACTCCATCCCGATATTAAGAAACTGGCCCTAAAACTAAAAAAGATCGAAAAGAAACTCATCAGACATGAAATGTCCGTTTTGTTTAACGTAGAAGGCATAAAAGAAAAATGTTGCCTATACACACACACACACACACACACACACACACACATATATATAATATATATATATATATATATATATATATATATACGCAAATATTTATATGTACGTTTGAATTCTCAATTTTTAATGAATCCTAGCAAGAAAACATTTGATATCATCCACACACACACACACACACACACACACACACACATATATATTTCTGTACTTTATATATGTATATATATATATATATATATATTATATATATATATATATATATATAAAGTACAGAAATATATATATACTATATACTGTATACTATATATAGACGAGGGAGTCTATACCATCTTCACTGGGAGATTGTTTTTGCGTCTTAGGTGGAGCGCAACACATCCCACCAGCTCCTTATTTTACCGCACAAATCCCTGAGCTACTCATACGCTGTTAGCGAGGCCGGTATCGAGCCAGAAACCTTGTAGTACCTAGGCTGACACTCTATTGACTGAGCTAAACCGGTCCCCATTACAGTACTTGCAAATTCCCAGTTATTTACACCCTCTTTGTCTAATGGCCTAGCAAGCAGTCCACTTGTCATGCATGAAGTAAGGCACTTGACAGCATGAACTTGTGCTACAATTTCAATGGATTTTCACTATGCATTCTAAAGATGAGTCTTTTACGCGATCAATCTTTTCCGGAATGGTTGAAAAACAAACTAACCAATCAGCCTAAAATAAAAAAAGCAATAATACAAAACAAACTTGAAATTACAGCTATTAAAGTTCGCTATATACCAGTTGTAACAGGCAATAAGATCCCCAGGAAAAAAAGTATGGTAGGAAATAAATAAAGGTATAAAATTTTGAAAAAAATGGAAGAAAATGCATAATGTTTATTTAACTTGAATAGCACGTTATATGGTATCAATCATGGTCCTTGGAATATGTAAGATTCTATAAATGGTACAATCCATATATATATATATATATATATATATATATATATATATATATATATATATATATATATGTGTGTGTGTGTGTGTTGTAGATTTTCAGGAAGAAGGGACGTGACTGTTCTGAAAATGTACCACTACGTCTAAATAAAAGAAACTAAAAAAACCTACAGAGCTTTCTGATATTTATTCCTTGACTAACATATTATGGTAACAATATTAGCATAATATAGTACGTTAATGCTTCACACCTATGCCCAAACCTAGTATATGTATTTCCAACAACGGATACAGATACAAAAATACATCTCATATATATATATATATATATATATATATATATATATGTGTGTGTGTGTGTGTGTGTGTGTGTGTGTGTGTGTGTATATTAGTACTTTTAGGGGTATCAGAACAGAACAAGAATAAAGAGAAACCAAACGAGTCACAATTTTGTCTGTTGGAAAACACACACACACACACACACACACACACACACACACACACACACACACACACACACACACACACAACAAAAAATGAGTCGAGTTAATAAATAATGGAAAGTACGTACTCGTAGATCCGGTTTAGATAAATGAATCAGTGATTGAAATTAACTACCTAGGTTTCACCAAATGGATCTTCAGGATAATTCTGACAGGAATTGGTTGGTGCAAACGGATGGTGCAAGTTTATCAATGAGTATTCAATTTATAGTCAAAACAATAATATATATAGAATAAATTGTATTTATCAACAAGGTCTCTAAGAAAATCTGAGTGAGATTTGCCTCAAAACAGCCCACGTTATTAGTGCCTTTAAAATTCTGCAATATGTCACTAAAAAATAAAGGTTTACATAATATATGGCGTGGTTTATTTGTATACTGGTTTTAAGAAAACCGGGTTTAATAAATAATTACTTGGTGTTATTGATCTTTAATATTATTGTTTTAACGCATTAAAATAAATTGTATTAAAATAAATCTTATGAATGATTTTCTATAGAAGCCAATTAAAATATGATTAAAATAAGTGTAATACTTTTATATGTGATTTTATCTAATTTCGTAAGTGTCTCTAATTTAATATATTTCATTACATTAAAACATAAATACTTACGTCCGGAGGGCGCATAT
>CM042140.1:31974088-31979088 GCA_023376005.1 Doryteuthis pealeii
GCTCTCTGGTGGATGACCATGTGCCAGACTAAGCTATGTTTAGTGAATATCAAATAATTATTTATCAAATAATTATTATCTATATATTGATATTCGTGTTCATTATTTGTACGACCGTTATCATTTTACAACACCCTCTGGTTAAAAACGATATCGTCCAAAATCGTCCAAGATGAAATTCAAAAATGTAAATCCTGATTATCTGGTGTTGCTTATCCGTCGGCTTCTTATTTCTTATGAGCCTCGTCACCTCTGCTAAATAATGGACCATTCCGTTTTTATTATAAAGAAAGAAAGGAAAGAAAAGGGACATGCTACGCACAAATAATTATATGGTTTCAAGTAATTATTTTGATTTAATAATGATGATTTGTTTGCCCAAAGTTTCAAGTAACTAATAATTCATAGTAAACAATTATAGCTTCAAATAACTATTCTTAGTACAAATAATTTACACACTGTTATATACTATCAAATATATCGAATACGAGTAATTTTTAGACGGATTTATTTGATCCATTGATGGGATCTTAACAGGCACTTCCACTTCGGGTAAGAGTGGACCTGGGAGTAATTGTATTGAATGGGTACTACACACTTCGCAGATCTCCAGAACTGGAGCCTTACCAACAGATGCAGTTTAGTGTCGTACACTAAGACCGCCTTTGGAGGTGGGGTCTTACCATTCTGAAAGTGATACAGTCAGCGTATTCTAACAGAACATCCCATTGATAGCGTGCAAAATTTACTCCTGTTACGTAATGAATATGTTAGCCTATTCCTTTTGTAGAGTTGTGTAAAAGTTTAAATTTAACGGTTAGCGTAAAAACCATGGAAAATAGAGTGGTTTGACTGACAGGCTTTCAACCCTGATTTGAGCTGTGGCGGAATTTCTCCCATTGTTTGAGCAAGTCACGAGACGGTCAAATCTGTGGGAAATTTAGCTGATTAGCGACAGTGCTCTTTGGAACTGGACGCATAATGGAGTCCTCTGATTCTGCTCCATGCGCATGTTAAAATATGGAGTCTCGAGTAATAAAGATGTACATAAAAAAATTGAAATGAGTCTCCAGCTTACTGCTTTAATAAGAACTAACTGACATGTTGAGAGAGATTAAACACCCGAGACGACACCCGGGACGACCCAGATGAACCGGTCATGTTAAGCCCTAGTATCTATATGATTGTCCCGATCCTATTGCCTTTATGGCAAACTCCTAACCCTTTGTATCATATATATGCTAGAAGGGGGTGGCTGAGGGTCTTTAGTGTCCTGAGTATGACGTTAAACTGCATCTAATGGCGAAGTTTTAATTTGGAGCTTTGGAGAGCGTGGATTACTCCCAGGTCCACTCTGGCCCGGAGTGGTAGTATCTTTTAGGGCCCATCTAAATATAAAAAAATGAGTTCTAAAACGTTTTTAAAAAATTGAATACCCAACTAGAATGAATAAAATAAAAACGTCTTTGGTATAGAATAACACAAGGGTTGACATGCCATAGAAGTAACCAACCTACAAACCAGATGAAGCGAGAGCCCAATGAACTCAACTCCGCCAGCAGAGATAAGAAGGTTGGAAGAAGTAGATAGCATAATAATAATAATAATAATAATAATAATAATAAGTAATAAGAAGTATTGAACACTCCTATAACCTACTGTTTGAATGTTTCCCGCCTTTAAACCACCGTGAATATAAAGGGGAATTGTAATTTTGTTAAATTGAATTATGAGAGCTGATTTGTAACGGTTTGCTGATAGTAGGATGGATTTGTCTATAGTGGAGAGCTCATCTCGTTTAATCACATTCAAGTTGTGTAACTCTTCCTTTTCTTATAGGTAATAATCCGTCGGTCACACCAGGCGGCGCATGAAGTTATCCTTCCTAAGGTCTCTAGAAAAATGGAGGTTGAATTGATAACAATTCACACGCACGCACGCACGCACGCACATACACACCCACACATAAAAACACACGAACACAAACACATATGCACACAGAAAAACACACATACATACACACACACACATATACACACACACGCGCGCGCGCACACACAGAAAAACACACGAAAACACGCAAACATATACACACAAATACACACACAAACACACGCACACAGTTACACACACACGACCACACAAACACACACACACAAATACTCACACAAATACGCACACACAAAAACATACACACACACACACAAATACACAAACACACAAACACAAAATTACACACTCACACACACACACAAACGCACACAAAAACACACAAAGACACACACACACTCACACGCATACACATATGAACACACATGCATAAGCACAAATACACACGCATACACAGATACACACACACACACAAACACATACACACACATACACACAAATATTCCTTCTGCCAAACCTAGAATAGGTTTGGCAGAAGGAATATTTTTGTGTATGTGCGTGTGTTTGTGTGTTTTGTGTGTATCTGTATATTTGATTGATCAGGAATAATCGAAAAACAGTTTTCATTTAATTTGTTTTATCGAAATCCTCGGGTTTTCATCTCAAAATCCTCAATAATCAACCAGGCTTGAAGATCTAATTCTACTCAGGCAAAAATTATTCGTCCGTTCAATTTTTTCAAAATATGTTGTTTTATTGATTCAGCTTAGAGGTACAATTTTTTTGTTATTGTTGTTGTTAATCAGGGAATAACCGCTACCCTGTGTTGTCTGTTGCTCACGTTCAGTGATTTAATCTTATTTTTCAGTTACACAACTTGTTAATTCGGACAGAAATCGGAATTAGTATTTCTAGTTTAATAAAAAGTGAATCCTCTTACTAGGTAAGGATTAGAACTTTTCAAACTCTCTCTCTCTCTCTCTCTCATATATATATATATATATATATATATATATATATATATATATATATACAAGGTGTGTCAAAAAAGTATCGAGCTTTTTTGTACTTTTTGACACACCTTGTATTTTGAAAAAATAAGGTCCATTCATTCTTCATTTCTATCTTGGTAAATACAGTTTTAAACTTGGTACTTTTTTGACACGCCTTATATCCTGAAAAAATACCGTTCCATTCATTAATTGTTTTCAGAATACAAGGGGTGTCAAAAAGTACCAAGTTTAAAACTGTATTTACCAAGATAGAAATGAAAAATGAATGGAACGTTATTTTAATAGTGGGATTTAAGGGAGAACATTTTAATCGGCTGTATAATGAGCGTAATTATTATTGTTTTGAGTTTTTCACACCAGCGTCAGCTGATGGTCTTTCACTGGAGTCTGAGTGACAACAAGTCTTCTTAGGTCTCCAGGACTCTCCCGAGTATTCTAGCTGATTGCAACAATACAGTTGTCTAGATGCTCTCAATTCTTCCTCTGATTTCCAGATCCTCCAGTTTTTTTCCAAGCATTTTGGGACCGTTCCAAGTGCACCAACAACAATTGGTATCACTTTCACCCTCATATTCCACAGCTTTTTCAATTCTCTGGCAAGGTCCAGGTATTTGTCTATCTTTTCGCTTTCCTTCAGCTTCACCTTGTGATCTGCTGGAACTGCAAAGTCTACCAGTTGACAAGTTCTATTTTTTGTTTTTGTTAATCAATATCAGGTCTGGTCTTTTGCCTGGGATGATATGATCCATCTTTATCTCAAAGTCCCAGAGAATTTTATGCGTTTCATTCTCAAGAACAGATTCTGGTTTATGCATATACCATTTTGTTGTATGGTAAAAATTTATTTTTTTGCATAATTCCCATTGGATCACCTTTCCCAACCCGGTCATATCTACCTTTGTATTCCCGTTGTGCTAGTTTGGTACATTTGCTTAATACATGGTTTATGGTCTCATCTCTGTCACCACGTATTCTACATTTACTTTTTTGTTGTGTCTTATCAATTTTTGCTTTGATATAATCTCTTCTTACAACTATCATTGCACACTTGTCTGTGCCGAATTCCATCCCTATGTCCTGACTATATATTCTAATTGTTTGTACTAATGTTTCTAGCTCTTTTTCATTTTTTGCAAATTTTTTTTATGTCATCCATGTACATAAGATGGTTTATTTTTTCCTCCGATTTGGTAAATTTGTAACCGCCTGTACATCTAATCTTTTTGAGACCGTTTCAAGTACACCAACTACAATTGGTATCACTTTAACTTTCATATTCCATAACTTTTTCAGTTCTCTGGCATGGTCCAGGTATTTGTCCATTTTTTCATTTTCCTTCAGCTTCACCTGTGATCTGCTGGAACTGCAAAATCCACCAGTTGACAAGTTCTTCTTCTTCTTCTTCTTCTTCTTCTTCTTATTATTATTATTATTATTATTATTATTATTATTATTATAATGTTTTTTCACACCAGCGTTAGTTAATGGTTTTTCACTGGCCCAACGCTGGTGTGAAAAACTCTATAATAATAATAATAATAATAATAATAATAATAATTATTATTATTATTATTAACAGGATCTGTGTATATACCACAGTATGATTAGTTAATTATTACAACGTTTGATATTTCTTATTTTAGATCTATGCAGAATATTTCAAGATGTAAAAAGTATAATAATCTTGATTTAACTCTCTCTCACTCTTTTTTCTTTCTTTCCTTCTTTTCATCTTTTTATTATGTTCTATTGAAGCAGATTAGCGTTATCGCTTCCACGCGCTCACGCCCTCTCTCTATCTTTCGCCTACTCCCTTTCTTTCTTTCTTTCTTATGTTTTTTATTCCCTTTCTTTCTTTATAATAAAAACGGAATGGTCCATTATTTAGCTGATGACACTCATAATAAATAAAAATTGGGCAGATAAGCAACACCAGATAATCAGACTTTACATTTTTGCATTAAATCTTAGCCGATTTCGGCGGTCTCATTTTTAACCAGAGGGTACTGCAAGATGATAAAGTTCGGATGATTAAGGAACAAGTGTATCAATATATAGGTTATTAAGATTATTATTTTCTTTATATATGCACACACA
>CM042140.1:31984088-32069088 GCA_023376005.1 Doryteuthis pealeii
CAAAAAATAAAGTAGAATTTCAATGTTATTTCTGTTATGTTATTTGGGGGTCTTGGATAATTAAGGTTTGAAAAAAAAAAAAAAAGGACCAGTTTTAGTAAAAGACAAGTTGTAATTAAAGGAAAGAAATATTTTGAAAGAAAGAATTGATTTGGAATGCGCTTGTTTAAAATGTTTGTTGAAATTCCATCAGAGAATTTTCGGGAGAATTATAAAAACTGGCTAGAGGAATGTCGGATTTTTTTGGGGAAAAAAATTCCAGTGTAGCAATTTGACAACATACAATGGAATTAAAATACGACGTAAGAAAATTATCAGATGATTATTTTGTAATTATAAAAGATGGGGTGAATAGTCGGAGAAAAAGAACAAGAGGAGAGCGAGCGAACTCCAGACTCCGACGGTCTATCGAAGAGAAAACGCGACGCGGCTGAATTAGCCTACTGAAAAAAAATAACATCCATTTCTTTCTTCCCCTCCTAAGCTGACAGCTGACGGGCGAATGTCACAAGCCTAGCGTATCTAATTTAAGCGACGCTGTTATTGTAACCTTCTTTCTATCTCTCCTTGCGTCAACGACTGCTACGAAAATTTGTCACGGGCAAAATAAACCTTTGTTGACAAGAAGTTGCAGAGTTGTTTTTAATCGATACGGGTTGCCGCGCACTGAAACTAGTCCACACAAGAAGAAACGAGCCCACACATAATAAGGCAAAAGACCCATTTACGTAACATTTCTATGAATGTTTTTAATTCACAAATATAAATCTTCATAATTTTGCACAAAAATCAAGATCTGATGATAGTAAATGTGTACATATATTTACTTTGTCGTTGTTTTATTTTCGTAGTTTCCTTCGGACAATACCCAAACGTACATAAACAGCCCTTTATATATGTATTAGACTACCAGACTCACCCTGATCTACTCTGGTAGTACCTGTTAAGGTTCAATATATGTTTCAAATAGATCTGTTTAAAATTATTCATATTGAATTGGACTACATGGAAAAAGATTATTAAGAAACAGCTTCACAAAAAATATAAACTGCTCAATGAACACGATACCCCAACCCCTAAGCATAAAATAACCCTACACGTGTTGACATGACATTAAAATCAATCAATCTGAAAAAAATGCATACATACAGTCCTTTCATATCCAGAAGAATGTCGGCATGTCCTTTACACCCGGAACTTTTTCTATATAGAAGAGTCCCCTCTATGTTTGACTCTGGCTCATAATGGCAAACTCATGTGATTTGCAAGAAGGGAAAATCAAGAAAAAAACAAAAAGAAAGAAAAGTAAAGTAAAAACGAAAGAAAGATATAGATTATAGAATTGAAGTTGATAAAAAATATGGAAGGTCAATAGAAGCAAAACCAGGAAAATAAGCAAAGAAAAGACAAGAATTAAAGAAAAAGGAAAATAGCACACAGAATGAGGCAAAGTCAAATACTTAGTGATAGTATATTTATTCAATCAGGAATTCATATACATACTAACTCTTCGTCTCGTCTATCTGACAGCTAATTTATAAGATAGACGCAACCATTATTTTACAGTCTAGAGGGGAAGTAGGCAATTCTATACAACGTCCACAGAAAGCGATGTTAATGCACGCATAGGGAAGGCATGGTCTGCTATAAACAGATTATCAATTATATGGAAATCAGATCTCACCGACAAGTTAAAGCGACAATTTATAAAATATCTGAGGTAGGGGTTGTCGTCCTTGTCCTACGAGCCTCGCTATCAACCAACCAATCACAGGCCGGCATTCTTTAGCGGCAAAACCAAAGACACAAATTCTTGCTCTTTCTGATAAAGCAGCACTGGGAGTCGGACGACGAAAAGGGCGTCTCTTAGATCTAGCAATGCGAACAGATAGCCGTAGCAAGAGACTCCGATAATTCATCCTACCTCAGGAACTCAGATAAGTGGACTGTGTTTACATATAACATTCCCGCAGATAAAACCATAGTTTGCAATTATTTATGTTCTGTATGTAAGAAAATACAGGTTTGAATTCTACGTTCTGTTTGTGTTTTTCTCCTTTCAACTCTTGTCTGTCACCACTTGTGGTCTGAATCACCACAGATTATTCCAAGTCGTAGTTGTACCAGTGCTACTGTATGGCTTCACCACTTATACTTTAACAAAGCACCTAGAGAATAGGCTAAATTGGAGCTGCACAAGAATGCTGCGTGGTCTAAAAAAATCGTGGAAACAACACTCCACAACCAGCTGTACGGCCACTTGCTCCCTATCACACAAACCATCCGAGTAAGATGATCATAATATGCTGGACACTGCTGGAGAAGCAGGACGAACTCGTAAGCGACTTTCTCCAATGGAAACCAGCATACTGCTACACCAGTGTAGACCGTCCAGCAAAGACCTTAATAGAGCAGCTCTGTGCGGATATTGGATGCTGCGCAGAGGACCTCTCGAGGACAATGAATCACAGGAACTATTAGTGAGAGATTGTCATGGATACTAGTGCTACTAGCGCGGCGTGTTGTTATTGTTGTTATTGTTGTTGTTGTTGTTGGTGATGATGATGACTTCTCCTACTTTTTGATAAAGTAGGAGAAAACTTATTATTTTTGCGACCGTTATCATCTTGCAACACACTTTAGTTAAACATAAAACCGTCCAAATCGCCCAAGATGAAATGCAAAGATGTAAATCCTGATTATCTAGGGATGCTTATCCACCGAATTCTTATTTCTTATGAGTGTCGTCGCCGCTGCTAAATAATGGGCCATTCCGTTTTTATAAAGGAAGAAAGGACATGCTACAAAGAAAAAATATAATAAGAAAGAAAGAAAGAGAGTGGGAGAAAGATAGAGAGAAGCTTGCAGAAGCGATAACGCTAATCTGTTTCAATCGAATATAATGAAAAGAAGTAAATAAGAAAGAAAGAAAGAAAAAAAGAGTGAATGAGAGAGAGAGAGAGAGAGAGAGAGAGAGAGAGAGAGAGAGAGAGAGAGAGAGAGAGAGAGAGAGAGAGAGAGAGAGAGAGTTAAATCAATATTATACTTTTTACATATTGAACTATTTCGTAATAGCTCTTTACTGTGGTATATCCACATGTCCTGCTAGTAATTATGTATTTTCTGATAGCCGCACATTGATATTACGACTTACTTACGGGCAATTTTATCTATTTGTTTTCCAGCGATCTCTTTTTTGAAGAGATGACAGAAAAATGTAAATTCTTTTACGGAATCTCGGACCATCGTATAATCTAAAAATGTTCTTTTTTGTTTTTTGTTTTTGCATTAAGACAAAAAGAAAGAAAAAAAAGAAAAATGCCCCCAGGATAAAACGACTTTTAGATGAACGAGGCATAAAAAACAAACAAAAAAACACAAAAAAAAAAAAAAAACAAAAACAAAAACTTCAAGTAAACAGCGAACACATTTCATCGTCACGTGACGTGTCATGTGTAAAAGCGCTGAAGTCCGCCATGTCAGATTGGATGTTATTGGTCGGCATTTAGTGTCATTATTTTCTCTTTTGTTTTTCTTTTCCTTTTCCTTTTTGTTTTTGTTTTTTCTTCTTTTTTTCTTTCTTTCTTTATTTTTTAATTTATCTTGTCAGCTGACGAATCAATTGATTTTTACCAGCGGGAAAAAATATCTCAAGTGTTGCTGCTGGACTTGGCCTGTCGTAATTCAGAGAAAATTGTCTCCATCTATTTTCTGGTATCCCGTCGCCCTGTCTACGAAATAAAGCGATTTGTATGTAACTGTGTTAGCACTCCTGGTTAGTGGCTGATGAGGACAGGATATCACATGTGTCTTCACACGCTGTATGATGAACATTTTTTTTTAAAAAGAAAGAAAAAACAAATCCCTTATCTATATTTACATATAGATTAATAAAAAATATTTTTCTATAGATTTGTTTCTTCATATCTTATTCTTTATATATCATGATTTTATGTTGTTTATTTTTTTTATCAATCTCCTAAACAGAAAACGACGTCAATGCACGCATAGGAAAGGCATGGACTGCTTTAAACAAATTATCAGTGATATGGAAATCAGACCTCGCTGACAAATTAAAGCGAAAATTCTTCCAAGCCGTAGTAGTTTCAGTGTTACTGTACGGCTGCCCCCCCCCACACTGATTAGAAATACATTCACTTAGCATTTACCATGAAGAGGACTCACCGTTTTTTAAATTACAATTACACAGTAGATTTTAGCTTTAAAAAATATAAATTTACCTAAGTTAATTTTATTGATGTTACTGGCAACATTTGGTGTACATTTGTAGCTCAATTCAACGATGTTTTTGTCAAATATTTTATACAGTTCGTTAGGGGGTGGGAAATAATTACATCAGGATTGGAAAATAAATTATTCATTTTGCCCTTCATTGAATTCCAAACTGAATCCAATTTAAAACTTAATCAAACTTAATAACCAATACACCACATGAGATACTCACAATCGATGTCGCAATCCAGCACACCAGCCACTAAGCGACGGAAGAGTTTACTTGTTTAAAATGATTGTGAAGATAGATCTTTGTACCATATATAATTATATTTACTAATATCTTATTATAATGGAGATTGTGGGTTTGTATGTCTGTAACCGAAACTATATTACTATTCAAGTCACAATTCCCTTTATTATTTACATCACATACTCCATGATTTTATTTTTATTTAAACCTCAATTATTGATAAAATTGTTTTACATCATTAAGACTGTTGACCATATATACATGATATTTTCCACGTACCCCACTTGTACGGGTCAGGCACAAAGGCCCTATTTATGTGGGACCACCCACAAGCCGAGACTCATGGGGTGGCAGGTGAAAAATTGCGTCGATCCCGTCGGCATTGCCCCTCAAGGGGGCGCCTCAGGCACTGGGCAATAAACCCAGCCCTGCTCCTTTAAATCAAGGGGGCAGGTGTTGCCTGGGGGGATGGCCCCCTGGGATCGACGCCGTTAATTATAGCAATGGTCCAGAGGCCGAAGCCACTGTTGACCATATCTACATACTAATAATATGCAGTTGTATTTATATATACAAGAAAATAGCAGTTTACAGTGTGAATTGGAAGGCTAATTTGCATATTGATCTTAAAAATTGGATTTTAATAAATATATGCTTATTATTATTGATTTCAAATTGTTTTTTTTTCTTATTGAATATAAGCAACAATCTCGGGGATAAATCTTAAAAGAAATTCATTAACAAGAAGAAATAACTGTAATTTTATTCTTTACTTCCTATTTTAACTAAATAGTTAAATTAGGAAAATTTACCAATGAAAGACGGGAGTAACGGAAAATGATGGAAGAGTTAGTTTCAAAGTTGTTCTATTTTTCAATCATATACCCTCTGTTCCAAATATTTTTATCTGAATTCTTATTCAGTTTCATTAGCCTTTCTAATTTAATATGATATTTTATTATATCAAAACTTAAATACTTGCACCCGGAGGGTGCATATATTTGCTAGTATATATTATTATATTTACTAGCGGGGCCCGTAAAATTTTCACAAAACGAAACAAAACCAGAAGCTATTTAAGCAAAAAAACGATGAGTTGTAAATTCATTACATATAAATCCTATCAAAATTACCAAAATATCTTCCGTAATTCACAATTTTAACATTACAAAAAACAAAAAAATAAAAAAAAAAAGAAAAAAAAAAGAAAAGAACGAACACGTAACTTAAAAAAAAAATTCGTTTCAATTTTACATTCGGCATGTAAGCGACACAAGACCATTTGGAATGATTCATTTTTAAAGTTGGTTGAAATACAAATAAGGAATCTGAAATTAAGGGACACTAGATAATCTATATTCACGTTTTTGCATTGCATCTTTTGGACGGTATCATTTTTAACCAGAGGGTGTTGCAGGATGATAACGGACGGAAGATTTAGGAACAAGCGTTTTAATATATAGATATCTATTTTGGCATTCATTGAATTCCAACTTTAATCCAATTGAAAACTTGCGTAATGAATTGAATAAATCTGTAACCAATAGAATTTCAACAACTTTAAGCACAAACATATTGATATACTCATTCTGGATCAGACTCACTTGACTGATATAATAAAAAAGTGGTGAAATAAATTGAAAAAAAATGTTTAACAACAAGAAAACCAATAATTTTGCTACAACTTGAAGATTATGGATTTAAAGCGTGGCCAAATATCCTCATAGATAGTTTTTCTAATCTATGATTATCTAAAAAGAATAAAGAAAAATGATAGCTAAAAAAGGATAAACAATTGGCTGTTAAATTTCTCACGCTAATAATATTACACAAGCTCAAAAATTTACCTCGAAAACTTTAAAGGATAAAAAAAATCGCCAGACAGGAGATGTCTGATAATAATAATAATAATAATCTTATTATAATGGAGATTGTGTGTTTTTCTGTCTGTAACCGAAACTATATTCCTAATCAAGTCACAATTCTCTTAGTTATTGACATCACATTCTCCATGATTTTATTTTTATCTAAACCTCAATTATTAATAAAATTGTCTTACATTATTAATACTGTTAACTATGTCTACATACAGACATATTTGCATATTAATATTAAAAAATCGAATTTAATAAATATGTGCTTAGTATTATTGATTTCTAACTGTTTGGTTTTATTTTAATGAATATAAGCAAAAATCTCTTCAATGAATCTTAAATGAAATCCATTAACAAGATAAAATAACTGTCATTTTATTCTTTACTTCCTATTTTAACTAAATACTTAAATTAGAATAAATAACAATGAAAGACGAGAGTGATGGAAGAGTAAGTTTCAGTTGTTCCATTTTTTATTATACTCCCTCTGTTTCAAATCTTTTACTATACTCCCTCTGTTTCAAATCTTTTTATCTGTATTCTTATTTAGTTTCATTAGCCTTTCTAATTTAATACAATATTTTATTACATTAAAACTTAAATACTTGCACCCGGAGGGTGCATATATTTGCTAGTAATAATAATTGTGAAATATGAGGGTGATACCAATTGTAGTTGGTGCACTTGGAACAGACCCCAAAGGTTTAGAAAACGGACTAGAGGGACTAGAGGGACTAGAAATCTGAGGGAGAATTGAGACGGTTGAGACAGCAACATTTTTGAAATCAGCTAGAATACTCAGAAGAGTCCTGGAGACCTAAGGAGACCTGTTGTCGCTCAGACTCCAGTGAAAGACTATCAGCTTAGATTGGTGTGAAAAACGAACAAGGAGTGAAATAATAATAATAATAATAATAATAATAATAATAATAATAATAATAAGCCTCAAGAGAGAAACCGAACCACTAATAATTGCTGCACAAAATAATGCCATAAGAACAGATTATATCAAAGCAAAAATTGATAAGACAGAACAAAACAGTAAATGTATTCTGCGTAATACATAACTAAACCTATTTGCAACACACCTACCACCAGCTCTCCAATTTACCATACAGATCCAAGCTTCGCTACTTATGCACAAAGTTAGCGGGTGGGCGATATCGAACCGAGAACTTGTGGTTCATAAGCATATGCTCTATTAGCTGTGCTAAACAGCTTATGTATTCACCTATGTCAAACTTTGTAACACATATCTAACATTAATTTAATACACTCCTTTATTTTTGTATGAAGCCAATACGTTTTATTTTTTCATAGAAAACAACTGTTAAAATTGTGTTTCTTTGTGACTATCAGTTTTTATCTCTAACTTGTTTTTTTTGTTTTTTTTCGTCTGGAAAAAATCGTCTCACGTAAAAGAATCTTGTATAAAACAATTGACGACGCTGAACAGAATGTCGCCCGGGGAAACTATAGTTTTCAACAGCACACCCAATCAAATTTTTTTTTGATGTAGAAATTTGTCAAATTCTGGCTACGAGATCTCGCGACGGCGAGAGCAAGCGTTCAATATTTCCTCTTTTTGTAAACTTGCCAAAGGCAACTGAAGAAAAAAAAAAAAAAAAAAAAAAGAAACGAAGAAGAAAAATTCTGACTTCCATTTTGAAACGCCTGTTGAATTCTAGTTGTGAATTATATTAATTCGATTCTCAAGTGATTTTCAACGTGATCTCGTCTGCCGGCAATTTTCTTATCCGCCGACGAGATTTGGTTAACAAAAGGAAAAGAAGAGAAATAGAATAGGATTTGAAAATTAAAAAAAAAAAAGACACCTGTGTGTTCATTTGTTATAATTTGTCTGAATTTTTGAGCTGATGCTGGATAATTTGTATTATTTGGATTTTTCGGACTGTTTTTCTCATCTTTATTGTTATATACACAACGTTTCGGCCGATGTGCCCTCCTGCCTTCTTCAGGTATTTCTTCTCGAACACGGTAACCTTCTCGAACTCTGAAACCTTCTTGTTGAACTCGGTAGCAGGTAGTTATAAAGGTGCAAGGGCTTAACATGATCATCCGATTGATTGGAGGGGCCTCTTTGACCGCCCGTCTAACCCAAGTAAGAGCCGAAGTGTGGTTTTGCATGTTACCATTTAGTACCCGTGTCACAGACCGCCCAGCCACTACAGTCCTGCCTTCAGATATTACGGGTCGCCACCCATGGCCAACAGGTGGCTCCATTGATAGAGGGTGTTACTTTCATCAGGGGTGCAATCGGCGTATTGTACAGTTCCAAACCAACAGGCCGGTTATATATCTATAAAAGAAACATATATAACCCTTGCTAGTATCTGGGTTCGAACTTAGGTTCATGTTAGGGAGAGTTATCTCCCCCTAACGATTCGAACCAGACTCTCCAAAAGAGGAGGGAAAAACAGACTGCACAGCAGATCAGAACCGAGCAGGTCATACACTCTCATCCTCATTAAGCTAGAACTCTAATCTAAACCCATCCACTGTATTCCCTGTCAGTGAACCATAAATAAAACAAGCATTGTTATTGTTAACAATTTCCCTGTTTTTATTATTATTTCTGTTATCCCTACATCTCGGATATAACAGATTTGTGGCGACGAGGATTGTTTTGAAGATTCTACACACGTGGATATATAAAAAAAAAATAGCGATTTCACAGGAAGCCTTAACACAAATTTTAAGCCAGCAACAAGAGATGTTCGCAAAACAGCAACAAGAGTTCATGGCTATGATGACTCAACAATTCAATCAGCAATTTAATCACCAGGTTGATATTCTACAGGGAAAACAGAATTTGAACACAAATTCAGCCGAGGAAATGGCAAAAACTATCACGGAATTCACCTATGATTATAAGAACGGAAAAACTTTTGCTTCGTGGTACAAGCGATGGATAGACCTTTTCCAAAACGAATTCTCACACAAAAACGAAGAATGGAAAATTCGTCTATTAATTCGGAAGCTGGGTACCCAGGAACATGAAAGATTTACAAATTATATCATTCCCAAGGAAGCTACGGATTTTTCCTTCGCTGAAACAGTAAACTTGCTTAAAGAAATATTCGGAAATAAGCAGTCACTATTCAACACCCGGTTCAATTTCCTGAAGTTGGAAAAAAAATGTGACGAAGACTTTGTAACATTCACTGGTATTGTAAATCGTGAATGCGAAAAATTTAAACTGAGTTCTCTCACAGAAGAACAGTTTAAATGTCTAATCTTTATCAAGGGACTTACCTCCGAAGCACACAGTGATATTCGGGCGAGGTTACTCAGTAAATTAGAAAACGATAAAGATGTGACAATTCATGCGCTCACAAATATATGCAACGACATGGTAAAGATTAAAAGTGATACCATTTTAGTGCAAAAACAAAGTACCACACCATCAACTTTTAACGTTCAGGCTAAGAAGGTAAACAAACCTTCCGAGGCATGCTGGTTTTGCGGAGAAATGCATTATTCAAAGTTTTGCCCGTTTAAAAAACATAAATGTAATGTTTGCAAAAAAATTGGTCACAAGGAAAACTTTTGTGAGCCCAGACAAAAAAATGGGCCGAAATTCCAACCAGGAAAAAAATCCGTAAATAAAAAACAGTGGAACAGACAAACGGCACAAACAAACTCAGTGTTTGCTACCTTCAAAACGGACTACAAAAGCAGCCGGAAATATTTAGTTGTTTCAGTAAACGATAAACAAGTTCGTTTTCAATTCGACACCGCGTCAGATATTACACTGATATCTCAAGAGACATGGAAATACCTAGGAAAACCTAGATATTCTGAATCACAACACATGGCAAAAAGCGCTTCTGGTGACCTATTTCAGCTTACCGGTGAGTTACATTGTAATGTGACATTTCGGAATATTGCTTTCTCGGGTTTATGTTATCTTGCTGAGAATTCAGAACTAAATTTACTCGGTCTCGACTGGATCGAAAAATTAAAACTTTTCGACATTCCTCTCAGGTCTGTTTTTAACACATTCAGCATAACGTCTGTTACGGAAATTGAACGTTATTTTACTAGTGAACTTAAAAATAAGTTCAGCAATGTTTTTCAGGAGGCCTTGGTTGTTGCACAAAAATTAAAGTAGCTTTAAAATTAAACAAGGATGCTAAGCCTATTTTTAGGCCGAAACGACCAGTACCTTATGCCGCACTGGATATTGTCGAAAAAGAACTGCTACGTCTTCAGAAACAAGGAGTAATAGAGCCTACAAATTACTCCAAATGGGCTGCTCCCATCGTGGTTGTAAAGAAAGCAAATGGGAAGGTCCGGATATGCGCGGATTATTCGACTGGACTGAATAATTCTCTGGAATCACATCAATATCCTCTACCAATTCCAGAGGATTTGTTTACAAAATTAAATGGCGGAATTTTCTTTGCAAAAATCGATTTTTCCGATGCCTTTCTCCAACTCGAAGTTGAAGAGGAGTCCAAGGAGCTCCTTACAATAAACACCCACAAGGGTTTATTTAGATTTAACGGCTTAGTTTTGGGGTTAAACCTGCACCAGCCATATTTCAGCAAACTATGGACGCCATGTTAACGGGACTGACAGGAGTTGCAGCATTCATTGACGACATCATCGTTACAGCTGCATCTCAGGATGAACTTTTGCAACGATTGTTTTCAGTTTTCAGCCGAATCGGTGAATACGGATTTCGGGTTAAGGCTGAAAAATGTGAGTTTTTCCGGGACAAAATTAAATACCTTGGGTTTATAATAGATAAAAACGGTAGACAACCCGACCCGGAAAATACCAAAGCAATTAAAAATATGTAGGCACCTGTAAATATAAAAACTTTACGTTCCTTCCTTGGCATGGTTAGCCACTACAGTGCATTTTTGCCCGAACTTCACAGAGTTCGTGCACCTCTCAACAGTCTTCTCAAGAAAGATGCTACATGGGACTGGTCTGATGCATGTCAGTCAGCCTTCACAAAGGTAAAAACTTTACTTTCCTCAAATCTTTTGCTGACACATTATGATCCATCCATGGATATTGTCGTGGTATCGGATGCCTCTAATTACGGCGTTGGAGCTGTTATTTCTCATGTTTTTCCTGATAACAGTCAAAAAGCAATTGCTCATGCACCCAGGTCACTTACACCTGCAGAACGCAACTATAGCCAAATTGAAAAGGAAGCCCTGGCTATAGTATTTGCTATAAAAAAATTCCATAAAATGCTGTATGGACGACATTTTACTCTGATCACAGATCACAAGCCTCTTCTCAGCATTTTTGGATCCAAAAAGGGGATTCCGTGTACACAGCAAACCGTCTACAAAGATGGGCTACTACATTGTTGGACTATAACTTTACTATAAAGTACAATAGGACTGATACAATTGGTCATGCTGATGCACTATCTAGGCTCATGACTGTACAAAATAAAGTACCAGAGGACTCAGTCATTGCAGCTGTATCTCTGGAGCCAGAAGTCACTTCAGTTTTTGCATCCACTGTGAGAGCATTACCGGTTACTTCTACAATGATCCGTGAAGCTACAATTTCCGATCCAGTGCTACAAATAGTGAAGCGCTTTCATCATACAAAATGGCCAAAAGTATGCACAGACAAAAGAATCCAACCTTTCTTTCAGCGTCGAGCTTCATTGTCAGAAGTCGATGAATGTCTTCTTTTTGCTGAGCGCGTTATCGTTCCATCCTCATTACAGGACAGAGTGCTCAAGCAATTTCATTATGGTCATCAAGGTATTAGTCGTATGAAAGCCCTAGCACGCAGTTATGCTTACTGGCCAAATATGGATAAGCAGTTAGAGGAATTAGCACACACATGTACCAACTGTCAACTGGCAGCAAAATCTCCCAGGAAAACTACACTGAGTTCTTGGCCTATTCCTGAATACCCCTGGTTACGCCTTCATATTGATTTCGCTGGACCTATAAATTAGTAGTTACAGAGCTACACCCAATCCCAACACACCTAATGGTAATTCACCAGCAGAAGCACTGATGAATCGCAAAGTTCGTCTACATATAGATGTCATTCATCCTACTCCAAAACATTCCCAAACAAGGAATATGATGATGGAGGAACAATTTAACCAACATCATGGCGCAGTGAAACGCACATACGTACCAGGACAATCTGTACTTGCAAAGGACTACCGCAATGGCAAGGAAAAATGGATTCAAGGTCGCATTATACGTCGTTCTGGAAACGTCATATATGATGTTGATATAGAATCTACAGTTTGGGTTCGACATGCAAACCAATTACGGTCTTCTCACCTTCCAGAGACTATGTCAAATTTTACCTTACCGCTGGATATTTTATTGGACACTTTTGAACTGCCTCCACAACGTCCCCAAGACATACCAAAGGAAAATCCTAAGACACCAAATAAATGTGTGCTTAGAAGATCCTATAGATTTCGGAGAAAACCCTATCAACTACACATAGATTCCCGAAACAAAACATATGAGCTAAAAGCTAAATAGGGGAGGTGTTAGGGAGAGTTATCTCCCCCTAACGATTCGAACCAGACTCTCCAAAAGAGGAGGGAAAAACAGACTGCACAGCAGATCAGAACCGAGCAGGTCATACACTCTCATCCTCATTAAGCTAGAACTCTAATCTAAACCCATCCACTGTATTCCCTGTCAGTGAACCATAAATAAAACAAGCATTGTTATTGTTAACAATTTCCCTGTTTTTATTATTATTTCTGTTATCCCTACATCTCGGATATAACAGTTCATATAGGTGTATGTTATGGTGGCAAAAATTATGGAATTAGCACACTTAGATGATTGGTTGGCTGGTTGGTTGGATTTTACGGCATGTCAACCCGTATAGGGTTATTTTATGCCGAAGATGTTTTTGTTTTATTCATTCTTGTTGGATATTCAATATTTTAGGTAATTTAAACAAAATTTTAAACACATTCTTTTAAAATCTTTTTTTCATCTATTTAACCCATAGATGGGACCCTAACAGGTACTACTACTCCGGGTCAGAGAACCTTCAAAATTGAAAATTGAAAATTCACCATTCAATAGAGTTTAACGTCATACCCAGGACACGAAAACCCTCAGCCTTCTAACATAAAAAGGGTTGGGAGTTTGTCATAAGGGCAATAGAGTCGGGACAATCATATAGGTGATAGGGCTTAACGTGACCAGCTGATTGATCTGAGAAACCTCTCCGACCGCCCGACTAGCCTAAGTAAGGGTCATAGGGGAGTGTTTCATGTCATGGACTGCTGACCAACCAGGATCCCTTCCTTCAGTATCACGGGTCGTTACCCATGGCCAACAGGTGGCCCCATTAGGGTCGGTCTTACCCCTCTGCAGAGGTGCAGTCGGTATATTCTTCTGTCCCAGCGGACAGCGCACCACTTGGAGGATGTTCACCTTTTTTTGTTGTTTTTAAATTTAGCCGTTAAACTAACTCGCAAAACCCCCTCCGGGCGATGTAAAAATGATTTTTTGAGAGATATTGCTTGAGGGAGTGGGAAAAATAAAATAGATAAAATAGAATGTTTAACATTTAAAAAAAAATTAATTACTTAAAAATCATCATATTCCGTTCACACCTCTAAGATATGTTTTGTTTTACGACAGTTAGGATCTCCAAAACCTTTCTAAAATTAAATTCTGATTTAATTATTCAGACTCTTATCTTTAGAGAAAAATTCAAAAATCCTACGAGTAAAATATATTTCGTTCGGATTTCATAAAATGTTAAAGTAGGATCGACGTAGTAGAAAAATATTTCTCCTAATATATTTTAGGAAGAAAAAAACGTTTTAAACATAAATTCTTCTAAAGATAAATAAGTATAAAAATTTGACTCCTTATTGATTTTTCATAGAATTAAAAAAAAAATTACTGTGACGTAAACTATGACGTAGTTTCGGTTAAAGACAAAAAGCAATAGAATCTCCATTATTAATAGATAACAGATAAGATGCAAAACATTTTTAAGCACTTCATTTCTTTTACATTTGCCCGAAGGTCTTTTGCCACACTTCATTATAGATTGCCTTTTTGAATTAGTTTTACGATCCTTTCCATTGTTTCAATTGACAGTTTTTTTGTTGAGGCCATATATCCTTTCAATTAGCTATTTCCAACCACTTGTCTTTTAACTGTAGATCGATTTGCATATCTAGGCTTCTACTGGTATTATATATATATATATATATATATATATATATATACATATGTCGGATTAGCTCAGTCGATAGAGCAACCGCCTATGAATCGCAAGGTCTTTGTTCAATACCGGTCCCGCCAACTCAGCGTATGAAAGTAGGGAGCTGACGATAGGTGTGGCAATCCACCTCAGCAAAGAACTATCTCTCTGGTATAGCGATAGCGAAAAGGGGATATACTCTCTCACTATCCGACTGATACGGACAATAAGCCACTCTGCAAACTTTATATATATATATATATATATATATATATATATATATATAATCCAAAAGTCCAGAGAAGAAATCTTCCTTACGACATAGGAGTTTTTTTAAAAACAACCTGTCGCAGTTTGAGAGCTCAATGTGTGCTCTTATTGTTAGAGTCACATAGCAAATTTATAAGTAAAGAAATAACAAAGACATTCACATCTAATGAGCTGGGAGAATTAGACAAGCTCCCCGAAATAGGCTATAATGAAAAATCTCTAAGCCTTTTGTTATTTCTTTACTTTATATATATATATATATATATATTATATATATATATATATATATATATACATACACCAACCCCTTCGAACGAGCAGGATGTAACACTAAGTCAATTTCTTTAGGTTTGAATTCTGAGGTTTATTTCTCCTAGACTACTTAGCCAAGGTTAAAGTGCCGAGTCTGCCTTACTATTTATCCATAGTTTGAGTGAGAGTAGTTCGATTCATACCATTCCCAAGGGTATTAGTGCAATGTGAAATGCAAACAGCCTCACCCAGGATTTGAACTAGAGTCGACGAGTCCATTTCCAACAACTCTAACCATTACACCACGTGCCTCCAACCAACGTTTTGCATCTTATCTGTTATTAGCTTATTTACTGCTAAAAAACAAACAAACAAACTAAGAATGCTTATTATATAATTTTTTTTACATAGTTAGTACTCACCCAAATAATGTTTAAAACTATTCACTCCATTTAGATATATCTATATTAAACCGACTCATGGCGTAATGGTTATCGTCATATAAGTAAAGTCGTCGGGGTGGCCTAATGTCGGTATCAGCCAGACAGCGAAGGAGTATATCCCATTTTCACTAGTCCAAGGAGATTATTTTAGCATCTGAGGTGGAGCGCCACACCTACCATCAGCTCCTCACTTTACCGCACAGATCCCTGTGCTACTCATACGCTGAGTTGGCGAGGACCGATATCGAACCAAGAACCTTGTGGTTCCTAGCCGAACGCTCTACCGACTGAGCTATACAACAAAACAAAATACAGCAAAACAAAAACAAACAAACAACACCCCCAAAACAAAGGAGAAAAAACAAAAACAAAAAAAAACAACAACATTAGTTGCTGTATCTCATAATGACTTTGGGTTTTAGTAATAATTTTACCAGCACATTTTTATTCAAACATTTTTAAAAAGAATGACTATTACGTATAGGAAAGCTATAGACAGATTATCGATCATATGGAAATCTGTGTTATAAGGGGAGATATTTCCCCTACAAGATAGTTGGACTCGTCTAACAGAACACATATAAAGATACGAATTTAGGACGCCCGTGGTGTAATGGTTAAAGTCATGGGAAATGGACTCGTCGCCCCGAGTTCAAATCCTGGATGTGGTAATTGCATTTCACTTTGCGCTAATACCCTTGGGAAAGGTATGAATCCTACTCTCCCTCTAGCTATGGATAAATAGTAGGGCGGACTGGGCTCTTTAACCTTGGTTAGGCAACCGGTCTAGGAGAAGGAAAACTCTGAATTCAAACCTGTTAAACTCTGCTTAAGAAATTGACCTTGTGTCACATCCTGCTCGTGCGGAGGGGGTTGGTAAATATATATAAAGATACGAATACGTGAGGTTATTCGTAGTCGAGTTACTACTAATCGAGTAGCTAGTCAGACTGTTTATATTCGTGTACAAAAAGTAATAAACCTTTTCCGGATTTTCAACGTTGTTAAGTGATTAATTCAGTCACAACAATCTGGTCTCTGATAATCTAATGCGAAATTTTTACCAAGCTGTAGCCGTGTCAGTACTACTGTATGGCTGCGCCACTTGAAATCTAACGAAACGCTTAGAGAAAAAGCTCGATGAGAAATCCATAATGAGGCTGCGTGGAGTCTTGAACAATTCCTGGAAGCAGTACCCCACAAAAGAGCAGCTGTACTGCTACTTGCCTTCAATTACACAAAATCACTCAAGTAAGACGGGCAAGACATGCTGGACACTACCGAAGAAGCAAGGACGAACTTATAAGTGACGTTCTCCTGATACCTACGCATTCATGGTGTTGCAAATTTATTTTTCGTCCGTGTATACACACACACACACATACACACACATACACACGCACGCACGCATATATATATATATATATATATATATATATATAATATGTGTGTGTGAAAATGGAAAAGGAATTGAATTCGACAATATGAGGAAAAATGAGTAAAGAAAAGAAATGTAGATGGATAAAATGAATTTAATCGATATCACATTAATCGATATCACTTACACATGTGTTTCGGTCAGTTTATGTGTGTGAAAATATTTCGCACACATAGAAGAATCGACCTTCATCAGAGTGAACATTTATTTTGAAATTTATTCAAAATAAATGTTCACTCTGATGAAGGTCGATTCTTCTATGTGTGCGAAATATTTTCACACACATAAACTGACCGAAACACATGTGTAAGTGATATCGTGATATCGATTAAATTCATTTTATCCATCTACATTTCTTTTCTTTACTCATTTTTCCTCATATATATATATATATATATATATATATATATATATATATATATATATATGTAAGTTATTATTTAACGAGGTTTTCAAAAATACTACGGAATAATTTTCGGGTGTAGACGTCCACGTCTTTTAGTTGTTTTTCGTACATCGGGATCTAGATGACGACGACCAGTGAAATGGTTTAAAGCGCTTGGGTAAAAAATATGGAACATTTTCTTTTCTATCTAAATCTACAAATGGGCAAGCCAGTTTAAGCTGACCAGCAAAGATCTACATTGAACAGTCGGATGTTGTATATTGATAAACCGTTGCTTTTTTTGATGGTTAGTGTAGAGTTAGATTTTGAATTAAAAGTCGTTGAAATTCAAAATTCGTAGGGTTTGATGATTGATAGTTAATAACCTTTAAGTAACCTTCTTTCCAGTTACTCACAGGCTAGCCTGGGAAACGAAGGCTCAGGGCTTAGTCCGTCAGTTAGACCGGAGATGTAGTGATGCAAGCACGTTACTGGTTTTGACTCTGACGCAGTTGAGAAGTCAGGTTCTGAATAAAGAAATGTGATCATTAAAAAAAAAAAAGCCTCGTGTTGTCTCAATGAAGCATCTTACAGACTACAGAACCAGATCAGTTATAAGAAATGAAGAAACAGACGACAGAAATAAGGTATCAGCCTAGCTACTCAAGTAAGTAAGAAAAGATTTTATATGCAGGAGACGTACATGAATACCTCTCATCTCATAAGAATAGAACCCTTTCGCAATATATATTTATTGCCAGAATAGACGGCTATATAACACGGATTCTGGATGCTGTGCGGAAAACGTGACAGGGACGATGATCGATAAGGGACATGTAGAGAGAGAGAGAGAGAGAGAGAGAGAGAGAGAGAGAGAGAGAGAGAGAGAGAGAGAGAGTTGGGAATCTGTAATGTCAGTGTGGCTTGAAGATTGATGATTCTCAATTCGATTATCATTGTTATTATGAAGAATTTTGCACACCCTCCGATGAAGATTAAGTGCTTAAATAGAAAAAGAAGTAATATTGAACCGAATACGATTGAATTGATATGTCCATATAATTTAATTCCCGTTTTTGTTTCTTATCTGAGGTTTTATTCCTTGAGATTATTTCAGATTGAGACGTCATTCCTTTCTTGACTCCATCGACAAAATGAAATGATTGCATCACAACGGAGAGAAGAAGAAGAAGAAGAAGAAGAAGAAGAAGAAGAAGAAGAAGAAGAAGAAGAAGAAGACCACTCCTTCAAAGTAATCAACTCATTATATGATATCTATTTATTGAATAATCTTTTACTTAATCTTTCTACTGACGTTTTAGAAGCGTCTCCCATTGACCATTTAGGCATATTCATCCGCGAGGTAAAACGTCTACATTTTTTCTTTTCTTTCTATTTCTATTTCTGTTTCTTTTTTTTGTTTTTTTTTTGTTTAAAGAAACGAAGAATCGTTTTCTTATTTCAATACAGTCAACATATAATCATCTTTTCTCCAATGTCCAGATCTTCATTTTTTAAAATTGTTTTCTTTTTAAAAATTTAGTTAAACGATAGAAAGATATCAACTGGTGGCCATTTTGTTTTTGCCTCTTTATCTCATTGAAGAACATTCATTATCCTACGGCGTAGAATGCGTTGAATATCCTTTTTTTTTTATAATTCTAGTATTTTAAAAGCTGTGTTACAGGTTGATTTATATAGAGTAATCAGATGGAATCTAGATCAGTGTCTTGGGATGCAGTCGATAGAGAATTCTTTTCACCGGTTATTGATAATCACTTTGATCCTTAAGTGGCAACACTTCATCAAATCTTTACACATTCCTTTCAGAAATCTCATACTATATATACTAGCAGGGTTACCCGACGTTGCCCGGGATTTAAAGATTAAAAATAATCTCTTATCTATATCTATATATAGATTAATATAGATTATCTATACCTATATATAGATTAATAACATTTTCTTTTTGGGCTGGTTTAGCTCAGTCGGTAAAGTACCCGTCTTGGAATCGCAAGGTTCTGAGGGGACACCGATCACCTCCAACTTAGTAATCTGATCTGCTAAATCTCTTATCTATATCTATATATAGATTAATATAGATTCGGCTTAGCTCAGTCGGTAGAGCGTTCCATTAGGAATCACAAGGTTCCTGGTTCGATACCGGCCCTCGCCAACTCAGCGTATGAGTAGCACAGGGATGTGCAGTAAAGTTGGGAGTTGATGCTAGGTGTGGAGCTCCACCCCAGACGCTAAAACAATATCCTTAGTCTAGCACTAGTGAAAAGGGGATAGACTCTATCTCGCTGTCTAGCTGATACCGAAATTAGGACGACTTTTTTTAATATCTATATATAGATTAATAACATTTTCTTTTTGGGCCGGTTTAGCTCAGTCGGTAAAGCACCCGTCTTGGAATCGCAAGGTTCTGAGGGGACACCGATCATCGCCAACTTAGTAATCTGATCTGCTGTAAAGTGGGGAGCTGACAGTAGGTGTGGCGCCCACCTCAGACGCAAAACAATCTCTCTGGTCAAGCGCTTGTGAAAAGGGGATAGACTCCCTCGCTTTCCGCCTGATACCGAATATAGTCCACTCCGCCATTACTTATTTATTTTTATATATATTTTAATTATCTTTTCTTCATACATCTATATATATATATATATATATATCTATATATATATATATGAAAGGAAGTTTGGTATGTACGTGTTGACGTATAACTTCAAAACGGGAGGTCACTCAGATTTGAAATCTTGCATACACTTTGATATTCTTCTAACCAAGAAACAAGCCAAATTTGGTCATTGATTTTTACTAATTAAAGGTTATAATTAATTAATTAAACCAAAATCACCCAATTTGCGGAAATATTATTCTATTTAAAAATGTATGTATCATTTAGTTTTCTTTTCTGTTCATAATGTTTTCAAGTCAGTGCACTTTTCGATTTAAAATAATATACTATACTTAGTATAGTATATTATTTTTATCAAATTGTTATCAGATTTATAGTATAGTATACTATAATAATTTGACATTCGATCAGCTACGCTTTGAATTAATAATATTATTTTTTTAAAGATTATTTATCGTTTTATGTTAATTTTATTACTTTATTTAATTCTTTTTTTTTTCGAAATATTAATTTGAAATTTAGCAAATCACGTCATTTATATTTTATTTAAAAAATATCGTTAATCATTGAATTAAAATTTCTTACCATATCATTATGTGATGTCATTCCCTCAAATCTGACGAAAAGAAAATTCCCTGACCTCCCACAAAGCCGGATTAAATTAAGATATTTTTTACGTGATGATTTTTATGGGTCATCCTACTCGTTATTCACTCTTGATAGATCTGCAAACGATTATTAAACCATGTTTTTATCTCCTCTACCCGGGCTTCGCCAGGTAGCCACCGCTAGTTCTTTTATATAGGCCCATTGTTGCTTAAAAAATTAAGCGATTTCTTAAGGTCAGCTGTGAGAATAAAGCTAAAGAATGTATTGCTCGAAATATTCTATTGACAGCAATTTTATAGAAAATACTGAAATGCCATCATTTAAGTACTCAGGAAAATATCAGGTAAGTACTCGAATACTAACTATTGTGTGAATATCCCGAAGGCTACGAAAGGTTAATTTGACTTGAAAATACATACAGTGATACCTTGACTTACGCGTTCCATTTTTTTTAAATAAGAAAAATAGCACTGTACTAGCAGGACCTGTGGATATACGTTTGATATGTTTACTTAAGAGCTATTGCAAAATAGTTCAATATCTAAAACATATAATAATCTTGAATTAAATCACTCACTCTTTTTTTCTTTCTTTCCTTCTTTTCATGTTTTTATTTCGCTCGATTGAAACAGATTAGCGCTCAGGCCCTCTCTATATCTTTCCCCAATTCTCATTCTTTTTTTCATATATTTTTTTCTGTGTAGTATGTCCTTTTTCTTTCCTTTCTTTATAATAAAGAATGAATGGTCTATTATTCAGCTCAGGGGATGACACTCATCAGAAATAAAAAATCGACTGATGAGCCACACCAGATAATCAGAATTAACATTTTTGCATTTAATCTTGGACGATTTGGACTGTCTCATTTTTAACCAGAGGGTGTCTCAAGATGATAAAGGTCGTATATTTTAGGAACATCTGTATTATTATATAGATTGTTTAAAAATATAATAAAATAGAATTAAATGAATTATGTGCTGTAACGTATTCTAATGTTTATTTTTTTTTATAAATAGTATTTTTCTTTGGCGTAATAAATTTGTAAACTTAAATGTTTTAGTGAAATTATTAACATAAGCGTATCTAAATCTCGCTTCTACCTCAAAATTTAGCTCTCAATACAAAACGAGTGATAACTCGTAACTCAGAAAACTCGTAAGTTAAAGTATTCGGAAGTCAAGCTACCATTGTATTAAAAGATTCATTGAACAAAATTCCTCCAAGACAATAAATGAATAAAAAAAAAATCTATTTCTTGGAAATATTTCACTGATAGAGAGAAACAGTTAACATAAAGATCAAGAGCATAGAAAACAGAGTTCAAATTCTGTTCTAATGCCTTTAGGAAAGGCATGAACATACATTTCCCTGATAGGTCAGTGACTATTTACTACTGGTGGTATAATGTATTTCTGCAGAAAAAAAATCTGTTCTACTCGGAAAAAAGATTCCCTGCTTTTACTTGGGCTCGAACACTAAACATTAACGTTCGCAAAAAATATGTGACGGCTTCATCGACCTACTTCCAGTCAGTAGTTACATTATAAAGACTTAAAAAATGTTACATAATCTATGCATAGATTATTGTCAACCCCCTGTATTTCTGAATGGATGGCCCCTTTTCATATCACGGGCGGGACTTTCCATGGAATATTACAGAAAGCCCGCGATAAGTGGGACCGCGTTAACCCTCAGTTCGAGCTTGGGCGTCAGGTAGAAAGCATGTCTGCCTTAGCTAGGTTCAAATGCACACACACATTGTGTTAATTAGAAGAAGAATTTTAGTTAAGTAAATAAAAGTTTAAATAAATAATATGGTGTTCTTGCTTGATGAATGTATTGGCAACAAGACTGACCAAGAAGAAGGAATACATCAAAGACGAATAGCCAAGAAGAATCTAGAAATAGAATTCAACATGGAGAGAAAGAATAGAAACGACTAGAGATCACCAAATGGCCAAAGAAGTAAGTAATGCAAAATGCATATACATCTCTCTGTCTACCTATGTCTATCTCTCTCCTCTCTCAGTAAAATAACACTTGTGTATATACCCAACATGGGTATATGTGTATGAGTATGTAACAAAATGCCTTGTAGAAACAAGCCCTGTCGGCTGGGGCTTTAGAATACACCGACTGCACCTCGATAGAGGGGTAAGACCTCCCTAATGGGGCCACCTGTTGGTCATGGATGGCTACCCGTGATGCTTGTGGAACCCAGGGGGCTGAGCAATCCATGACAAGCAACACACCACTTTGGCCCTTACTTGGGCTAGACAGTCGGTCGGAGAGGCCCTCTCCGATCAATCGGATGGTTACGTCAAACCCTAACACCTATATGATTGCCCCAACCCTATTGCCTTTATGGCAAGCCCCGACTCTTTTTATCATATATGTGCTAGAAGGCGGTGGCTGATGGTCTTCATGTCCTGGGAATGACGTTAAACTCTATCTGATGGTGAGATTTCAGTTCTGGAGGTTTGGGCAATGTGGAGCACCCCTTCACCACCGTTGCTCCCTGGTTCACTCTGACCCGGAGTGGTAGTACCTGTTAGGATCCCATTTATAGGTTAAATAGAAAATGTGTTTATAAAAAAATTGAGTATCCATTAAGAATGAATTTATTTCAAGACTTTGTCGGAATTAAATGGCCCACTGTGGTTGATATGCCGTAAAACAAACCAAACCTTGTAAGAACAAGGCATTTTACGATGTCATTGGAGCAACACAGGGCCGTTCGTTTAACCCGTACATATTAGTGGATAAAAACAATTTGAACGAGGATTGTGGATTTCATTCGGTCAATCCAAAGGTCCTTGTAGTTTCAGTTAGAAAATAAGTTATACTTCTTCGAATTCGAAATGCATAAATCTTATATATAATCTTATAAATAATGAGATGTGGAAAGATTTTTTAGTTATACGTTATATAATAGATGGAAGTTACTCAGATTTTGGGATGATGTGTGAAAGGCTACCTGTCGGTTTTTTTTGGTCAACACAAGGCGAGAACGAGATTTAAGAGTTGGCAGTCTGGACTGAGTATTTGAATAAAACAGACGCAAGATGAGTGTCTGTTCTCCAAGGCCTTTTTGCTTGAGAGTAAAATAAAATGAGCTCTGAAAAAAGAACGTCTTGTGTTCGTTATTAAAAATTAAGCAACGGCACAAGACGAGAAAACCTTAAGAGGTAACTCGGAAAAGTCGTAAGTTGAGGTACTTGTAAGTCAAGCTATCACTGTATTTTAAATTCCCTGCTTTTATTTGGGCTCGAACACTAAACATTAACGTTCACAGAAAATATGTGATGGCTTCATCGACCTACTCCAGTCAGTAGTTCTATTATAAAGGATTAGATACCTTGTAGAATGAGGCATTTTCGGTGTCCTTGGAGCAACACACGGTCGTTCGTTTAACCCGCACATATCAGCGAATAAACGACGATTGAACGGGGATTGTGGATTCATTCGGTTAATCCACAGGACCTTGCAGTGTCAGTTAGAAAAGAGATGAAGCAGTATTTGTGCCAAAAGGGCTTAAAGATTGCAATAATGAACGAATTATAAGGAACAACATCTTGAGATCCAAGAAACCTACTTCTGGCAAATAGCAAATCGTAAATGTTTAAAAACAAGCCAAAGGCATACTCTCTCAGTGCATACATGTATGCGTGCTTATATATATATATATATATATATATATATATATATGTGTGTGTGTGTGTGTGTGTGTGTGTGTGGATGTTGTAATATAGTTCACGTAAGCTTCTTTGTCGGTATATATGATGATTCTCTCTCTCTCTCTCTCTCTCTCTCTCTCTCTCTCTCTCTCTCTATATATATATATAATATATATATATATATATATATATATATAAGGAATGGAGAATGACAGAGAAAAGTATTTGCATATAACACCGTTTTTTAATCTAAACATTTTGAGGGTCTCGTCTGATGATTGCAGTAAGCATGAAACTAATAGTAACGAGATATTAATATCCATAATATAATATATTATTGATTGTGTATATATATATATATATATATATATATATATATATATATATATATGTGTGTGTGTGTGTGTTTGTTACATATATATCTATATTGTATATGTGGAAAATAATTTTCGGTTATTTTAGAAGCATGAAAAAATGAAGATCAGAAACAAAATGATGAATATTGTGTTCTAAGACAAACCTTTGATAAACAGAAAGCATTTCGAAAATTTTCTTAAATAAATAAGATTTAGAACACAATATTCATCATTTTGTTTCTGATCTTCATTTTTTCATGCTTCTAAAACAACCGAAAATTATACTAAAACAAGTTTGGTTAGAGACCACATAATATTTATTCGTTAAATTTTTTTGTGTTGACATTCAAGTCTTCTTGCTGTTTGGCATACATCGGGATCTAGACAGACAAGAAAATGTCCCGTATTTTTTACCCAAGCGGTTTAAACCATTTCAGTGGTCGTCGTCTCTACCATCTAGACACCGTTGCACGCTAAACAAACTTCAACGTCTACGCCTGAAAATTACAAAGACAAAACCTGTTCAAATAATAACTTGCTGCCAAAATCCAAACACACACACACACACACACACACACATATATATATATATATATATATATATATATATATATATTTATACACACAGATATATATATATATATATATATATTTAAGAAATGGATATAAAGTAACCTACTCGAGTTTCATCCTCTGAATCGTCAGGGTTACATCCGCTGAATTAATCGAGTTTTCGATTAATATCAGTTGATACCACGTATGTCTGTTGGAATGGGTCTTATCGTTTATAAAAAATTTGAAAATCTCACCGGAAATTGTTTTTGTTTATTGAACTAGAAAATTGAATTAATTTGTGGGAATTAATTTTTCAATTGTTGTTTAATGAAGGGTAGACTACGGGGCGTGAGAGTGGTTAAATAAGTAAAATAGATTAAAACTATTTATTGGTTGGTTTTGGTTTGGTTAGAGAGTATGCGAAAAGTACCCGTACCCGTACCCACCGGTAAACCACTACTCATATATATATATATATATATATATATATATATATATATATATATATATATATATATATATATTATGTGATGAGTCTATACATATATGTATATATTTGATTTCTATATTTGTCTATATTATATATTTTGGAAAATAATGTTTGATTGTTTTAGAAGTATAAAAAGAAAATGAAGATCAGAAAAAATATGATGAATATTGTGTTTTAAATCTTATTTACGAATATTTATCAGAGATTTGTGTTAGAACACATTTTTGCATGCTTCTAAAACAACCACACATTATTTTCCAAAATATAGTATATATAACACACACACACATACATACACACACATACACACACATATATATATATATGATATGTACACATATATATAGACTAATAACACACACACACACACACACACACACACACACACACACACACACACACATATATATATATATATATATATATATATATATATATATAACACGCATACATGTATGCACTGAGAGAGCATGCCTTTGGCTTGTTTTTAAACATTTACGATTTGCTATTGCGCAGAAGCAAACAGTTTTCTTGGATCTCAAGATGTTTTTCCTTATAATTCGTTCATTATTGCAATCTTTTAACCCTTTTGGCACAAATACTGCTTCATCTCTTTTCTAGCTGAAACTGCAAAGGATTGACCAAATGAAATACACAATCCCCGTTCAAATTGTTTTTATTCGCTAATATGTACGGGTTAAACGAACGACCATGTGTTGTTCCATACGTGGACTCCATAACAACATATATATATATATATATATATATATATATATATATATATATATTATATATATATATAATTATATAATCCAAAAGTCCAGAGAAGAGTTTTATTTAAAAAACCTGTCGCAGTTTGAGCGCTCAATGTATGCTCTTAATGTTAGAGTCACAGAGCAAATATATAAGTAAAGAAATAACAAACACACTCCCTGATATAGATTATAATGCTAAATCTCTAAGTCTTTTGTTATTTCTTTACTTATATATGTATATGAAGAAAAAGCGGAAGTAAGCCCGACAATATGTAATATTATAGAAATTGAAAAAACACAAGTTTAATTAACGAATGATGTTTAATAAACCGACGCTGCAGTGTTTTATTAAACGAACCGAAACACTGCAGCGTCGGCTTATTAAACATCATTCGTTTATAAACATTTTTTCCATTTTTATAATATTACATATATATATATTTACCAACCCCTCCACACGAGCAGGATGTGACACAAGGTCAATTTCTTAAGCGGAGTTTAACAGGTTTAAATTCAGAGTTTTCCTTCTCCTAGACTGGTTACCTAGTCATGGCTAAAGAGCCCCGTCTGCCCTGAAATATAATATAAATATAGAAATAAATATAATATTACACACACACACACACACACACACACACACACACATATATATATATATATATATATATATATATGAATGTGTGTGTGTGTGTGTGTGTGTGTACGTGCGTGCGTATGTCCGTGTGTGTGTTTGTGCGCACGCATGTGTGTGTGTATACATAGGTGGAAATAAAATGTATTTCAATTTACTCAGTATTAAACGTATGTTTGTTTGTTTTGTTTTACGGCATATGAATCTCGGCGGGTCATTTAATGCCGACAAAGTTTTGAAATAAATTCATTCTTAATGGATACTCAATTCAAAAAACAACATTTTTCTATTTAACCCATTATGGAACCCTAACAGGTACTACCACACCGGGTAATAGTTGACCGATGATGATGAAGGGGTTCTCCACATTTCTCAGAACTCCAGATAAACCGTATAATAGAGGGTCTAGGAAGTATTTTACAGATAGGAGGAAGATAGATAGTCCAGGGCAATGTTTAAAAAAAAAACTAGCCTTGTCAATGTTAAGGTAAAAAAATTGGGCCTATACTGGGAACAAGAAAGAACCCGAGAAAGCCGACACGCTGAGCACAAAACGTAAGGTGTTAAATACGGTAGAAAACGTTATTTCAGACACGGAAAAGCCTGTACCCGAACACAACCACGCATAGTTTGGATACTTCAGAAATTTCTTCAGAAAATTGCCATGTACAAGCAGGCGCTGGAGAATGCCAGGAAAATGCATCAAAATCAGGAAGAGACAGATTTTGATAGTAAGTTGAGTTCACCTATTCAGAATCAGAATAAAGAAAGGCGAGATAAACTCAGTATCCAACCAGAAACGGAGAAAAGTGAAGAGAAGAGGGTAGCAAAAGTTGTTAAAGTGAAATCAGACCCCATTGTTACAAAGCCCCGCAGTTGTACGAGTAGCAGTAAAGAGAAAGAGAGGGTTAAAGAGAAAAAGCTTCTACAAAGCATGCGTTCTCAGCACTCTCCTCTACAGTAGCGAAGCCTGGATCACATACTCCTGCCACGTGAGGAAACTGGACAATTTCCACCTCAGATGCCTACGACGCATTCTACGCATACGCTGGCAGGACAAAGTGCCCAACACAGACGCGCTGGAACCAGAAAACATGAACAGCATGCCCGCCATTATCTGGGAGAGGCGCCTGTGTTGGCTTGGTCACGTCAGGAGGATGGACAAAGGCTGCATCCCCAAAGACCTACTGTATGGTGAATTATTAAAGGGCACCCGACCGGTAGGGAGACCACGCCTGCGCCTTAAAGATATCTGCAAGAGGGACATGAAGACATGCCACATCAACACCAACACATGGGAGGCTTGTGCAAAAGACCGTGCGACCTGGCGCTTCCTCGTCAAACAAGGAATGAAAAAGAGTGAAAAAGAGAGGAAAATAGCTGCCACAGAAAAAAGAGCCAAAAGGGAGGAGAGACAACAGCAACACCAGCAAGCACCACTGGTTGTTTGCAGTCGCTGCACCAGACATTGCCATTCAAAAATTGGTCTGTTCAGCCACTTACGCAGTTGCAGATTAAAAAAAAAAGAAAAAAAGAAAAAAAAAAGAAAGAAAAAGTGGACACTACGCCATCGTCTTTAGTAGACGGACGGATGCCAACAACATTGATAATATTTTCGACTAGGAGAGAGAAAGATTTATTTACGCGAGTCCTAATTAGTTTTGCGCTTGGATTATCGAGTGGACATGAATGCTAATTGCGACGATTGTTATTGTTTCGGTGTTTTATTTATTTATTTATTTATTTAAACGCCAGCATTCAATTCTAAAATTGTAGACATTGTTTTGTCACTAACAGAAAACTTATATTTTAAAGTTAGGTGCTGAGTATTATTAATGTCTCAATACGGCTTATTTTACAGACGAAGAATCTGTTAAAATACTTCTAGTGGTTACATGTTTACACCACACTTCTATGGGAATGAATTGCTAATAAGAATCCTTTATTCTTTCCTGAATATAAGCATCAATTTACCCATAACTGAAGGGAGAATAGTTGGATTCATACCTTTCCCAAGGATATTAGTGCTATGTGAAATGGAAACAGCCTTGTCCATGATTTTTTTAAATTTGGGTCGCTGAGTCCATTTCCTGCATTGATAACCATTACACTACGCACCTCCATCCCTATTGTATAATTCAGCATAGAGATAAGAACTTGATAGTCTGTTTTTTGATGAGTAAAAAAAATTGTGTGAACCTGTGGATAGATAGCAAATTTTGGGTGTATGTGTCTGTCTGTACAAGTGTGAATCACAGTTTCTTTCTTGTTAGCAATGATGTAATGTTATCCCAATGAAAATATTGTTTTTATTTATTTTGTTATTATGTTTTTTTTTGTTAGTAATGTTTTTTTTTAAAAAAAAGTGTAATATGTAGAGCGAAAAGGTAAAATGAGGAAGTTGTACTAACAGGGGGGGGGGGGGAGAGAAAAAGAAAGATTTTGATTATATACAGGACATTCTGTTTTTCATTTTTTCCTTTTCAGAGGAATGTTAACTTCATATGTTGTTGTTATAGACGATTGTATTGCATATGTTTATGTTTTTTTTTTTTTTTTTTTTTTTTAGAAATTTCTCTTATAAGGTGTGTGTTAAAAGCCCACTTCTATTTATAGACTCGGCGAGAACTATGTGATCAAACTCTTGGCCAATAATTGGCAGTACTCTGCTGCTGATACAATACTTAAACAACAGTACTGGCCATAACTACTTTGCCTTTCGTGGACGACGGACATAGGATTAAATCACTGGACCTTTAACAATACGCAGGATAGGACTTATACACAGGATAGAACTTATTCGCTTACCAAAGGATTCCATAATTCAGGACTTACTTACTTTAAGCCCTTTTCAACTGGCCAAGGATGGCATTTAAAAACTTAACAGGTTATGGGCCCAGCACGCTTCCACTGCAACGCTTTTCATCTGCAACTGCGTTTCTTTTGTATTATGATAATGTACATATACAAGAGAGAGAGAGAGAGAGAGAGAGAGAGAGAGAGAGAGAGAGAGAGAGAGAGAGAGAGATCGAAAACGGTTAGAATATAGAAGCCAAGTAGTGATAAATTAAAAAAAAGAAAACACTTAAAGGTGGGAAAAGGTTTTGTTTTTAAAATTATACCATGTATAATTTTAATGTTGACGGATGGAAGGTGCGTAATGTATTCGGGTTAAAGGGATAATCAGGTGTCTCAAAGCCTGAAGGAAAAATGATATCTGAGGATAGGTTAAAACGAGTGTCCCTAGAATTTGAGGGAAATATGATAATGAGAAAAAAGTTGATTGAAAGAGATATTAATTTCTCATTACTGGCTTGAAATAAACAATTTAGCCAAATACCTAGACTTAATGGCGACTGAAGTAATTAGTCTCTTTTGATTTTAAGAGACCAGGTGGCTTAGGAGTGACCAAGAAATTAAATTAGAAGAACACGTGTTCGGAAGGTTCGAGAAACTCCTGGAACCTTCCGAATGGAAAAGCATAAAAACAGCTGCCTTGAGAGGCAGAAGTCAGTTGGGGCTAGGCATTTGACCCGGACAAGTCAGAGGTATAGTTTTGGGCTTGAAGCGGCTGATACTTGGATCGGGCGAATTAAGTTAATGAGAGCCAAAGACAGTTAGATCGGTTAAGTCGGGATTAACGAAGAATACAAAGAAAACTTTAGGATATTGAGAAGATCTCTCTCTCTCTCTTGAATTTCTGTTCTCAGAAAATAAATTTTATAAAGAAAAAAATTCCTGTGTACTACACTTCGTTGATCCGCGAAGATTTGTGAATGGAATGTTGCGATTAAAAAAACAAAAACAAAAAACAAAAAACAGTAAGCAGTCTCACCGCAAGCCGAAGAACCAGAGAAAAACAATCTGTTGACTTAAGTTAATTGACAATGGCGAAACGCGTCCTTTAAAGCCCCGTCCACTCCAAGAATAACAGCAAGCGGCTAGACAGATTCTCTGACATTCACGGGAGACAGAATCCTTAGCATTAGCCCTCTCGTCCCCAACAGAGGAATAATTTATTTGGGTGAACAACCGACAGGCTATCGCTACGGGAAGTTTGTGTTGGTAAACAAACGCCAACGTGTTGCGTCCGCATCTTGTAAAAGCTTTTCGTAGTGCACACACACGAAGTGTACAAGTAGGAGCCCACCACGCTACAAGAGTTTAATATCATACCCAGGACATGTAGACCATCAGCCGCCGCCTTCTAGCACATCATCGCTCCATTCCGAAGAAAGAGCCGTAACGTAACAAACGTTGACACGTCATCTCTCCATTTCGATAAGGAGAGTGTAACGCAACACCTCCAGCTATAAGTTAAATAGTACCCCTGTTCTTCAACAAGGATGGCTATGGTATAAAATAGCCCACGAAAGTTGATACGTATCCAGTGATAATTTAAAATACGGTTAATAAGTAAGAAAAAAAAAGTAGTGATGCCTGGACAACATACGCAAGCCACGAGAGGAACGTGGACAATTTCCACCTCAGGTGTCTACGCCACATTCTACGTATTCTCTGGCAAGACAAAGTAACCAACACAGACGTGCTGGATCGAGCAAACATGAACAGCATGTTCGCCATCATCTGCGAGAAGCGCTTGCGCTGGCTCGGTCATGTCAAGAAGATGGACAAAGGCTATATCCCCAAAGACCTATTGTATGGCGAATTAGTAGAAGGCCCGACCGGTAGGGAGGCCACGCCAACGCTTTAAAGACGTCTACAAGAAGGACATGAAGACATGCTACATCAACATCAATACATGGGGGTTTGGTGCAGAAAACCGTGCGGCCTGGCGCCTTCTTGTCAAACAAGGCACGAAATCGAGAGAAAAAGAGAGGAACGAAAAGAGATCCAGAAGGAAACAGAAACAACAACAACAGAAACAACAACAAACAACAGCAAGCCTCAGTTTGTATGCAGTCACTGCACCAGAGATTGCCATTCAAAAATTGGTCTGTTCAGCCACTCGCGCAGTTGCAGTTAAGGAAAAAAATGGACACTACGCTATCGTCTTTAGCAGACGAAAGGATGCCAACACACAATGAGTAAATAATTTGATAAATTTTATTTTAAATGTTAAATTTTATTAATCAGAATTAAATTGTATTTGAAATGTGAAATATAATTGTTAGAGTCCGTTAAGACAGGTAAAAGTTGTTTTTTTTTAGCTTCGGAAGAGCACGTCATACTTTTTTTGAATTCGAAATTAATGGTTCATAAATAAATTATAGACTTTGAAAATAGGGAAGGGAATTATTTTACAATCAGCCTGTATATTGAACATCCGTTGAAAGTTCAGAACACCCGACACTGAAGTTCTAGAAAAGTCTGGATGTCTCAGTATTGAGTCTAGACTTATTAAACATCAAAATAATGTCAATTTAATTTTGTCTGCATCAGTTCGCCGACATTCTTTGATGTGTTTCTTCTGTCAACGTTAATTTTAATTAAAAGCTGGTCTCATGAGCTCTAAGATATCTAATAAACGAGAAACCAATTAGACAATATGGGCAAACTTTAAAAAAAGTTGCCACCTATATATATATATATATATATATATATATATATATATATGGGTTGAAATAGTGGAAAATGCGGATAAAAAGCACAACTAAATTCAAATAATATTTCGCCTCGGTCTTTTGCGAATCTTTTTCGAATTTAATCATTAAATTCGAAAAAGATTCGCAAAAGACCGAGTCGAAATATCATTTGAATTTAGTTGTTGTGTTGTTTTATCCGCTTTTTCCCACTATTTACAACCTCATTTTGTTCGGATTTATCCAATTTTTAACTCCTATATATATATTTTTAACTATATATATATATATATATATATATATATATATATATATATATATTAATCCTAATGAGTCAGATATACCATCAAATAGTTTCACTTACTAGCTCATCAGGGCAATAATCTGATTGTTGCTCTGATGAGCTAGTAATAGAAACTACTAGTTGGTATATTTGACTCATTGGGGTTAATATTAATATTTTTCTACTTAGGTATCGAGTACTCTTTACATTTTAGCTTTAGACAATCCTTGCGGTATATATTTTTCATTTTAGCCAAGTGTTATAGTGTTAATCGATTATTTTCGGTTGGTGCGACTCTCTTGGTCTTTTCTTTTTTCCCAGGCAAGGTTTTGTAGTATATTCTTACTAACAAATTATTTGCCGAGTTTTTTTTCTTACCGCAAGAAAATTTAGGATGGAAGCATTATAGACTATTTCAGGGAACCTAGAGGAATTATCTTTCGGTTCCCATCATCTTTTTGCGTCTGATCATGGAAACCTAAAGATAATTCCTTTTGGCTCCCTGAAATAGCCTATAATGCTTCCAGCCTATATCTTCTTTGTTATTTTTTCCTAATATAATTTTTCCCTGAGACTCAGAAAATAAGAGCACACATTGAGCTCTACAATTTACGACAATTGAAAAACTACTACATCGTAAGGAAGATTTCTTCACTCGATCTTTGGGTTATATATATATATATATATATATATATATATATATATATAAGGTGTGTCAAAAAAGTATTGAGATTATTTGTACTTTTGACACACCTTGTATTCTGAAAAAAGTAACGTTCTATTCATTAATTTTTTCAGAATACAAGGTGTGTCAAAAAGTACCAAGTTTAAAGCTGTATTTACCAAGATAAAAATGAAGAATGAATGGAACATTATTTTTTTTCAGTAGAAGGTGGGTCAAAAAGTACAAAAAATTTCGATAGTTTTTTGACACACCTTATATATATATATATATATATATATATATATATATATATATATATATTGTTACGAACGCCTGTACTGATTAGGAACGATCATACACAGTGTCGCACAAGAAAGAAAAAAAATACGACAAGGTCCCAGGTATGAAACGCTACGTTTTCATAGAAGGGATAAAAGGAAAATCAAGTCTTCTACTTCCCGCGCCAGAGAGGCCGTGAATAATTCGAGAAAGCAGAATGAGCACTGGTCAAGCAAAAGAAAACGCGGACACGATATCATACATTTATAACAAGAAAACAAACAGTGGTTTTATTATGAAATAAGTACCAGCGGCTGACAATCCTGGGTGTTAGCCGTGCATTCATTTAATACATTTAATATATTTTCTTCCAAGGATTCTATTCTTTTTTTTCTTATATTTTTAATGTTCACAGTTAAAAGTTCATAAAATGTTCACAGTTAAGAGTTCATATAATCTTCATAGTTAAAAGTGTCCTTGAAGATATAGAGTCAGATATGATAATGGAAATTATTGGAATAATGTGAGACTTACTTTAATGAGGAGATCTCTTAGAACATTCTTTATCCGTTTCTCATATTAATTCAGTATGCCACGTTAATAGGTTTTCTTTTTCTTTTCTTTTCCACAAAACAATTTTATAAATCTCCTTAGTGAATAATGGACCTTTTAAAATCATTCGATACGCATTTAAAGGTTTAGCATTTTCTCTGTATCATATCTCATTGTAGCAGCGAGTTTCCTTATACGTCTGATCGCCTTGAAATCTTCTTAACTTGTGTCTTATAAAACTATTTTTTTCTTTTCACAAATGAGCGGGAAATCCTAATCGAACGCTACGTTATGCTTTTGGGGTCATAGCGTGCTTAAAAGTTGACTATAGGTAACAGGGTAGTGAAATTCGGGATACCGGTGTAAGGAGGGGTATAAAGGGGGAGGGTGTTATGATGCTTAGTTAATAGTAATTGGAATTTAATATATTTCCGTTCTCCTGACTTCTTCCTTAGTTCGTTTTGTTCTTCTTTCTATCCTTTAAAATTTTAGTAGAGGTAAAATGTACTCTTATATATACATATTCATGACAATATATATATATATATATATATATATAATATATATATATATATATATAAATTATGGTGACTTACTAAAACTAATAGAATGTTGTTATTCAATTGAGTGGTTTATAATTCCAACAAAATGAAATATGAGTTTTCTATTAAAAATTGCTCTTGAATTAACTCAGATAATAGGGAAGTTTGTAGAATAATGTCTATTATATTATTTAGATTATTCGGACTATTGTCCTCATCTTTATTGTTATCTGTACAAGTTTCGTTCAATGTGCCCTTCAACCTTCTTCAGGTATTTCTTGTCGGACTCGGGAACCTTCTCGAACTCGGGAACCTTCCGACAAGAAATACCTGAATAAGGTCGAAGGGCACATCGACCGAAACGTTGTACAGATAGCAATAAAGATGAGGACCATAGTCCAAATAATACAAATAATACAAATGATTGATCTTGACTTTATTAATGTGATTTTAAGTCTACGTATTTAAGTCTAAGTATTGTTATGGGGATACATGATATGATATAATTGAGTAGAAGTTATTTGTATTAAGAATTATTACTTGAAGCTGTAATTTACTCAGGATTATAGTTGTTATTAGTTACTTGAAATCATATAACCATTGGCAAACAAATGATTATAATCAAATAGAAATAGATGCTTGAAATCATATAACTGAATGTCAAATTTGGCATTAGGAATACTTGTACCTATATATTAATACTCGTGTTCCTTAAAAGTACGACCGTTATCATCTTGTAACTGATTAAAAATGAGGCCGTCCAAATCGTCCAAGATTAAATTCAAAAACGTAAATCCTGATTATCTGGTGTTGCATATCCGCCGAATTCTTATTTGCTATGAGTGTCGTCACCTCAGCGAAATAATAATTTTCTCAATTTTTAACTCAATTTTTTTCAATTCAAACTATAGATGGGACCCTAACAGGTACTACCCTCTAGGTCAGAGTGGACCCGGAAGTAATGGTGATCAAGGGGTACTTCACATTCCCCAAAGCTCCAAAATTGGAACTTCACCATCAGATAGAGTTTAACGTCATACGCAGGACACTAAGATCCTCAGTCACCGCTTTCTAGCACTTGTTCTACCCAGGATTTCAAGGACTACAACTGAACTTTCTACTACTTATATTACACTCTTTTTCTACCACTGGATTTACCAATAGGAGACATCATCATCAATCATCATCATCATCATCATGTCGCGCTGTTGGCACGGATATCCATGACAATCTCTCTCCATCCGTCCCTATCGCTCATCATTCTCGGGAGGTCCTCCGTGCAGCATCCTGTATCCGCACAGAGCTGATCAATGTATGTCTTTGCTGGTCGGCCCACACTGGCGTGCCCATGCTATCTTCCACTGGAGGACGTCGCTTATGAGTTCGTCCTTGCTTCTCCAGCAGTGTCCCGCGTGTCTTGTCCGTCTCACTGGTTTGGGTGATATGTGGCAGGTGGCCGTACAGCTGCTTTCTCGTGGAGTGCTGTTTCCACGTCTTGTTCAGGATCACCCGCAGCATTCTTGTGCAGCTCCCATCTAGTTTATTCTCTAGTCGCTTCGTTAGGGTCCAGGTGGTGCAGCCATACAGCAGCACTGATACGACAACGGTCTGAAAGAACTGTCTCTTTAACTTGTCTGTGAAATTGGATTTCCATATGACCGATAATTTATTTATAGCAGCCCATGCCTTTCCTATACGTGCATTAACGTCGAAGGAGATGTTACTGCCTAAGTATCTAAATTGTTCTACCGAGTTTAGGAGTTTGCCATCGATGGTGGAGATGTCGCTTAAAAGATGACGCATAAAATGGTGACCAGAATCGTAACACCATCCCGCTCCAGGTCTTCGACAAGGAAGATAATGACGCGGGAAACAAGGAAATTTACGTAATAGATTATTGAATGATTATTGTAGTCTGCTGTTATCATCGTAATATACGTTCCTATTTAATCCGGTTTATTTACGTTTATTTGTTTGAACTCCCAATGTGTTGACTGCAGCCTTTCATCAGAAATTGTCTAATAACAGCCGAAATTTGTCTTAAATGGTGGATTTTAATTAAACTAATTAAATCTACTTAATATAAGTTCACGCGTGAAAGAGTGGTGTCCAAATACAATGATTAAGTGAGATATTAACACTGGAACGATCGACATTGTTTATATGGAGAAATTAATTAAGACCTTATTTGAATATACGAGATGGAATCAAAAACTATTGAAACCGAGGCTTTAGATTTTAAAATTTTGAATTTTAAAGAAGGTAGATAAATAGATATAGATAGATAATGATCAGAATCAGATAGATAGAATTATTGATAGATATCATCAGAATTAGATAGATAGATAGATAGACTGATAGAGATGAAAAGACTGTGATAGATAGAGAAATAGATTGATAGATTGATTGATTGATTGATTGATAATAATCAGAATCAGATAGATAGATATAAGAATTAGATAGATAGATAAATAGATAGATTGATAGATAATGATCAGAATCAGATAGATAGATATATAGATATATAGAACATATATTATCAGAAATAGATAAATACATAGAGAGGAAGTCAGACCTATTTTGGGATTAACAGCAGAGCTAACCACAGACGTCTGAATTATATATATTTCACCACCAAGTTTCCATGTCAAATCTTCCAGGCCATGTCTTCAATTTTTCTGAAATTTTGTACAGGTGTATTTTTTTTAACTCGCTGTAAAAATAATTGCATTGATAAAAACTCAATCAAATTACATATTTAGACAGATTATTTTATTCTCTTTCTAAACATATAAATATCTTAAAGAAGATTGAACCGTAAATAGGCGAGAAAAAACAATTTGTTTTTTCCTTAAAATTTAGTCTGAAAAGAAAATCATACTTATCAGCTCTCTGAAGCCAATTTTTTTTTAACTCGCTGTAAAACTAATTCAATAGATAAAAACGCATGCAAATCATATATTTAGAAAGATTATTTTCTTTTCTTTCCAACCATATAAATATTTTTAAGATTGCACCAAGAATAGGTGATAAATTCTGAGCGGAACGGCTTAGACTGCGAAATTTATTCACTAAAATTAAATTTCACTGCTGGTATCGTTGTAAATCCCTGTAACAAAAAGTCAGGCTGGGGACAATATTTTATTATCAGCAGGTGCTGGTATACGGACAGTTCCGCAAATTGGGGGATTTGGGCTTAATTAATTAATTATATCCCTTAATTAGTAAAAATCAATAACCAAATTTGGCGTGTTTCTTAGTTAGAAGAATATTAATCTATATGCAAGATTTCAAATCTGAGTGACTCCTCTTTTCTGAGTTATAGGTCGACACGTACGTACCAAAATCTTTCTTTTATATATAATATATATATATATATATATATATATATATATATATATATATATATATATAGAGAGAGAGAGAGAGAGAGAGAGAGAGTTTATCAAAATTAACATTCAGCTCTCCAATCGAACCTGAAGTCTCTAACAGTTTACCGTTGGAAGAAAGGACCAGTTTAGAATCGTTCTAATACCAAATTACCTTGTATACCAAACTATATATATATATATATATATATATATATATATATATATATATATATATATATATATGGAAAGAATATATGCAAGAATATATATAGGTATATTACATGGGAATTTTTGTGACCTTGGTTTCATGCTTTGATGCATTCGTCAGATGAATGCGCATTTGTCTGACTAATGTGCTAAAGCATGAAAGCCAGTCTAACAACAATTCCCATACGATTATATATATATATATATATATATATATATATATATATATATATAGTTTTGGCAATTCCATGTCAAATCATTCAGAAAAAAATAAAATTGTCATCCACCCCCTTCAAATTTTCTGAAATTTTGTACAGTTTTAGACTAAGTTGGAATTAGACAATCCACCAAATTTGAGCTTCCAATTCGAAAAATTCGCCGAGTTATGTCGATTTTAAACTCGAAAGATTTGAGGAGGGGTCAGAAAATTGGCGCCATTTTGTAATCTATTTCTGTCAATAAAATGGGTTCTAGAGCTCCTCTACTTCTGAAAATTGGCTTCTAAAAGCTTTTTGAGCTGGGAATCGAAAAATCTTATCAAGATAGGCATAAAATTAACCCTTTTAAAGTTATTAAAGTTTTTTGATTTTTTCAATGCAAGATCAACAAGTGAAAAAATCACAATGTGGCACTATATAAAAACAAATGTTTTCTTTAACCTATTATTCTACATATATTGAACATTCTTTGTACCAAAAATAGAGTTTGGTTTTTGATCACAAGCAAAGTTACAACACTAGATAAATTTAGCAATTTTACTTTTTTAAGTTTTTCCGTTCAGCCATTGATTAAGGGCTGTATGGAGCAAAATAACTGTCAGAGTTCGATAGAAATTATCAGAATTGTGTTGGTGGTTGGATATATTTAAAATAATGTACAAACAATATATTTCCCATGTATCAATAATATTGCCTGCAAAATTCTGACAATATACAAACGTCAATATCGGCACCACATTTCATTTTAGTATTGAAAATTGGAAGCAAACAAAATCTTATTATAATGGAGATTGTTGGTTTGTCTGTCTGTAACCGAAACTATATTACTATACAAGTCACAATTCCCTTTGTTATTTACATCATGATTCTCCATGATTTTATTTTTTCTTTAAACCTCAATTATTAGTAAAATTGTTTTACATCATTAAGATTGTTAACAATATCTACATACTAATAACATGCAATTATATTTATATATTCAACGAAATAGCGGTTTACAGTGTGAATGGGAAGGCTAATTTGCATATTGATCTTTAAAAAACTGATTTTAATAAATATATGCTTAGTATTATTGATTTCTAATTGTTTGGTTTTATCTTAATAAATATGAGCAAAAATCTCGGGATAAATCTTAACAGAAATCTATTAACATAAAGAAATAACTGTAATTTATTCTTTTCTTCCTATTTTACTAAATAGTTAAATTAGAAAATTTACCACTGAAAAACGGGAGTAAGGGAAAATGGTGGAACAGTTAGTTTCAAAGTTGTTCTATTTTCCGATTATACCCCTCTGTTCCATATATCTGAATTCTTATTCAGTTTCATTAGCCTTTCTAATTTAATGATATTTTATTAGATTAAAACTTAAATACTTGCACCCGGAGGGTGCATATATTTGCTAGTTATATTAATATCGAAAAAAAATGTTTATCTACTAAACGTATTTACAAAAGTTTAAAATACAGTATTGAAATATAAAATCAGTGCTATCAACCCAATAAATACTTTTTATTAGAGAAAATGTAGATACAATGCCTTTTTTCAATATCAGGGTATTTGTTCTTAATGTGTACTTAGTTGTCAGTCTTTGTACTTCATAAACAAAAGCTGTATCAAGGCTGTTATCATCTGAAACAAATCACAGAGAATCCTGGAAGAGAACATCATCACTGTTAACGTAGTAAATAACTACTGGATGTATAGTGCAATGCATCTTATTTCAATGATATCCTTGAACCCAATCTTGGAAGTTTAGCCATGTGATATCATTCCCTCAAATCTGACGAAAAGAAAATTCCCTGACATCCCACCAGGCCCGATTAAATTAAGATCTTTTTTACGTGGTGATTTTTATGGGCCATCCTGCGAGGATCGAACTCGCTATTCAGTAGTAATAGATCTGCAAACGATTATTAAACCATGTTTTATCTCCTCTACCCTGGCTTCACCGGGTAGCCGCTGCTAGTATATATATATATATATATATATATATATATATATATATATATATATATATATATATATATATATATATATATATATATATATATATATATATATATATATAGCTTAATCGATAGAGTAATTCAAAGAGAATTGTTGGACGAATTTCTCACGGATTATAATTATTAACTAACCCGCAAGACTTGAGTTTGATGCGTTATCATTCCACATAAAGTTTTCTTTTTCTCCCCCCTTTTCGAATTTATAGTCATTAACTCAAAAGTGCACATGTGGGGCATCTATAAAGTCCAGCTCATTACAGTAGTAATGGCATTTCTTTGTGCTGACATGATATTAACAAAGTCTGTGCTAAACATTTTGAATTGTGCCAAATTCACCATACTTACTATCTTTATATATCTTTTTGTTCTCTCTTTATATATATATATATATATATATATATATATATATATATATGTGTGTGTGTGTGTGTGTGTGTAAGAATGGAAAGGGAATTGAATCCGACAATATGAGGAAAATGAGTAAAGAAAAGAATTGTAGATGGATAAAAATGAATTTAATCGATATCACTTTTAATCGATATCACTTACACATGTGTTTCGGTCCGTTTATCAAAATGTATACGGATTACGCTATTATTATTATTATTAAAATAATCAGATGAAATTGAAATAATGATAATAATAATAATAGGAAAAATGTAAAAATATTCCGTACACAGAGAGATTTTTTTACGACCTTCATCAGAGTGAATATTTAAAAAAATTTTTATTTAAAATTAAAAAAAAAAAAAAAAAAAAAATTCACTCTGATGAAGGTCGTAAAAAAATCACTCTGTGTACGGAATATTTTTACATTTTTCCTATTATTATTATTATTGTTATTATTATTATTATTATTTCAATTTCATCTGATTATTTTAATAATAATAACGTAATCCGTATACATTTTGATAAACGGACCGAAACATATGTGTAAGTGATATCGATTAAAAGTGATATCGATTAAATTCATTTTTATCCATCTACATTCTTTTCTCATTTTTTCCTCATATATATATATATATATATATATATATATATATATATATATATATATATATATATATAACAGATTTCTGGTACAACAGAAGGCCACGATTATTTTTATGAGAGGAATCATACTTTATTAAGAATGAAAGCACACACACATAAAAGAAGAGGGGAAAAAGAAAACTTTAGGGCTTTTTTGACCGGATCCTTATCAAAAGAAAACCTCTGGTAAATTGAAAGTCACTAGGTGTATATATTAATTACTAAAAACAGGGTAAAACATCAGAGAACCGAGTGGAAATACACATATTACGAGTCTCTCGATTTATTTACCTTCCATCTGTTCTCCCAATCACCTCATTCAACTATCTGTTAGGTCCAGACTGAACGAATTCTAGAATGACTCCCATTGATCAGTAGGGGATTGATGGGAACCCGGAAGTGGGATTTCCGACATGACACTTTTGGATTGGGGTTTGTGCTGAGTGGACGTACAACACGCTTGAGCTAATTAAGTCACCTTTAGGGTAGAAGCATTTTCCTATACTGTGTTAAATAAAATCTTGTTAATTTCCAACAACCTGGTCTTGCATTTTTCATTCAGTGCTCCGTATTTTATTTGTATGTAAAAACATAACACAATCAAACATACGAACACAACATAATACTTTCTTAACATATTTTGGGGCTCAAAAAAAAAAAAAAAAAAAAAATGAAAGACAAACACACAAAAATATCCTAGAAGTAAGGAAAATATCACCAACATCTCAAAACACTAATCTTTTTATAGTAGAAAAAATGATTATATTCAATTTTCCAAACAAACTACTTGACAAAAGATCAGAAGTCATATCCAAATATAGACATGAAAACAACTTCTTATTAAGCCATCTGAAACTTAACGACTTCAAAGAATACAATAAAACTTAAAAGCTTGAAAATTTAGGAAAAATGAATAAATAAAATAAATAACATAAAATAATAAAATGAACAAATATATGAAAAAGAAAACAAATCCCAACGAAAATAAATAAAAGCAACACATAAATAAACAATAAATAAATGAATAGATATGAAATAATAATAATAATAATAATAATAATAATAATAATAATAATAATAATAATCGCGAATGCAGCAATCTAGCATAAAGAGAGTACAAGACTAGGCACGACTCAGTGGGAATTGTGCAAGAAATTCAATTTTCACCATACAACTAAATGGTGTATGCATAAGCCTGAACCTGTCCTGGAGAATGAGACGCATAAAATTCTCTAGGACTTCGAAATACAGACGGATACCCCATTCCCGACCAGATGACCGGACCTAGTATTGATTGATAAGAAGAAGATAACCTGTCATCTGGTGGATTTTCCGTCTCGGCCGACTACCTTTTAGGAAAGAAAATCAAAACCCTAGCTTCATTAACATAAGCTTTATCCACACCAACATATATATATATATATATATTATATATTATGTGTGTGTGTGGTGCGCGTGTATGTATGTGTGTGTGTGTGTGGTGTGTACCAGAAGCAACTGTTGTGTTAAATCAATAGATACCAAGTAGATGATAGTGATGATGACATTGATCGCAAATTAAATATAAAAATATCATTTTATTGAAAATGAATTAGTGTCTGGATGTAAGTATAACTTATATCCAGACACTAATTTATTTTCAATAAAAGGATATTTTTGTACATACATGTCTATTCTATTTTTTCTAACACATTCTTATTTCAAATTTGTTTTTATCAATAAACTGTGGAATAAGATAACCGAGAAAAATTGGCTGAATTACTTTTAAAGAAATGGTAACAATTGTAAGTTTCCTGATTCTGGCTATAACTGTTCATGCATCATCATCATCATCATCATCATCATCATCATCATCATCATGTCACGCTAGCAGCACTGATGTCCATGAAAATCTCTCGACAACCACCCCTATCATTCATTGATTTCAGGAAATCCTCTGTTCAACATCTAGTATCCGCACAGAGCGAGTCAATCTAGGTCCTTTTCTGAATGACCCACACTTGCAAGCCTACGTGTTGGTTTCCATAGAACGTTTATTATGAGTTCGTCTTTAATTCTCCAGCAGTGCCCAGCATGTCTTGTTTGTCTCACGCGGATGGTTTGTGTGATAGGGGGCAAGTGGCCATACAGCTGCTTTCATTTAGGGTATTGTTTCCACGATTTGTTTAATATCACGCGTAGCATTTTTGTGCAGCTCCCATCTAGCTTATTCTCTAGGTGTTTTGTTAGAGTCTAAGTAGTGCAGCCATACAGTAGCACAGATACAGCTACGGCTTGAAAGAATTCTCGCTTTAACAGATATAAATATAGCAGATACATTCTTATTGGAAAGGGCACCTCACTTGGTGTAATGATTAGCGCGCTAAATTAGCAGACCGTTGATAGTGAGTTCGATTCTCACTGGGTGCCCGATACTTCTGGCCTTGTGCCACATCTAAGCTAAGCTTAGTAAATAACTATATTCTTGTGGAAATGATAAAATATTTTAATTGTTCATATGTTTATTATCACTAAGAATTAAATCTACACAAAATAAATTGGAACAATACAACAGACATATATGTTTCGTTTTTTTTAAAAAACCATCTTCAGAGCGATGGTAGAATTCGATGTTATAATGCTTCATCCGAAAATTATTTTCAAATGAAAATAATTTTTGGATGGAGCTTTATAACATCGTATTCTCACATGACAACCCCACCCCGCGAAATATAAGACATTGACCAAGTTCATGTCATTACACACACACACACACACACACACACACACACATATATATATATATATATATATGGAAATACGGTGAGGAAATTAATCCGACAATATGAGAAGAACATATTTTAAAAATATAACAAACACAGGATGTTATGATTAGGGGAAACAATTTTATGTGTCAATACTTTTTGGTATATTGTACCATCTTCAGGACACTGTTAAGTAATGTTTATGTGAGGGACAAAATGAAAGATGTTAAGTGTATAGTGATTGTGTGAATATGATGATATTCACACATTCACTGTTTATGTGAGGGACAAAATGAAAGATGTTAAGTGTACAGTGAATGTGTGAATATGATGTTATTAACCGTTAATTTTTATATGCGCGTTTGTTTACGAAAGCCAATGACGTGATCAATGCATGTGCAAAAATGGAAGATGAAGATCATATGATGACGCATGCATTAACGTGAATAGGCGGAGAACGAAAAGTTCTAGTTTACTCCCATATATATATATATATATATATATATATATATATATATATATACATATATATATATATATATATATATGGGAGTAAACTAGGGAATTAAATCCGACAGTATGTAAAAACATCGTATCTCACATGACAATCCCACACCGGGAAATATAAGACATTGACTAAGTTGATGTCATCACACACACACACACACACACACATATATATATATATATATATATATATATATATATATATATTTGGGAATTAAATCCGACAGTATGTAGAAAATTAGAAAAACACGAAGTATTCCAAAATATAAGTTTAACGTCGACTTCACCATCAAGAATAAACTCATCTGCTGGAATACATCGAGTTTCTTTTAATTTTTCTACACACACATACACCCACCCACATATATATATATATATATATATATATATATAATATATATATATATAATATATTAATATATATATATATATAATATATATGATAGTAATATATATATATATATATATATATATATATGAGTATGAAAAGGTGGAATGAAAACATCACACAATGCTGTTAAAGAAGAAAACAATTTATAATATAATCATAGCTGATACTGATCAATATTTAGATTTTACAAAAATCATCATCAGAGCTCATTCACTCCGTAGTTGTTTGGGTCGGAGAAGAATGTCAAAACAGTTCACAAACAAAAACCTTAATACTGCAAAAAAGAACGAAAGTCGTTACATTATTCACCAATGTGGGCATTCGCGCCATATATATATATATATATATATTATATATATTACATATATATATATATATATATATATATATAATATTAATAATGGAAAAGAGTTGTGTATCTGGTTTCGATCTATATGATACCATCAGGACCCTACCTTATACTTGACTAAGTTGATGTCATTACTTAGTTAAACTTTTAACTAAGTAATGGCATCTGCACGAGTGACTGAGCAGGCCAATTTTTGAATGGAAATCTCTGGTGCACTGACTGCACACAAACATGCTTGTTGAGGCTGCTGATATATATATATATATTATATATATGTGTGTGTGTGTGTGTGTGTGTGTGCGTTTAATTTGTAAAATCTCTAACTAGACACAATCTATTTTATTTCTAGAAAACATGGAATTACAGAGCAAAAACAAAATGTTTCCAAATTGCAGATCCTGTCTGCTGCGTCATCGCCATAATAGAATGGAACAGAAAAAAATCTATCATCAATTTGCTGCAATGTGAAAAGTTTGGATTCTTACAAGAACTTTTCATTGATTAATACTTTCAACTTTCAACATCAGGGAAACTCTTTTTCTCTGCCAGTGCCAACAATTATCGGCCTTGCTTTCTCTTTTCTTTTCTTTCTTTCGCCACATGATAGAATGATAAATAGAAAGAAAATATTAAGAGAGATAGAAAAGAATAATAAACAGAGAGGAGTGTGCGTATGGTGAAAGAGAGAGAGAGAGAGAGAGAGAGAGAGAGAGAGAGAGAGAGAGAGAGAGAGAGAGGAGAGAGAGGGGGGGATGATGCTGAAAGAAAGAAAGTAAGAAGAGTACAAATTTAAAAAATAAAGAAGTTGGATAAGAGAGAGAGAGAGAGAGAGAGAGAGAGAGAGAGAGAGAGAGAGAGAGAGAGAGAGAGAGAGAGAGAGAGAGATGAAAGAAAGAAAGAAGAGTACAAATTTAAAGAATAAGGAAGTTGGATTAGAGAGGAAGAGAGAGGGGGTTTTGAAGGAAAGAAAGAAAGAAGGGTCTTACAGAATAAATGAATAAGGAGGTTAGATATCAGAGAGAGAGAGAAAGAGAAAGAAAGAAAAAGAGAGAGAGAGAGAGGAGAGAGAGAGAGAGAGAGAGAGAGAGAGAGAGAGAGAGTGTGTGTGAAGGGAGGGGGGAGGGAGGGAGGGGTAGGGGTAGGGAGGGGGAGAGGGAGAGATATGCTGAAAGAAAGAAAGAAAGAAAGAAAGAAAAAAAAGAGGAATTTTTCACCAGCGTTGGTTGGGCGTTAAAATCAAGAACAACAAACTTCATTCTATTGAGAAGGAATGAGTCGCCAAGGAATTTGTATTCATTGGTGCAAATCAATAACATTTTGTTCATTTTGTTCGGCCATGTTTCTTGCGAATTGGTTTCCTCCTCTGCGACTGAATCTTTTAAGAAATTCTGAAATAGATGGAGTGACTGGGTGACAGGCGACTGTTTGACATTGCAACACCATTCACAAAAGTTTGGATTATATGAAAACAAATAATAAATAAAACATGATTGATAATTTGAAAGCACTAATGCGCATGTCAGGAAGTAGACAAAAAACTTTTAATCTCATCACCCCACAAATGCACCAGAATGATCTATACTATCATCCAACTAGTTTGTACGTGCGACCATTAAGTTTTCTACCTAGAATAGGAGTGTAGTATCTGTGCATATTTTATAACTTTTCTTGGGTTATTTTATGCCCTAGAGGTTATTTCTTTCACTCAGCTATATATGAAGTATTCCCATCCAATACAAATAATTTTTGTTTCTCTGAATGTTTGAGATGAGGCTTGATGATTAGTATTATCTGCGTTATTCGGACTATTGTCCCCATCTTTATTGTTATTTGTACAACGTTTCGGCCGATATGCCCTCCAGCCTTCTTCAGGTATTTCTTGTCGGACTCGGGAACCTTCTTTTTTTTTCGGAACCTTATTTTCGACTCGGGAACTTTCTTGTCGTAGTCGGGAACCTTCTTGTCGTAATCGGTAGCCATCATGGAACTTCGAACCTAACCCTTTATTCAGTTCACGGGGGTATCCTGTTCTCATTCCGCTAACCATAGCTGAATAAAGGGTTATGTTCGAAATTCCGTGATGGCTCCCGATTACGACAAGAAGGTTCCCGACTACGACAAGAAAGTTCCCGAGTTCGAAAAGAAGGTTCCCGAGTCGAGAAGGTTCCCGAGTCCGACAAGAAATACCCGAAGAAGGCCGGAGGGCATATCGGCCGAAATGTTGTACCAATAACAATAAAGATGGGGACAATAGTCCGAATAACGCAGATAATACAGATAATCTTTGTATAGAATAAATAAAACAAAATATCTTCGACGTAAAACAACCCAACAAGTGTTGACATGCCGTAAAAAACAACCAACAACCAACCAACCAACCAACCAACGAAAGCAATCATTTCTTTTTCTGAACTGTACGAGATTGGGAAAATGATACTAAGTCGATAACAACATAATGTTATTGACTTCCATAATAATTCTGCCCTACTCTACGTTTCTCAGCATAAATATCTAATTTTACTTGGCCATAAATCCTCATTGATATAATCTATACTTTCTTTTCCTTCTGTTTGCTTTATTTCATTTTTTATTTATTTCTCTCATCCTTTTGTCTGTTTCAATAGAACAAGATTATGTTTATATTTGTTTATATTTTATGCCTACAACTTGCTCAAGCAGAAAATCCTACAAACTATCTCGGTTGCGGCCAAATCAATGCGATCAGCTCTCATTCAATCTCAAATTGTAGACGTGTAAACTTTTGTTCAAATTTCCTTTTATTTCGATTGGCGTTCGAAAAAAAGAAAAGAAAAAGAAAACAATACCACCACCGCCAACCTTATGTTAAAAAAAAGATGCTGTTCATTTTTTTTATTTATTGTGGTTCAATAACACAAGATACAGAAATTTATAGCAATCAATAAATTGCTGACATTAACCAATGCGTAATCATAAAATTTGAATGTGAACACACGTAGCATCAAGATGACTCTTACGGTCTACATATTCAATAAGTTCTACAACTTCAATATGTTTGGAGCAAACATTTTTAGACATCTATTGCGTAGGTATTTAAAGTAATCCATGATCTCATGGATAAGATTTATTCAAGAATTACGTTTAAAATTCATTCACATTCATGTGTACACAGGAAGTATTAAAATCATATATAGAAATCCTGGTACATTTTTTTAACGTAAAAATCCATTGCAAGCTATTTTGCTATACAACTGCATTAAAAATTATAAAATTTAATATACAAATGCATTGAAAATTACGTTATTATGAAAACTGAGAAAAAAACACCCTCCAAAAAAAAAAAAAAATAAAACAATTTGAAATGAAAATTTATTTCTGTCCCTTATTCTTGAATACATATATTAAAATAAAACAAACTATATATGAATATATAATACCAGGCATGTATTTATAAAACTTGTTTTAAAAAACAATGAGGACCGGCTAAGGTTGCATGCTCAAATTTTGAGTGTATTTATTCTATGTTATGACAATTTTGAGTAATGTGACGTAAGCAGGGACGTAGTTTCGTTTATAGGCAAATATAGACCCAATCTACATTATTAATAAATGTACTGAAAATTACGTTATTATGAAAATGCATTGAAAAATTACGTTATTACCAAAATTCATTGAACATTATGTTGTTATAAGCAAAGCAGTTTAAATCTAACACGTGGTATGGGTAGGATTAGTTTAGAGAATAAGTCAGCATTTTCATTCAATTAGATGATTTATTGAGCAGCGAATATTAAAATCACTAACAAAAAATTCGCCCTCCGGGCACAAGTATTTAAGTTTTAATATAATTAAATATTATATTGAATTAGAAAACTAACGAAATTAAATACGAACACAAAAAGTATATACTTATTTTACTTTATTCTAATTGATTTCAATATAAAATTATACATAGGATTGCTTTTAATACGTTTGAGAATAAAACAATAATATTAGAAATCAATAACACCAAGTAATTATTTATTAAACACGGTTTTATTAAAACCGTTATGCAAATTAGTCACACCGTATACTATGTAAACATTTATTTCTTAAAGATATATAACACGCATTGCAGTATTAAAAAAAACATTAATAATATGGGCTGTTTTGAGGCAAATCTATCCCAGCTAGACCTTAATTAAAGACATTGTTAATAAATAAGATGCTAATTAAGATCAAATAATGCACATTTAATAACCATTGAGAATATAACGTAAATTACTAAGGGAATTGTGACGTTGGTGGTGAGTAGTTTCGGTTACACACAGACAGACACACAATCTTCATTATAATAACTAGTACAAAATAAAAAACACCCTCCGGGCGATGTAAAAATAGATTTTTGAAACATATTGCTTGAGGGGTGGGAGTAAAAAATTCAATGTCAGCGAGTTTGTACCCTAAGTAAGTAAAATCATCAAATACATTAAAGGATTAAAAAATAAAACAATTTAAAATGTAAACTTTAAATATGTATTAAAATAAAACAAACTATATATAGATATATAATACCAGTCATGTATTTATTAAAACTTGTTTTAAAAAACAATGAGGACTGTCTAATGTTGCATGTTCAAATTTTGAGTGTATTTATTCTATGTTATGACGTTTGGGTAATGTGACGTAAGCAGTGACGTAATTTTTGTTACAGACAAAAACTGGAGGCGAATCTCTATTATTAATAGATAAGAAGATGAGTTTAACATTGATTTAAATTCATGTATACACAGGAAGTATTAAAATCATATATAGAAATCCTGGATTATTTTTAGCTTAAAAAATGTATTGCAAACTAGTTCAGTAGACAACTGCATTGAAAACTGCTTTAGTATACAAATGCATTGAATATTACTTAATTGCAAAAATGCATTGAAAATTACGTTATTGTGAAAATGTATTTAAAATTACATTATTACATAAATGCATTGAAAATTACGTTATTACAAAAATACATTGAACGTACGTTATTATGAGCAAAGCAGTTTAAATCTAACACGTGATATGTGTGGGATTAGTTCCACGAATAAGTCAGCATTTTCATTCAATTTGATGGTTACGTTTATTAAGCAGCGAAAGTAAAATCATATATACGCATTCTTGGGAAATTATTTTTATTATGAAACTAGCAAACCTACCCCGTGATGCCCGGCATGTAAAAAGTTAAAATAAAAACTATTATCTATAGTAGCAAGTGTTGTATACCCTTTCTTACTTCTTACTTCTAGTCGTCTTTTCTTCTGGTCGGCTTTGGTTCTATCTTCTAACATCTTGGTCTGGTCTCTTCTAAGGTCTGGACTTTCTTGGGGACTTCGGGTCTGGTTTCTGTTAGGGATTTCTCCTTATCAGAAGCCCTGTGTCATTGTTAGTTTTTAGGTAATAAACACAAGACTTCGATTTACTTTGATGTTACTTTATTTGTAACCAGACATTTGCGCACATCCTACGGGCTCGGCTCCTACTTGCTAACTGCCTGAGTTGCTTACTATCCTTAAACCGGAAGACAGGGTCCTCTATGCCTTCCGGTTCTCACGATATATCCCCGGAAGGCAAGGTGAGAGTGAAGTCAAGCGTTGTCACTCATCCTTCAAGGCCGTGGGCTGCACTAATCGCCATTATGTTTATACACTACCTTATATAAGTATTAGGGATCCAATAATTATGTAACACAAGAAGATGCACCCCATGGACGCAAGTATGTAAGTTTTAATGTAATAAAATATTATATTAAATTAGAAAGACTAACGAAACTAAATAAGAACGAATATAAAAATATTACACTTATTTTTATGATATCTTAATTGATTTCTATAGAAAATTATATACATAATTGCTTTTAATACGTTTGAGAATAACATGATAGTATTAGAAATCAGTAACAGCAAATAATTATTTATTAAAACAAGTTTTGTTGAAATTATTATGCAAATCATTCCTAACATATACTATGTAAATCTTTATTTCTTAGATATATATATATAACACATATTTCAGGATTTTAAATGCATTAATGATATTGGCAGTTTTGAGGCAAATCAAACTCAGGTAGACTTTAATAGAGACATAATTAAGATTGAATAATGACTATTTCATAATCGTTGAGAATATAACTTAAACAACTAAGGAAATCGTCATAACATAGAATAAATATACTCAAAATTTGAACATGCAACATTAGACAGTCCTCATTTTTTTTTAAACAAGTTTTAATAAATACATGACTGATATTATATATCTATATATATAGTTTGTTTTATTTTAATATACGTCAGCGATAACGCAGTTTGGGTTACAGACTGATAGTTACACAATCTCCATTATAATAAGATTTATATATAGGTTGATAAAAATTATTTTTATATATTTGTTTTATTATCTGTTATGCTTTATATATTATTATTTTTAAGTTATATATATATATATATATATATATATATATATATATATATATATATATATGTAAAAATGGAAAAGGAATTGAATCCGACAATATGAGGAAAAATGAGTAAAGAAAAGAAAAGTAAATGGATAAAATGAATTTAATCGATCACTTACACATGTGTTTCGGTCAGTTTATGTGTGTGAAAATATTTCGCACACATACAAGAATCGACCTTCATCAGAGTGAACATTTATATATATATAATATATATATATATATATATATATATACTGGTGTTCCTACAAAATATGGAAGATTAAGGAACAAGCGTATTAATAAATAAATGTCATGTAAATGGAATTACGAAAAAGGACAAATGAAATTCTAATTTAAAAACATCATTAATGTGGCCCTATGCTAGTCACGGTACTTGATGAGATGACTTAGTTCCGTGATTACCACACGTGTACTCGTGTAGTTACCTCGTCGATTCTTTCTGTGCCCACGTTGTGTTTTCCTTTGATCGGCAGAACTAGGATTGGTGCAACGTGGTAGGAACGTCTTTGTGACAAGACGGGAGATGAATGGAAAGGAGGTGCCGTAGTTGTTGGTAACTTAAAGAATGAGACAATGCACCGTTAACAATAACAACAGTTTCATTATTACATATAACGGAGAGGAATATGTTTTGTATACTAGGTCGCTGAAAAAAGACACCACAAGGAGCATGTATGGTGTTTTTGTTCTATGCCAATTAGCATTGAGTTATTCAGCAAAGGGTGACCTTCTTTTATCGGTTTTTTTCTTGGTGGCAAGGTCTATTTCTTATAGTGACAAAGATTTCTTGTTTCAGCAATTTGAAGTCTCGTGCTTTTTCGGACAACCTTCCCTCTGGCTCTCCGGTCTGAATGACTTTTTAAAGCTCAGACCGTTCCTTATATAAGAAAATTGGTAATCTGAACATTAGCTACATAAATGAGAGTAACCTTCCCTTGTTTCTTTCACTTTAAGGAAGCCTTATGTTCTGGTTGGACATTTTCATTTCACCGTAAATCTACACTGAAAATACAAATTTGTTCGAATCAATACAACTGCATGTTTTAACACGAAAATATCATAAAATTTCTTCTTAATTGTGCTTGCACATTATTTAAAATGAAATTAATTCTTATTAAAGCTTCCTCAAGGTGAAAGAAACAAGGGGAGGTTACTCTCATTTATGTAGCTAATGTTCAGATTACCAGAAAATTTATAGCTGTTTAGCAACTGTCAACCTGTGCTATTCTCCGGCCCCAGAAATCAGTTCCAACCCTGGGACTGCCGATAGTTTTCATAAACATATCAATTTAGTGGCTTGCTGTTATATACTCGTTCATTTGCTGGGTACATAATGGGAAGAGAAGAGAAGAAAGGAGATGGGTTCTTATTTGTTTCTGTTTCGTCATTGGCAATTTTCTTCTGCTTAGCTGGGTTACCTGTGCTCATTTCGTTGATGGTAATAATTAATCAAGACTTGATATTTTTACAAGACGTCTTTATTAGCCCAAAAGTGTTTTATAACCACGTGGTGAGAAGCTGACATCTTGGGACAGACCAAATTGTTGCATATCGTGCAACGGAAGAGAAATCTTCCGGCAAAAAGACAAAGAGAAAGATAAAGATATATATTAAAAAAAGGGAGAACGGAAGAGAGGTCTTCCGGTCAAGAAGAAGGGAGAAGATGAAGAAATAGATAAAAGAAAAAAGGAAAACGGAAGACTCCTCTTCCGGTGAAAAGGCGGAGAGAAAGATAAAGAAATATATAAAAAATGTCCGTTATCAGATCAAAAGATAAAAATGCGTGGGCATATTTATCGTATGTAAAGGCTAGCGGATCCGAAGGTCAGTCAGTCAGTCCCCAGCGAGCAGCCTTAAAGCATAACCTCGTCGTCTCCCGTCAGCAACCTCCTCGGGCATTCCCATTGTGAACACTCCTCGACGCCCCTCACCAACCCGCTCCGGCCTTTCCATTGTGAACGCTCTGCGCCCCTCACCACCCACAAACCGAAGAAAATAAAGACGGGTCATATTTTTATATATACGTGTCTGTGGTTTTATTGAAGTCCAGTAGTCGGCTATACGACACACATCACACCTTGTACCTTTGACAAACGGCCAAAATCCAAGTCAATTCCATTTCACACGCCTTTCCTTCAGCTAATCAGAAGTCGGCGCCCAGATCAATCTTCCTATAACGGTTAATGGGAACTTTCCATTTACTATACCGTTATTTGAATGTAATTACACTTACAGACATAATTCATAGGCTACCCATAAATTATGTAACACTGCAACAAACAAGCAGACAAACAAACAATTGATGCAAAAAATATATCAATCTAATATATCAATACTTATCTAATAATAGGTTTACGATGTTCTTTTAACCTACCTTCTTCTTCGACTCTTTCATCCGATGGTCCCGAGTTGATTCGGCCTCCCCTGGGGTCTTTTTCACCCACATGACCACGATGATGCTACCATAGGTAAAGATAAGAATCACAAGAGGCAGAAAGTACTGCAGGGTGAGAATAGTGATACCAAAAAGAAGATGAATATCCTTTTTCTCCCATTTTTCAATACAATATTCTGGGGCTGAGGTGTGGTTTACGTATTTGATGGTTCGGGCCTTCAATGCTGTTGGCAGTGGAATGAGAATGGACAGGGTCCAAATAATGACAATGGCCAACAGAGCTGTTTTCTTTGTGGTCTTTGGCCTCAGTGGGTAGATAATTGCCATATAGCTGGAAGATAAAATAAAATAAAAAAATAAGTGACAACAGCAATGGTTGCGCAAAGGAAGCTAAAGAAAGAAACGGAACAAAAAATAAAATAAAAATAAAAGTGTAGTTTGTTTTGTTTTGTTTTACGGCATATCAACCACGGTGGGTTATTCTATGTCGGCAACGTTTTGAAAGATTCGTAGCGATAGTTTAGAAGAATTTCTTTTGTAAAATAATTATATATTTAATGATAGTCCCCTAACAAGTACTACCACTCCGGGTCAGAGTGAACCTGGGAGCAATTGTGATGAAGGGATGCTCCACATTCCCCAGATGTCGGCAACGTTTTGAAAGATTCGTAGCGATAGTTTAGAAGAATTTTTTTTTGTAAAATAATTTTCTATTTAATGATAGTCCCCTAACAGGTAATACCACTCCGGGTCAGAGTGAACCAGGGAGCAATGGTGATGAAGGGGTGCTCCACATTCCCCAGACCTCTAGAACTGGAACCTCACCATCAGTTAGAGTTTAACGTCATACCCAGGACATGAAGACCATCAGCAACCGCCTTCTAGCACATATGAAAAAAAGGGGTGGGGCCTGCGATAAGGGAAATAGTGTCTGGACAATCATATAGATGCTAGGGCTTGACATGACCAGCCGATTTTATTGGAGAGGACCTCTCCGTCTAACCCAAGTAAGGGCCAAAATGGGGTGTTTCTTGTTATGGACTGCTAATCCACCAGGGTTTCGTATTTTTTTTTTTTGGGGGGGGTCTTTACCCCTCTGCAGAGGTGCAGTCGGTTTATTCTAAAGTCCCAGCTGACAGGGCTGTAAAAGTGTAGTCATAGTAAACAAACAAAATAAAATTTCAGATAATAAGTGTTAAGTTTTTAAATGCCATCCTTGGCCAGTTGAAAAGGGCTTAAAGTAAGTAAGTCCTGTGTTATGGAATCCTTTGGTAAGCGAATACGTCCTATCCTGCGTATTGCTAAAGGTCCAGTGATTTAATCCTATGTCCGTTGTCCACGAAGGTTGAAATTAGTTATGGCCAGTACTGTTGGTTTAAGTATTGTATCAGTAGTAGAGTACTGCCAGGGATGGGCGAAGAGAGATCACATGGTTCTTGCCGAGTCTATAAGTAAAAGCGGGCGTCTAGCCCACACCTTATATCAAAAAAAGTCTACAATAAGTGGAATCATTTCAGAGATCTTAGTAAAATCGAAGGAACGTGATTAGCTGTGAAAATATTTAGAGAATGTGTCAGGTATTCGAAAACCTGCATTCGCTTCTGGGGACAAATTGGAGCCGTTTTCTAGGATAAGGGAGGTTGTATAGTGTAATGAGTTGTTGACGAGGGCCGGTATCGAACCATGAACCTTACGATTCCTAGTCAAGTACTCTACCGACTGAGCTAAACCGGCCCTCGTATGCGTAGCACAGGGATCTGTGTGATAAAGTGAGGAGATGATGGTAGGTGTGGCGCTCCACCCAAGTGTGCTCCAGCCCAAGTAAAAAGGGGAAGACCCCCTCGCTCAAAATACACTCAATTTTGGGGGAGAATATGACATTAAATATCTTTGCTTAAATATTTCAATTTATTCTCAATTAACTATCACACTCTATATACCTGGCCGGAGAACTTAAAGTATTGAGAAACATTAAGGTTAACTAGTAAGAATATGCACCCTCCGGGCGTAAGTATTTAAGTTTTAATGTAATGAAATATATTAAATTAGAAAAACTAAGGAAATTAAATAAGAAAGTATATAAAAAGATTACACTTATTTTAATTATATTTTAATTGGTTTCTATATAAAATCATTCATAGGATTGATTTAATACGTTGGAGAATAAAAATAATAATATTAGAGATCAATAACACCAAGTAATTATTTATCAAACCCGGTTTTGTTAAAACTAGTATCAAATTAAACACACCATATATTATGTAAACCATTATTTCTTAGTGATATATAAGACACATTGCAGGATTTTAAACGCACTAATAACATGGGCTCTTTTGAGGCAAATCTAACTCAGATTTTACGCAATGTCTGGGGGTATTGTGACGTAAGCAGTGACGTAGTTTCGGTTACAGACAGACACCGAATCTCCATTATAATAAGATATTGTATCTATTGTCATATGAGGACTTAGAATGGTCTTGAAAACATTTGCAAACTGGAGGAAGTAGAAATTCGAAGCCATTCCCCCCCCCAAAAAAAAAGAAAGAATATTGAAATTGGCAGGTGTGGTGAGAAGATTGTTGAAAATGGTGATTCTCAGAGAAAACTTACTGATTAATACTGTTATTAAAATTAATTGAAATTAATAATAAATGCAGTAATTTATATACTCTCGTCCATGTTTTAGCAATCAAGTCTCTATTGATAAAATTTTAAGTGATATAAAATTCAATTTAGCACGAATTAAAAATTAAAGTACAGTATCAATTGAAGGAAGTTCATTTCTAATTAACATTATTTTTTTTTTAAATTTCAAATCCAAGATCTTAAAGTTATATTGATTATTGTTCGGTTATTTTGATTGTTGAAATGTTACTAAATGTTCCAACAACTGTCGCTTGATTTCTAAAGACTTGTTAGCATGTTACAACTTGTACAATAAAATATTATGAAATATGAATGAAAATATTGCTTGTTAGGATATTAATTTACCCCCCCCCCAAAAAAAAAAAAAAAAAACAACAAAAACAAAAACAAAAACAAACAACAAAACACCGATACTTTTATGTAATAAAAATAAAAATCTAATAAAAAGTAACAATTGATGTATTAAAAAAGTAACAATTTGTAAAAAGTAATTACTGATGTAATTAATGTTGTAATCTAACAGATGAGAAATAACCAAACGCAGGTTGGAAATGAAATGGAATCTTTAAAACATTAACAAATACAATACTTGCCTACGGCATGAAGAAAGGTAAACCACTGCTAGTGGTATAAGACTCCCCAATCAGCATAATACTCTCGTATTTACGAGGATAGGGACATACCCATTATTATTCATAGGGTGGGTATATAACAGTTAAAAAGAAGCAATCTACTAAAAAGGAACAACTAAAAAAGTAAGAATCTAATAAAAAGAAATAACCGATATAATAAAAAAATGTAACAATATAAAAAAGTAACATCTTACGTAATTAAAAAGTAACAATCTAATAAAAAGGAAGAACTAACTTTAAAAAAAGTAAGAATCTAATAAATAGTAACGATCAAATAAAAATAACAATCTAATAAAAAGAAATAACCGATATAATAAAAAGATGTAACTATAAAAAAGTAACATCTTACGTAATTAAAAAGTAACAATCTAATAAAAAGGAAGAACTAACTTTAAAAAAAGTAAGAATCTAATAAATAGTAACGATCAAATAAAAATAACAATCTAATAAAAAGAAATAACCGATATAATAAAAAGATGTAACAATATAAAAAAGTAACATCTTACGTAATTAAAAAGTAACAATCTAATAAAAAGGAAGAACTAACTTTAAAAAAGTAAGAATCTAATAAATAGTAACGATCAAATAAAAATAACAATCTAATAAAAAGAAATAACCGATATAATAAAAAGATGTAACAATATAAAAAAGTAACATCTTACGTAATTAAAAAGTAACAATCTAATAAAAAGAAAGAACTAACTTTAAAAAAAGTAAGAATCTAATAAATAGTAACGATCAAATAAAAATAACAATCTAATAAAAAGAAATAACCGATATAATAAAAAGATGTAACAATATAAAAAAGTAACATCTTACGTAACTAAAAAGTAACAATCTAATAAAAAGGAAGAACTAACTTTAAAAAAGTAAGAATCTAATAAATATCAACGATCTAATAAAAATAACAATTCAATAAAAAAGTAAGAACTGATGTAATAAAAAAGTAACAACCTAATAAAAAAGTAACAATTAATGTAATAAAAAAGTAACAACCTAATAAAGAATAACGATTTATGTAATAAAAAAGTAACAACCTAATAAAAAGGAACAACTGATATAATTAAATGTAAAATTCTAATAAAAGGAAACAACTAACGTAAAAAAGTAACAAACTGATATATAGTAACGATATAATAATGTATAATGTATATAATATTAAAAAATAACATCTAATAAAGAGTGACAAATGATGAAATTAAAAAGTAACACTTGATGTAATAACAATGTAACAACCCAATAACAATTCATGTAATAAAAAGTAACAATCTAATGAAAAGTAAGAACTGATGTTAATAAGAATATACGAACTGGAAAAAAGAGATTATAAACAAAATGAAAATACATCAATAAACTAAAAGAAAAAGGTTGCGTCTGCTTTGTTATATAAAGCAACTACGACAAGATAATAATTCTGAGACAAGGAATTCAAAGAATAAGATAAAAAGTAAGACTATCATTCTAGGACCGCAAGAACGTTTTTTTTTTTTGAAACAGTCATTTTTTGAAAAGGTTCCTCTGGAAATGTAGGCCTGTGAGTTATCGAAAGTTGAAGAATATAACAGTGGATTAGTTAAAGAAGCTTGTGAATATACAGGACCGGCTTAGCCCAGTTTGTAGAGCACCCGCCTTGGAACCACAAGGCTTCAGTTTCGATACCAGTCCTCGTCAACTCAGCATATGAGTAGCACAGCTTAAGAAATCTGATCTGTGTGGTAAAGTGGTGAGCTAAAGGTAGGTGAGGCGCTCCACCTAAGACACAAAAACAATCGGTTATTTCCTATAACTCCAACATAAAGAAAGGGGAACCACACTTGACTGATAAATTATTTATTTATTTATTGATCTACTAGGAAAAAAGAAGACAGGGTTAGGGTTAGGGTTTAGGGTTAGTATTAGGGTTTAGGGTTAGTTTAATGGGAAAATAAATAAATAACTTTTATCAGTCAAGTGTGGTTCCCCTTTGTTTATGTTGGAGTTATAGGAAATAACCAAACAATCTCCCTGGTCTATCGCAAGTGAAAAGGGAATAGACTCCCTCGCTGTCCGGTTGATACCGACAATATGCTCCTCCGCCAACTTTACGTTTACACCTCCTTCGATAATATGTTCTCCTCTGTTTAGGTATATTCATCCAGACCGAGAGGCCTGTTTGATTTGTCATGATTTAAAAATAAAGTACATTTCAATGGGTCGTTTTTAAGATATCCGAACGTTGCTAGGCAAAAAGTTATGGCTAGATCGACAGTTTGGCTTTTTTTATAATATTTGCTTGGAAATGAATTGCCTTCAAAGATTTTTCCCCTCTTGTTGAGTTGCGAAAGGTGATCGCACAGGTCAAGGAAAAAAACAAACTCTTGCATACTTTGGTCGAAATGTATGTTCGACATCTCCCTGTCCTACGCTTCGTCTCCCGCTCCACAAAAGATAATAAGATTTTAGCGGGAATCTGTGCGCGTGCGCATAATAGCAAATCTGTAAACACATATCACGTCCTCAATTTGGCGGAGGGGGGTATCAACAGGAAACACTGAGGGACGGACTGGAAAGGCACTGAAAATAGATTCGTTGGATTCTTAATTGAATCAATTTGCTTGGGAAAATCGCTATCTTTACCTCAGCGTGGGGAGAGGGGGAGCATGTCTAACCTTTATTGAGCGTCGGCGTATGTGGGTGGGTGTTTGTGTGTGGGTGAGGGAGGGGGCGGAAAGAAAAAGCTAAAAAGATCTGATCGATAGATATGAATATTGCTCATGAGCTGGAGGCACTCATCGCGTAACGGTTATTGTTGTTAAAGGTGGGCTCAGGTACCCGAGTTCAAATCCAGAACGAACGAACGAACAAACCAGCCAACCAACTATATCCCGATTACATTTAGGCCACATAAATTCTTAACTAGTATATATATTCACCAACCCCTCCGCATGAGCAAGATGTGACACTAGGTCAATTTCTTAAGCGGAGTTCAACAGGTTTTAATTCAGAGTTTTCCTTCTCCTAGACCGGTTGCCTAACCAAGGTTAAAGAGCCCAGTCTACCCTACTATTTATCCGTAGCTGGAGGGAGAATAGGATTCATACCTTTTCCAAGGGTATTACCGCTAAGTGAAATGCAATTACCATATGCAGGAATTGAACTCGGGGCGACGATCCCATTTCCCATAACTTTAACCATTACAGCACACGCTTCCATAATTCTTAACGCGTATAAGTAAACTTCTTAAACGCTGTCTTTAGCAAATTGCTTCCTTCAGGTTATCAGTGGTGCCGAAACCCGGGAATGAACCAGAGACCTTCAGATTATCAGACAGTCGTAGTCGTCGTAATTGCTTTGCTCTCCCAGCAGTTCTAGTCTTCTCACTAGCACAATCCAACTATATATATTCTCTTCCACTCGTTTCGACAGCCAAAATGCTACTGCAGACTTTCTCCCCGATCTGGGAGGGCAGGTCCCTAAATATCCCATTGCTGTGTTTCATCCGGGCTCCTTACTCTGAATTGCACGTTCGACATTCATCAGCACGCGTCAATCCTCACGGCGAGACTTTACATACGGGTTACTCTGTACTGCTCGTGCGGAATTTCACCAGCATTTCAGCGACGAAAAGGTGACGAGTTCAATTTCCGTGGTCACTCGCCCCACCCCCCGCACAGGCCACACATATCCGGACTCGTTTTGTTCGTGGGGGCAGGGAATCTGCTCGTCCACACTGTCACTATAGTCAAATCATGAAAAGGAGTAATTTCGCTTATCCCTTTTTAGCATTAGTCTCTCCTTTTTTGCTTGCTGTTGTTTTTTTCTACCCGTTTGTTCTAAATTGTTGTTTCTCTTGGTTATCAGGTGTTTTCATATTTTTTGTCAGTTTATTCAATTCTGTCTGTTTTATTTTTTCCAGGTACCTATATCTTAAAACGGAGAGAGATGAGGCAGAAAAGAGAGCCAGAAAGAGAGAGAAAAGCCATCAGCTCCAGAAAGCATAACAGTTTGTGTGCATTCAGTGCACCAATGAATTGGCCAGCAGAGTCACTTGCGCAGATGCAGATAAAATTTGTATTTTTTAAATTTTTAATTTTAATTTGATTTAATTTAATTTATTTTTTTGGACACTACGCCATCGTCCTTAGTAGACGGAAAGGATCCAATAGTATCTTAAAACAACAACAAAATATACTATTATTGTTTTAAATCAATAAAAACCTTTTAAAAAATTGGATCAATTCAGATAGTCCCTACTAGAATAGGCTCAGTTCTATTTAGTAATCACACTCCGCACATTACAACAACCAACATTAATGTCACAAAATCTGCCTTTAAGCCCAACAAATGGCTTAACTGTAATTCAATCGACTTGTACTATCAAACTTAACCAGGCTCTCTCTTAGCTCTACACTCTTTGTACAACATCACTTTCTCACAATTCTGTAATGCTCACTCAAGCTCATCTTAACGAAATTAAACTCAATATTTATTTGGAAAAAAATTACAAAAATATGGCACAAGGCCTAAAATGGGAAGGGGAAGGTCTTTTCTATCCTAACTTTTAATTTAACTATTTCCATTCGTGACCCATTTCATACTACAAATTTCCATTCACCATGAAACCAATTCGCAGTACAATCACCAAAACTTACCAGTCTCTCTCTAACAAACTTACACCTAATCCCGTATTTACATAGTCGTGAGGGAGGGGGATTGTTTGATTGATATATACAATTAAAACGAAAAAGAAAACACCAGTGAAAACAATGTGAGAGGAAAAAAGAAAGGAAAATATGATGAAAAATAAAATGATTATTAATATGCCCTCTCATAAGGCAGAAAAACTTATTCCCCCGTCGAAAATTTCCTGTAGGAGGGCGAATATAAAATAAAATTAAGAATAAAAATAAAAATAAATTTCTCCCCAAGCACCCGGAGAATTTGAGTTTCTGTCATCTAATGGGGTGGGAAGGGGAAAGAAAACGAAAACTCGAGAGCGGGCCCATGAACATATATAAAACTCTCCTTCTGCCAGGTTTTTATATTCTGGACTCTATATTCACCTACCCCATTCCCACAATGCCTCTCATTTCCGGTCTGCACTCTTATAAGAAAAAAAAAGAGTTACTTTCGGACGCTACTCTTTCTCCGCCAAGAGGTAAGTGATTTTATTTAACTACATTGACCTATTAATTAATTGTAGAGGTTTTTTGTAAAAAATATCAGTATTTGATAGTGTGTCGTTGTTATTCTGCCTAAGACAACGTAACACTTCGCCTTTTGATCTGATGCCAACGTTCAATCTTCACCTCTGTATTCCACAAGAAACACGTATCACAGGCAACTTTAATTTTCGCAACCTTGAGAAGACGAATTCTGACAAACTAATCTTGTCGTGTTCACTCTCCGCCACCGTCCCTCGCTCTGTCCAAACGTCTCCTTTTATACTAGGTCTGGCCGAGATTTTCACACGTCACAACTCTCGTCTCGTCAGCCACGAGACTCGCAACCTACAAATCGCGGCCTCAAGGACAATCACGCTTTCACCTCCTTCACAACTCGTCTTGTGCCCGCCTCGAACTCGTCACATTTTCTGCTCCCGCCCACACACACAACATGCCACTCGCTGTCTCTTCGACTCGACGGACCGTTGTTGGCTCATCAAAGGTTTGTGGGTTTTGCCGTTCGATCTCGCTACAGTGTCGTTGTTTTATTGCATAATATGGGAAAATAAACAATTTATTTTGATTTTCACAAAAAACAAAACAAAAAACTAACACACTTTTTTTTATTTATTTAAGCAAGAAATCCAGCCAGAATGCATAACATGTCAAACACATAGAACATGGTGATTTTGATGTTATTAAACAACATTTTATTTTGGGGAATTGTTCACCTTTGGCGGGAGTTTGTATTTGTATCTTTACCCGGAAGTACACAATTGAACTTGAATGACTGTTCATCTAAAAAAAAAGAAGTTTATCACTAAGTGAAGGTATGGGTATTGCTTGACGAAGATTTCACTTCTACGTAATTTAAAAAGTAAAAGGAGACATACTCAGAGTTGGATTTGAAATCGGTCTTGCTTGCAATCATTATTTAGAAAGTGCCTATCACGGAATTTCCTCGACTTATTCGGTGTTCGGGAAAATATCTGCGGGTTTGGGGGTGTAGGCATTAAGACTTAAACCCAAGATGGAAAGGAGAATTATTTTAGCAATTTAGCATGGATCCATGGTTGAAGACGAAAGACAGCGGAAAGAGAAACAAAGGGGCACATACATCCCCCAAAAAACAAAACAAAACAAAAAACAAACAAACGTGGACTTGCAGAGAAAAAGTAAAAAAAACAAACAAAAACATTTAGTTTCAGGATTTTTTTTTGTGAGAAGAAATAGAATCAATGAAAACACTTAATTATTTTTTGTTGTTGTCGTTGCATGAAAATGCTTTCTCCCGGCGGAATAACAATTTGGCTCGTATCTTGTATTTCCGTGGAACACGAAAGATTGCGCATCCGTCGTGTGTTTAGCGAAAAGATCTCCATTATTTGTTAAAAGACGCATTGTCTGAGTTTTCTTTCTTACTTTTTCCTACATTTCCATTACACGTATTTTAAGAATATACTAGCAGGACCTGTGGATATACCACAGTATAATTCAATTATTACAACGTTTGATATATTTACTTAAGAGATATTGCTAAATACTTCAATATGTAAAAAGTATAATAATCTTGATTTAACTCTCTCTCACTCTTTCTTTTCTTTTTCTTTTCATCTTTTCATAATGTTCGATTGAAACGGATTAGCCATATCGCTTCCTCGCGCTCACCCCTCAATCTCTTTCCCCTACTCTATTTCTTTCTTTCTTATTATATTTTTTCTGTGTAGCATGTCATTTTTCTTCCCTTTATTCATAATAAAAATGGAATAGTTTATTTAGCTAAGATGACGATACTCGTAGGAAATAAGAATTCGGTGGATAATAAACTCCAGATAATCAGGATTTGCATTTTTGCATTTAATCTTATTTTTAACCAGAGGGTGTTGCAAGATGATAACAACCGCACAATTAAGGAACACGAGTATTAATATATAGATAGCTGAGCCGATAAAGGGAGTTCATACCTTTCCCAACGGTATTAGTCCGAAAACGAACGTAATAGCGTTACTTGAGTTTGAACTCGCTTCATACGATATCACTGTCCAGTATGTTAGCCAGTACGCCAGTGGTGACTCCCTATTCTTGTTTTTAATTGCATACTTTTTTTTAAAGATTTTATAAGATGGTGCCCGTTTAATTAAGCACATTACTTGAAATTATCAGTGATTAAGAAAAAATAAATTTAAAAGCTTTTTAAATGATTGTTATTTGTCATAATTGACGACGTGGTTTTAATTTTGGCAGAAGCAGATTTGGTCGTCGAGAATGCAACAAAAGATTTGCCATCGATAAATTGCTTCAAAAAAATTGGAGATCGTAATTTCAAATTAATTTTTCCCTTTCTTTTTGGCTGTTAAAAAAAAAATTAAAGATTTTTTTTTTAAACATGAAAAGTTACTTGAAATATGTCACGTCCAGGAAATGAAGAAATAAAAAATAAAAATTCAAAGAATAAGAATAAACAAAAACCGATAAATTAAAAACTGAAAAGATAAAAATAAAAATAACACAAATAAAAAAATAAATAAAAACAAAATAAAACAAGTAACAAATAAACGTAAATGTAAAAAAAAAACAAACAAAAAACAACAAAACCCTGAAATTAACACTGATCACGATTTTAATACTATAACTTTGACAATACTAAAAATTTTAATAATAGTTCATAGCTGTAGATTTTCTTTTAAATCTAGGGTAGTGTTTGTTTTGTTTTATGGCATATCAACCTCAGTGGGTCATTTAATACCGACTAAGTTTTGAAATAAATTTATTCTTAATGGATACTCAGTTTTTTTTATAAACTCATGTTTTTTCTATTTAAACCATAGATGGGCTCCTAACAGGTACTACCACTCCGGGTCAGAGTAGATCATGGAGCAATGGTGATGAGGCGGTGCTCCACATAAACCTAAACCTCCCAAACTGGAACCGCCGCAAAACAAAATAAACCAAACAAAACAAACCAGGTTCTCCCAGCTAAGACCAGTGATTCGGTATTTACCATAACCTTCCACAAGGTCAGGAAGCGACACAGTTTTTAAAAAAGTGGGAAACCACGCACAAACCGAAGCTCATGTGATTGCTAGTAAAAAATACGTGGATCCCATTTGGGTCACATCAGGCACAAGGCAATAAACCCAGTCATGCCCCCTTGAATCGAGGGAGCAGATGTTGCTTAGGGGGACAACCTCTTAGGATGCGATGGCTAGTAAAAAAAATGCATGGATCCCATTTGGGGCACATTAAGATAAAAAAGACAACGGACACCATCTGTACAGTAAGATGTATGGTTAGCTTTTCATTTTTTTTTAGGAACAAGACACTTCTCGTATCTTTGATTCGTTCCTCGTTTACAGCGAACGTTTGTTATCAAAAGAAACCGAATCATGAAATCCATGTTGTATATACTGGAGTTCACAGAAAATACCTCTCTCATTTTCCGCCTCAGCTGGGTGATATGGCCAGGCAACTTTATCACTTAGATCTAGTGAGATCGGCAAGACGCAGACCGAATGCTAGATCAAGCGTATCTTGTTACAGCTTGCCCACTTGAAAAGATGTTGAACCCTGTCAACTCGTTTTTTCTTTTGTTTTGCTGAACTTCTTGATAACTTATTTATTCGTGAACCTGTGCCATTAGCTTTACAATACTGAATAAACCTATAACGTCCCAAGGCACTCCCAATTTTATCAAACTTTCCATTTGAAGAAAAAACCCCAACAAAAACAAAAAATAAAAAAACCCACAACAAGACACAAAAAAGAAAGAGAAAACAAAAACTGATCGATAAAACGAATCTATTGCGTTTAGACAGATAATCGATTTGGTTAAATTCGCTGATCCATCTTTGGTGACACCTAAAACGGTAAGGTCAGCCTGGTGATTTACGAAACTGACATTTAGTTTAGCAATGTAATGTCTTCCTTTCAGAGATATTTCTTTGGAATAGCTGGAATATATTTACTAGGTTTCTATAAAGACAGAAAGTGTATATTCTTACTAACTTCTCTCTGATATTCCTGTATCAGCACGAGAACTTATCCACCTTGATTTGAATGCTACTGATAATATAAGTATAACACCTCCGTATTAAGACGCATGGCATACGTTCTAAGACTCCACAACCATTAAGATATCGCTATCAATACCAGTCCAGAAGGAAGTAAAATTTTGGTAGGTGTAATTTTAACTAGGGCTTCTTTTCTTTATGACTAATTTGTTTCATACATTTATTCTATTTTATTGATCGTCGTCTGTATGAAAGAGCCCAGTTTGCCCTGATATTGTTTATATAAAAAGGAAACTAAAGGTTTGTATGCTACCAGGATGAACCTACTATTCTGACATCTTATTATAATGGAGATTGTGGGTTTGTCTGTCTGTAACCGAAACTATATTACTATACAAATTACAATTCCCTTTGTTATTTACATCACATCACATTCTCCATGATTTTATTTTTTATTTTATTTAAACCTCAATTATTAGTAAAATTGTTTTACATCATTAAGACTGTTAACAATATCTACACACTAATAACATGCAATTATATTTATATATTCAACGAAATAGCGGTTTACAGTGTGAATGGGAAGGCTAATTTGCATATTGATCTTTAAAAATTTGATTTTAATAAATATATGCTTAGTATTATTGATTTCTAATTGTTTGGTTTTATCTTAATAAATATGAGCAAAAATCTCGTGGATAAATCTTAACAGAAATCTATTAACATAAAGAAATAACTGTAATTTTATTCTTTTCTTCCTATTTTAACTAAATAGTTAAATTAGTGAAATTTACCACTGAAAGACGGGAGTAAGGGAAAATGGTGGAACAGTCAGTTTCAAAGTTGTTCTATTTTCCGATTATACCCCCTCTGTTCCAAATATTTTAATCTGAATTCTTATTCAGTTTCATTAGCCTTTCTAATTTAACATGATATTTTATTATATTAAAACTTAAATACTTGCACCCGGAGGGTGCATATATTTGCTAGTAAGTATAACTGAAAATATCCTTTCCATTGTATTTCTATAGTAAAACCCTTTCCATAATTAATTATTGCAATAAAACACTTTTCATTGCATTCCTAGAATAAAAGTATGGGATTATTATTGCTACAGAGGGTGCAAAGTATATGCTGGCATAGGTATTTATTTCAAATTTCTCTCGGATTTATCTTCATAGAAAAAAAAATATTTTTAGCACCCAGCTGATATTAATTGATTTAAATAATTTGTACAATTTTTCTGACAAAATATGCTTTTCTGTCATTAGAGGAATTTATATATACAACTTCTTACTATGAAAAGAAAACAGAATGTCTACTGGTGGAAAGAAAAAAAATTAAGTACATGGATACAGAAGATCTCAAAAAAAAAAAAAATCAGTTGAAATTGAACACTCTCTTTGTTCATTCACTGAGACTGATAGTTACGATCAAGTCACACTGCAAACATCCGTTCTCACTAGATCACACAAGTTGAGTTGTAATGAGACAGTTCAATACTTAGGTGGGTAACCATCTTTAACAAAGGCAGATACTTAGTAAATAACAACTTGTTCTGGTATGGTACAGTCAAATCACACTGAGAAGCGATAGATCACCGAAGTTAAGCAGTGATTAGACAGTTCAATACTTAGGTGGGTAACCACTTAAACAATAAGATACTATAAGAAAACAGTCAAGTTACACTGAGAAGCATAAGAAGCGCCGGTTTTCGCTAGATCACCGAAGTTAAGGTATTTACCTCGCACCCCACTTATACGTGTATGACACAAGGTCTTTTAATGTGAGACCACCCACGAACTGAAGCTCATGAGATGGCGGATGCTAAAAATGCATCAATCCCGTCGGCATTGCCCCTCAAACCCAGCCCTGTTTCTTTAAATCCAGGGGGCAGGTGTTGCCTGGGGCGGCCTGAGACCACGCCGTTAATTTCATTAACAAACAAAGGCCCTGAAGGGCCCGTGTTAGCGGAAATATATACAAATCTAATTTAGCTGAAAATTCCTTTGAAAATGTCATTTTTTTGTATTTACCTAACCCATCCGCCTCGGACAGGATGCGATACAGTCAATTTTCGAGCGGAGTTCAACTGGTTTGAATTCCGAATTTTCTGATTTCTGTGTCAAAATCTCGGTCTTATCACACGTGGCTTTGTGGGAGGGGAGGAAGAGATGAATTCCTGTCTTTTGAAGTGAAGCGCAAACAGCTTTGCTCTGAATTTGAACTCTGATTACAGAGTCCTTTTCCTGGGATGATAAGTGTTACGACACGTTCCCCATGACCTTGTGCCATATTAAGGCAAAAATACCAAACATTTATTTTATTGAATCGGCCAAAATGTACTTTTGTGTTTTTGTTAAATGGTACAAGGAGGTCCGGTTTAGCTCAATCGGTAGGGTGTCCAGCTGGGAACCTCAACGTTCCTGGTTCGATACCGGTCCTCGACAACTCAGCGTATGTGAAGCAGAGGGACCTGTACGGTAAAGTAAGGAGCTGATGGTAGGCGTGTCGCACCACCCCAGATGCTAAAAAGGATCTCTTTGGTCTAGCGCTAGTGAAAAGGGGATAGACTACACCCTTGCCTGGCTGATGTTGATCGACTTTGGGCCACCCCGACGACTCTTACAAGGAGAGTCTAGATTGCACTTAAATTATTTAAAAAAGCAGATCGCTTTTGATTACATTAGAACAGGTTATATATGAATATGCCTTTTAAAAAAAATCAATTTTCTTATACGTTGTTTACTGAATCTAGTATTTCAGATAAATATATAAGTCACATTTTCGGCGTTTGTTTTTTAAGAAATTGAAAAATTATTCAGTCATTCATATCGTTTTCTTAGTGACGTCACTCATTTTAGGTTGGTTGGTTGGATTTTACGGCATGTCAACCCTTGGATTATTTTATGCCGACGACATTTTGTTTTTATTCATTCTTGTTGAATTTTCAATTTCTTTTTTCAAACTCAATTTTTAAAGAAATTAAAAAAAAAAAATCCCTTTTTAAATAAAATCCAATATATAAGTCGACAGATTCATTTCGGTGAACTTGATATAGCACCATGCTAGCAGGAGAGATTTAAAAAAGGTACGCAAGAGAAAGATCGCGAGAAAAGTGGACGAAAAAGGGGATTTTTAAATAAGCAGAGACGAGAGACGTCTGAGGAGAAGCAGATCTCACCAACTTCACATTCATGCCCCTCTCATTTTTTTACTTTTTCAATCTTTAAACCACAATTTTTCAAATTTAATGAGGTTTTAAATCCATCAAATATACACAAATTATTTCACAGCTAGACAAAAATATTCCAAACCAAAGATATCAAGGAATTAACCCAAATTTTTCCATTTTCTCTGGAGAACAGATTCCTGGAACTGAAGTGATTTTTATTATTTAGCTAAATTATTTCTAATGTCAAGTAAAGACAGGTTAACATTCTAAAAACGTGAAAGCTTACATTGGTGTGAAAAATTCAAGTAATAATAGTTAGTAAACAATTATACAGTAATTCCATGTCAAATCATCAAGGCCATGTCACCCACCCCTTCAATTTTGTACAGGTGTAGACTAGGTTAAAGTTAGACAATCCCCCAAATTTGAGCTTCCAATTCGAAAGATTTGCCAAGTTATGTTGATTTTAAACTCGAAAAATCTGAAGGGGGGGTAGAAAAATGGCGACATTTTGTAATCTATTTTTGTCTATAAAATGTGTTCTAGAGTTCCCCGGATCCTAGAAATTGGTTTATAGAAGCTTTTCACGTTATTAATGATTTCTGATTTTTTCAATGCAAAATCAGTAAGTGAAAAAATCACAATGTGGCACAACATATAATTATTTTTTCCTCTAAATTATTATTCTACATATATTGAACATTATTTGTACCAAAAATGAATGATTTGACAAGGAATTGCCCTATAGCTTTTAATGCAAATAAATTCCACATTTATATGGGATCAAGTAATAATAATAATAATAATAATAATAATAATTATCAATACAAAACTATATGGTTTTAAATAACTATTCCTATTTGACAATAATCATTTGCTTACACAAAGTTACATAACTTTAAGTATTCCCATCTAATACTCATTATTTGGTTAGTTGGATTTTATGGCATGTCAACCCTTGTTGGGTTATTTTATACCGAAGATATTTCCATTCTTGCTGGGTATTCAATTTAAAAAAAATCATATTTTAAAAACATTTTAAAAAATTCATTTCTTGATCTATTTAAAGCTAGATTATTCAGAATGTGCCTGGGAGTAATGGCAACGAAGGGTCACTGTACACTTCACAGAGCTCCAGAATTGGAACTCGACACTAAATACAGTTTAATATCATACCTAGAACACAATATTGGGTATAGTTAAATGAAAGTTCACCAGGATTGTATTAAGTTAGTCCTTGCAGAAGTGCCTAAAATGGGACTTTTGGCACTCATGAAAGATCATGGATTTTAAAACACCCAAGAGGTAGAAACCCTGTTAGCCATTTTAGGTAAAATGTAATCCATTGAACCCAGTATTTGCCCATCTTAAAAGGACAGATTTTTTACATATGGCATTACATATTACATCATGGTGTATAAATATCTAAATGCAGTGATACCTTGACGTACGAGTGCCTCAATTTACGAGTTTTCCAACTTATGAGCGGTCACTCAGTCAATGTTTGCATAGTGTTGAGAGCTGAAATTTGACGTACGAGCGAGCTTCAAGTACACTTATGTTAATAAGTTTTCAGATTTTTTAGACCAAAAGTTAGTAATGGAAGAGAAAATAAACAACTTTATGGGGTAGACATCTCTCTGTTTGTTTTTTTAGTGCACGTATTTTAAGAATTTATTTAGTTCAATTTTTTCCGCCCTGTTGGCTGGGCTGTATAGTTCATCGACTGCATATCTTCAAGAGGTATGACCCCACCATTTTGGACCTCTTGTTAACCGATGCTTAAGGACGGAAATTTGGTGGTTAGGCAGTCCATGACAACACTCTACTTTGGACCTTACTTGGGCTGCGGACGGAGAGGCCTCCTCCGATCAATCGGCTGATCATGGCAAGCTCTAGCACCTATATGATTGTCCCGACCGTATTCCTCAATTGCTCTCATGACAAACCCCCAATTAATTTTATCATATATGTGCTAGAAGGCTGTGTATGAGGGTCTCAGTGTGCTGGGTATGGCACTAAACTGCATCTAGTGGTGAGGGTTCAATTCTGGATCTCTGAGGGGTGTTGATTACCACTTCGTTGACATTACTTCCAGGTACACTCTGATCTGGAGTGGTACTACCTGTTAGGATCCCATCTGTGGGGTAAATATTTTTAAAAAATAGTGTTAAAATGAGTTAAATTAAAAGAATCTTATATAAAATATTTGCTGTGTATTCAACTAAACTATGCCAAGTAGATATCATATAGATTGAATATCCCGCCATAGATATTTAATCGATAGATTATTAAACTGCCGAATAGTAGGGGAAAACTAAGAAGAGTCCTCGATATCTAATCGGTAGAGTGAATATGATCCTTAAAAACAAACCACTTTTCTTCGTTACTTAAACTTTCATGCGTTCTTACGATCATCTAGCGCGAGAACATTTTTATAGGTGTTGAAAATGAGTTTAAAAAGTTTTTTCAAAAATTTGAATACCCAACAAAAATGAATGAAGCAAAAACGTATTCGGCATAAATTAAGCCAAGGGTTGACATGCCATAAAACCCAACCAACCAACCAACCAACCAACCAACTAAACTATCTCTGAGTTTTAAAAAGAGTTTTAAAAAGTTTTTAAACGTCTTCGGCATAATTAGCCGTAAACATCCCAAACCAAATAGCTAACCAACCACCAAACCATACCATTCAACCTTTTTCATACTCACCGGTCAATGCTTATTGCAACAAGCGTGTGTGTACTCAAGAACACTGCCACAGTTTGGACGAATTGGACAATAGGGCACATGGCTGTACCAAAAGGCCAGTAATTCAACAAGACAGCTGCCACGAAGGTAAATGGGATACATAATGTTGCCATTAACATGTCACTGATTGCCAGGGTGGCGATAAAAAAGTTAGTGACTGTGCGCATGCGCGGGGACTGGATGACGATGTAACAAACGATGGCGTTGCCGACAATGGCGAAGATGACAATGCCGCTGTACATGGTGATGAAGATAACTTTGTGGTACCATGTTGTGCGCAGAGGTGAGTATTCCTCGGGCAGTTCTGTAGTTTCTGCACTTGTGAAGAGGTCGTAATCTGATTGGGTTCGGGTATCGATCGAGGTGGAGCTCTCAGCGGACAGGGACAATGTCTGATTGATAGCGTCCATGTCGATATGGCTTATTTACTGTCTGTAAAGAGAGAAAGAAAAAAGAAAGAAAAAAAGATTATGGTCGGAGTGACACTTCGAGGACGAACATGGTAAGCTTCATAAAAATGAAAATGATGGACTTTCTGGCTGATAAGACACAGATTACACAGGAAGATGAGAAGAAGTTATTTTTCTTCTGATTATCTAGTTGTACATTACGAATGTTTGGATGGATGGATGGATGGAACTGTCCGTCTCTCTATCTATCGATCTATGTTTTCTTTTATGCATGTATATACGTATGTATGTATCTATGTACGTATTTATGTATGTATGTATCTATATATTTATTTTAGTCTGTTTTTATGTATGTATGTATGTATATATGTATCTATGTACGTATTTATGTATGTATGTATCTATATATTTATTTTAGTCTGTTTTTATGTATGTATGTATATATGTATCTATGTACGTATTTATGTATGTATGTATCTATATATTTATTTTAGTCTGTATGTATGTATGTATGTATATATATTTATTTCTCTCTCCCTATCTATCTATCTATCTATCTATCTATGTCTTCTTTTATGTATGTATGTATGTATGTATTTATGGATATCTCTTCCTATCTATCTATCTATTTCAGTCTGCTTTTATGTATCTCTCTATCACTCACTCAATTTATTTATCCATCTATCTATTTCAGTGTGCTTTTATGTATGTATGTATGTATCTATCTATCTATCTATCTATCTATTTCAGTCTTCTTTAATGCTATATATATATATATATATATATATATATATATATATATATATGTGTGTGTGTGAATGTGTATATTTCATTATGCCATTATTCAACTATCTATTTCAGTCTATTCATATCTATTAATCACAGCCTGCTCTTATGTATGTATGCATGTATGTATGTATGTCTCCTTTTGCCTTTCTATCTATCTATTCCAGTCTGCTTTTATTTATTTATCTATTTCAGTTTGCACTGGTCTATCTATGTATCTATCAATCAATCGATTAAGTCATTAAAAGCCTAGAATATCAGCGCAATGAAGAAGGTGCAACACGTGGAAGTTTTTAACCATTTGCATACGGAGAGCGCAGGTATCAGATGTCCCTCCACAACCACCGCCTGTCAGAACTTTAGAAACAATATACATCACATCATTAACAATACAATAATAACAAGGACTAACAGATCATTTGGCCTCAGGATTTTTATTTTACTAACTAATAAAAAGTTTTAATGTAATAAAATATTAGATTAGATTAAAAAGACTGATGAAATTAAATAAGAATGCATATAAAAAGATTACACTTATTTTAATTATATTTTAATTGGTTTCTATATAAAATCATTCATAGGGTTGATTTTAATACGCTGGAGAATAAAACAATAATATTAGATATTAATATCACCAAGTAATTATTTATTAAACCCTATTTTGTTAAAATCAGTATGCAAATTAACCACACAATATATTATGCAAAGCTTTATTTCTTAGTGATATATAAGACACATTGCAGGATTTTAAACGCACTAATAACATGGGCTGTTTTGGGGCAAATCTAACTTAGATTTTCATAGAGACATTTTTCATAGATACTATTGATTCTATATGTTAATGATTTTGACTATGGCTATACATTAAATACTCATTGATAAACTTACGCAATTCCCGAGGGTATTATCTCGTAAGCAGTGACGTAGTCTCGGTTACATACAAACACCGAATCTCCATTATTAGAGTCATGTGAAATTTAAATTGCTACATCCAGGATTTGAACTCGGTTCACTGTGTCCCTTTCCTACGACGATGGCCAGTGCACCACAAAGTGGTCGTCTAGTATAATCATAAAATGTTCTAATATATTTTATTCTTGGAAACCTTTGCATTAGGGAAAAACGGGTTTGTGGACCATTAAACACGCGTTTGCGAAAATCAACTGAAACTTCATTTGAAGTTTTTTTTAAAAGAACCGAATTAAGAGTTATTGCTTTCTTATCTTTTTGTGTAGGAGAGCAAAAAGATAAAAAGAAAATGTCCTTTTATATTCGATTCGTTCAAGCAGAAAGTGTATCCAGGAATCTAAAAGCCAATTACTTAGGTTACCTTAACACTGGATTCTCTCTCTGCCTTTTCGGGGCTTTTTTTCTCTCACAAAAACGCACGTATTCATAAAGTTTATTCCCTGATAAGTTATTTTAAAAATTGTATCTGGAAGTGCGCATTGTGGACCGGTTTTCGTTGTGAGAAACAGACTCGGCGAAAAAAGTTCGAATCCTAGGCAATGCTGTTAGCCTTCTATTTTTCGCTAATATCATTGGGAAATGCATAAATCTATTTCTTCAACCCCCAACCTTGACGCGTTCAATCACACACATACACACACGTGTGTGTGTGTGTGGGGGGGTGATATCAAGTGTTTCCTTGATAGGAGTCAACCAAAATTGAGAACTCAAACATGCATAGAAATATTTGTGTATATATTTTTTTACATACGGAGTATATGTATAAATATAAATTTATATCTATACCAAGGTATCCATTTATTCAGTCATATATATATAACACGATAAGTACTTTTGTTGGCGTCAACTAATTTTTAACGAAAAAGGAATGTGTAGAAGTTATTTTTTTAGTTAACGTAAATGGTTTTGTTAAAATGCAAAAATCAAAATATCATATAAATTCAGATTGTGTTTATAGATAGAAGAAAAGGTTACAACAGAGACCTAAAAGTTGATTTGGCCGTCAAAATCAATGATGTTTTCGGGGCTGGCAGCTTAGCACTTTCTGACCTTGTCACGATGACAAAAATAACTACAATTTTTTTTCTATAAAACACTCACTCTGAATTGTAAACTTTTTTTTAGTTAGAAGGCCAGTTCGCCAGAAAGAAGTTTGTCACAGGGCCACAGGGAATTCAGAATTGCTTAAAGAAGAAAATTTCCTCTAGGAGAAATAGAATTTGTCGCTAAGAATAAATTAATAAAGAACTAAGTCCACATAAAACAAAACGCCTGACAAAGCTCCTCATTGTGTCTTTTCTCCGAATTAGTGTGCAAAACGTACTCATTTATTATATATAAATAAAACCTTTGTTATTGTTAACGGTGTGTTACATCAATTTTAGCGTTGCCAGCAGTCACGGCAGCTCATTTCTACTAATTTATCAACCCGTCACAAAGACACACTGACCAAGTTGCATCGATCCCAGTTCTGCGGGACAAAGGAACATAGCGTGGGCGTAGAGGGTATCGAAAGAGCAACTGATCGGATACACATGGTAGTCACGGAAATAATTCATACCGTAACTGGTATAGGACCACACACAGACACACACACACACACACACACACACACACACACACACACACACATATATATATATATATAATATATATATATATATATATATATATATATATCTTAGTCTGTAAATATCTATCTATCTATATGTTATGGTAATTTACCACGCACGCATGAACTCTTCCAAATGTAAATAGCAGCAGGTTCTGCACTTAAGAGTCAATATCTGAGCGGACAGTTTATAAGACCACCTCGCGAGTACCTTCTCATTTGTATATGTTTGTACTACTGTTTTTTGTTAATATATTTGTTTAACTCATTTCCTCTCTTTTGTCTTTATTCTGGCCCCTAACCAGGCCACAACTCCATCTCTCTTAATCTGTTAATATCTATCTTAGTCTGTTAATATCTATCTATCTATCTATCTATCTATCTATCTTAGTTTGTAAATATCTATCTATCTATCTATCTATCTTAGTTTGTAAATATCTATCTATCTATCAATCTATCTATCTATCTTAGTTGGTAAATATCTATCTATCTATCTATCTCTCTATTTTAGTCTGTAAATATATCTATCTATCTATCTATCTATCTATCTATATCTATCTTAGTTTGTAAATATCTATCTATATATCTATCTTAGTTTGTAAATATCTATCTATATATCTATCTTAGTTTGTAAATATCTATCTATCTATCTTAGTTTGTAAATATCTATCTATCTATCTTAGTTGGTAAATATCTATCTATCTATCTATCTATCTTAGTTTGTAAATATCTATCTATCTATCTATCTATCTATCTCTCTATTTTAGTCTGTAAATATCTATCTATCTATCTCTCTATTTTAGTCTGTAAATATCTATCTATCTATCTCTCTATTTTAGTCTGTAAATATCTATCTATCTATCTATCTATCTATCTATCTATCTATGGTAATTTACCACGCACGCATGAACTCTTCCAAATGTAAATAGCAGCAGGTTCTGTGCTTAAGCGAGAGTCAATATCTCAGCGGACAGTTTATAAGACCGCCTCGCGAGTACCTTCTCATTTGTATATGTTTGTACTACTGTTCTAGTCACGGAAATAATTCATACCGTAACTGGTATAGGAACACACATACACACACACACACACATATATATATATATATATAGAGAGAGAGAGAGAGAGAGAGAGAGAGAGAGAGAGAGAGAGAGAGAGAGAGAGATAGAGAGAGAGAGAGAGAGAGAGAGAGAGACTGACGGAGATATAGATAAGGAAATATAGAGATATAATCGACATAGATATGGATCGAATTTGACTCTTTGTCAACCAAATTTCTTCTACGGCTGTACAACATTTTCTTGGTATTTTTTTTTACCTGTATGATTGGATATTTCAAAGTTCACTATCTATTCACCACAGAACTCATTCTATTCAGATAAAGTCCGATTATTATTGTAATCTGAGTCCTTCTGTTCAATTATAATGAACTAACCATCAGTTTTTGTACTTTGCTTGCATTGGTGGATGAGCCACTGTGAGTGGGGAAAGTAAGGAAAGAGTTCATATGTTAATAATGTTGATTAGTAATTTAGATCTATTTACGATATTGAGCTGACTTTATTTATCAATATGGCAAAATACATTATATACAGGACGTTCTGTATAAATATGACATTTTTATTTGGTTATTTTTCTCCCTAGGTTGGAGGTATTGACGCACACTACGCATCATTTAAAAGCTTGGACCCTTCTTCATTCATATACGTGATAACAGATAGAATGGATGACTGGAACCCACCTTAATCATGGAAGAGAATAACTTGTATCATGATGATCTGCGCCGGCCATCAAAAGAAGAAATTATGGTTACTACCCAATGCTCCCTGAACACTGTAAACACAATCAGGTATGAACTGGAGAATTGCAATGGATACTACGAGGCTATGGCTAGAAGAAAGCAACATAACAGACGATTTGATTGCGTTCGTACAGCAGAATTCCTCGAAAATCTGCAGAGAAATGTGTTGGAGGACCCTCAGATACCTACGTGGAGTTGCTAAACATTGTAGTCAAGCTCTGGATAACAAGGGTAGCCAAGGGTAGGCCATATGTATGGCAACAGGATTCGGCCCCTTGCCACACCTCTGGGAAAAGTCAAAAATGGTTGTCGGCGAATTTTTACGACTACACCAGTCCGAATGTTCGGCATCCGAACTCCCTAGATCTTAACCCCATGGATTATTATGTATGTGGCGCTGTTGAGAAAGACACCAATCGCCGTGTCAGTATTACAAAATCTTAGTTAATCGACAGAATTAAGGTAGTTTTTGAGACCCTTCCCAGGGAATCTATAACATCACCATGCTCCAGGTTCCAGAGCAGAATTGAGGCTGTAATCTACGCTAATGGTGGTTATTTTGGGTGAAACTTTTGTTGACAGTAAGTGTAATTTCCGTGCCTGTTGAATTTCTTTACAATCCATTAAATTTTGTAGTTACCAAGCACTTTTTCTTTTTTCTTATGAAACTATGAAATTTATCCCGAGCGCCATATATATATATATATATTATTATAAGCTTATCGATAGAGTAATTCAAAGTGAATTGTTGGACGAATTTCTCAGGGAGTATAATTATTAACTAACCCGCAAGACTTTTTGAGTTTGATGCGTTATCATTCCACATAAAGTTTTCTTTTTCTTCCCTCTTTTCGAATTTATAGTCATTAACTCAAAAGTGCACATGTAGGGCATTTATAAAGTCCAGCGCATTACAGTAGTAATGGCATTTCTTTGTGCTGAGATGATGTCTGTATTAACAAAGTCTGTGCTAAACACTTTGAATTGTGGCAGCTGGCGGGAGACACATATGGTAATCACGGAAATAATTCATACCGTAACTGGTATAGGACCACACACACACACACACACATACACACACACACACACACACACACACACATATTATATATATATATATATATATATATATATATAAATGGACTCTCCCTTCGATTATCGACGTATGAGGGTTCATACACACAATGAACTCCCACACGGGGATTTGTTTATAGTGGTGAAGGCTTGTGTCGGACCATCCACACTTTTTGGCACAGTCGATAGGAAAGAATTGGTGCATCAAAAGTTGCTACAAAAGCCAATTAACGACCGACCTCAGGAATTTTGAAATATATATATATATATATATATATATATATATATATATATTATCTTAGTCTTTCTATATATATATATCTATATTGTTATGGTAATTCACCACGCGCGCATGAACTCTTCCAACTATAAATAGCAGCAGGTTCTGCAACTTAAGCGAGAGTCAATATCTCAGCGGACAGTTTTAAGACCGCCTCGCGAGTACCTTCTCATTTGTATATGTTTGTACTACTCTTCTTTGTTAATATATTTGTTTAACTCATTTCCTCTCTTTTGTCTTTATTCTGGCCCCTAACCAGGCCACAACTCCATGTATCTTAATCTGTTAATATCTATCTATCTCTATCTATCTATCTATCTATCTATCTTTGTCTGTTAATATCTATCTATCTATCTTAGTTTGTAAATATCTATCTATCTATCTATTTATCTATCTCTCTATATTAGTTTGTAAATATCTATCTATCTATCTATCTATCTATCTCTCTATCTTAGTCTGTAAATATCTATCTATCTATCTATTTTTGTCTTTAAATATATCTATCTATCTTTAGTCTGTAAATATCTATCTATCTATCTATCTATTTTAGTCTGTAAATATATATTTATCTATCTATTTTAGTCTGTAAATATCTATCTATCTATCTATCTTAGTCTGTAAATATCTATCTATCTATCTATCTATCTATTTTAGTCTTTAAATATCTATCTATCTATCTATCTATCTATCTATCTATTTTAGTCTGTAAATATCTATCTATCTATCTATTTTAGTCTGTAAATATCTATATCTATCTATCTATCTATTTTAGTCTGTAAATATCTATCTATCTATCTATCTATCTATTTTAGTCTGTAAATATCTATCTATCTATCTATTTTAGTCTGTAAATATCTATCTATCTATCTATCTTAGTCTGTAAATATCTATCTATCTATCTATCTATCTATCTATCTATCTATTTAGTCTTTAAATATCTATCTATCTATCTATCTATCTTAGTCTGTAAATATCTATCTATCTATCTATCTTAGTCTGTAAATATCTATCTATCTATCTATCTATCTATTTTAGTCTTTAAATATCTATCTATCTATCTATCTATCTATCTATCTTAGTCTGTAAATGTTGTACCGGCCGTTCCTACAGTGGAGAACATGCACCGGTTCTCACTATAAATAGTGAGACACCGAGTGGAAAGGTAGTACTGTTCCCGTTAACGACAAGCTAGTCGTACATGTACCATTGATTGTAAATACACTTGTCTTATTTTACCCCATCTCGACTTGACTTCTTTTTACTGTTGGGACTAACATCACAACAGTAAATATCTATCTATCTATTTTAGTCTGTAAATATCTATCTATCTATCTATCTATCTATCTTTCTAGTATGTTCATATCTATCTATTAATTACCTATCTATTCATTAAGTTGTATTAATACTCATATGTTTACACACATTTCTATGGTTTCAAGTAACTAACAATACTAATATATATTTTTAAACACTGATCTTTATACCACATACTCTTATATTAATACAAATTTCTCAATTCTAAATCCTTTTGAAAATAATAAAATTGACCTAACACGGTATCGCACCAGACCGTGACGCGATGCTTGCACCACCGCCACGAAGGGTAGATTTGCACCCCCTCTCTCTCTCTCCCCTCTTGAAGAAGATTAGAAGGTGGTAAAGAAGAAGTAGAGGAGGAGGAGGAGGAGGAGGAGGGGAATGAAGAGGCGAAGAAGATATTTTTTCTCTTTTGTCTTTGTCTGTTGGTTCGTGATTTTTTCTCTTACTAGTTATAGAATGGCGTCTATCGACGACTTTCCTTCACAACTTACAACCATGAATCGTATCGATGAAATGAGAAAAAGAATCAAAGGGAGAAATAATCGAATGAAAAGTTTTAATTGTTCTTTTGCACGAATTGTGTTTGGCTCAACACAACCGTGGCATTGAATTGCTCGAGTGTGGCTCCGCTTTACTTGGCCTTCTAAAGGAGGTAGCCATTTTTTATGGACCTTTCTTTGTCAGCAAAAGCCGATGGTCATTTTCTGGTCTGGGGAAATTGCGACTGTCAATGACGCCAGTATAGGTCCAAACGATACTGGCTTAGAAAAATGTTTCAAGTTCAAAGCTTTTTCTTATATCAGCTATTTATATAACTTGTAGAATTTACACATTACATGCAGCTAGATTCTCATGCAATCTTTAGTCCCCCCCCCATATATATAATATATATATATGTTTTGGGGAGAATATGTGCTTAATTGAAGTCGTACCTAATTTTGAAAATTAATCAATTGATAATTAATGAATTAGGCGGGCATACCTATTCAAATGTAAGGCTAAACAAATCGAGAAAAATCATTTTTCTCGATTTGTTTAGCCTTACATTTGAATAGGTATGCCTGCCTAATACATTAATTATCAATTAATTAATTTTCAAAATTAGGTACGATTTCAATTAAACACATATTCTCCCAAAGATTGTCGGCTAAAAAGCCATATCAAACACATTGTTTGTTTGTTTACTTCTCATATATATATGTATAAGAGTCTGTCCATTTATTTCTCAATTCAAAGTTATTTCTTCCTTATAGACCCTTAGATAAATACCTTTTTTCTCTGTACCACGCGGTATTTATTTCAATGAAATCTCTATGTCTTAAATGTGATAATTTTCTCCTGGCATTTTTTTAAATTTTCTTCTACTCTATTCTTGCTATTGTAAAAAATCCCATCAGCTCATTAACTATCACTTCATTTTCCCTCTTTAATCTGTTTATGTATTTAGGGGCCGGGTTAGCTTAGTCGGTAGAGCGTTCGGCTAGAAACCACAAGGTTCCTAGTTCGATACCAGTCCTCGCCAACTCAGCGCATGAGTAGCACAGGGATCTGTGCGGTAAAATAAGGAGCTGATCGTAGGTGTGGCGCTCCACCCCAGACGCCAAAAAAACAATCTCCTTGGTCTAGCGCTATTGAAAATGGGATAGACTCCCTGACTACTGTGTCAGAACATCCATGTTATATTCTACCTACCATTTGGTCTAGTTTCTTTGCATAACTTGTACACATCACGCCATTGTTTTATCTAGCTTTCTCCAGAATCTTTTTTAAGTATTTCCTCTTGTCTGGTGGAGAAAGTCCAAGTTTAGACAAAAATGCAGAGGTTGAGTTGTAATAATCCCGACATCCGACTTCAATGGGAAATACATCTGTATCCATCCGTTTCTGACCATGTTCACGATCTTCTCACTATTTTCCGGTCCAACTTCCTAATATATATATATATTATTATATATATATATATATATATATATATATACTTATACACACACACAGTATAATATGTCAAATTTTTGTTTGCATTTTTTCAAGAATTCAAGGCCAGACATGATGGACCGAAATTTTTTTTTTTTTGTTGCATGATATTGATTTGAACTCAGTTTCTCGTTGAATAATCCTGGAGACCTGTGAAGATTTGCTGCCACCCAGACTCCAGTGAAAAGATCACCAAATCGGTGAAAAACTCGCATAGATTGAAAATAATAAAAACGAAAAGATAGAAATATTTGTAATTATAAGGCGTGTGCCAGATGGCTACTTCTCACATAGACTCGCCTATAAGCACGTGACCTGGGAAAGATTCCTATTGTTCAATCACTGCAGTGCTGCTGCTGCTGTTGGTGTATTATACTGCCGATTCTAATCTTAGCTCACTGACACTTGGATCATCTAGGACGTCGACCTAAGGACACTTATCCACAAGGACTTATTGAACTTACTTACTTTTACTTAAGTTCTTTTACAACTGGCCAAGATGGCGGTCAGATACTCAACAATAGACACATACATGGATCTTGCCAGAGAGCTGAAAATGCTATGCCATGAAAGGGGCAGTATATTACTAATATATGGTGCCTTTGGAACGGTTCCAAAAGGCCTCGAAATGAGACTGAATCGAAACCATATAGGCCACAGGACTGTTAAATATTAGAATAAGAATTGTGGGAATATTTGATGATATAAGGTGTGAGAATAACTGAAACTATAGACTCTGGGGCGCTTGGTTATTAAGCCATCCATCAACCACGCGAATACGTCGTTAGTTAAGTATTTAATCGCCGATCTTGAAAGTTGTTCATTTGCACGTATTCGCCATGGACGAACGAATCATCAACTAAGGAACAACCAAGGATTATTCACTAAGAAACACAAAGATCTCCACTGCAAAGAGCTCTTATCTGCAGCCTAAAAATGGCGACAAAATCGTAACAAGAATAGTCCTGGAAACCTGATAAGGCTTGTTGTCACTTAGATTCCAGTGAAAAACAGCAAGTTAATTCTAATAGGAAAAAATCCACAACAGTATAATATTAATAATAATAATAAATAATAATAATAATAATAATAATAATAGCACAATAATAATACTAGCACAACGAGATACAAGGTTAGGCACGACTGGGTTGGAAAGGTAATCCACTGGGAATTGTGTAAAAAAAAACTAAATTTTAACCATAAAACAAAAATAGTATATACAAAAACCTGAATCTGTTTCTTGAGAATGAAACACATAATATTCTCTGGAACTTTGAGATAAAGACGGATCCAAGAAAACCCTAAAATGATTATGAAAAAAAGAGAACTTGTCAATGGTCGATCGATTTTTAAGTTCAGAAGGATCAAGATGAAAGAAAACAGAAAATAATAGACAAATATCGTTTGAAAATTTGAAAGAGAACCGAAAATAATGTGTTGGCACTTGGAACGGCACTTGGAACGTATCTTAAAAAGAGAAAAGGGTTTACTAGAATTAAGAAGAATTGAGACCATCCATAAACAGCATTGTTGAAATCAGTTAGAAATACTCAGAAGAGAGAAACCTGAGGAGACTTTTGTCAGTCAGACCCCAGTGAAAGACCATCAGCTTGGTGAAACTGACAATGAGAAATAGCCAGAGATCTGAGAAGACTATGGGAACATGTAGATGAAGGTTGTACCAGTTGTAATTGCTCTTGAAACGGTCCCCAAAGCTGGGGAAATTGGAAATCAGAGAAGAATCGAGACCAAACTAATGAATCGGCTAGAATACTCTGAGCCCTGGATATATTGAGAG
>CM042140.1:32081588-32102318 GCA_023376005.1 Doryteuthis pealeii
ACTTAAAAGCTATTGCTAAATAGTTCAATATGTAAAAAAGTATAATAATCTTGATTTAACTCTCGTTCATTTTTTTCTTGCTATTCTTCTTTTCATCTTTTTATTATGTTTCATTGAAACAGATTAGCGTTATCGCTCCCGCGATTTTATCTTGGATAATTTTTTTAACCAGAGGGTGTTGCATGATGATAACGGTCGTACTTTTTAGGAACCCGAGTATTGATATATAGATACGGAACATTGTCTTTAAATTAAATGGCAACAGGATAATTATTATTGAACGTGAAAAAGGTAAGCTTAAATTAAAATCTAATATTTATGCAATGCGTGAATTGTCATTGTTAGGCCGAAGGCCCCATAAAGAGCCCTCTACAGGAGCTAGCTTAATTATCACCCGATCAGGCGGTCTTTAAGCTAGTTGAAGAATATGTTACCCGAGTTTTTCCAAGAAAATCATTGCTGAAATCAGGTTTTCTTGTTTCCCGCTGTTCAATTGATAGAATATATTTTTGAATAATTTAAGATCTTGAAGATAGTTTTTCCATTACACGAATTAGCAAATATATGCACCCTCCGTGTGCAAGTATTTAAGTTTTAATGCAATAAAATATTATATTAAATTAGAAAGGCTAATGAAACTAACTACGAATGCAGATAAAAAGATTTGAAGCAGAGGGGGGATATAATCGAAAAATAGAACAACTGAAACTTACTCTTCCGTTACTCTCGTCTTTCATTGCTAAATTTTCATAATTTAACTAGTTAGTTAAAATAGCAAGTAAAGAATAAAATTATAGTTATTTCTTCTTGTTAATAGATTTCTTTTAAGATTTATCCCCGATATTTTTGCTCATATTCATTAAGATAAAACCAAACAATTAGAAATCAATAATACTAAGCACATGTTTATTAAAGTAATTTTTTTAGTATCAATATGCAAATTAGCCTTCCCGCTCACACTGTAAACCGCTATTTTGTTGTCTATATGAATACAATTGCGTATGTAGATATGGTATGTAGTGTTAATAATATAAAACGATTTTATTAATAATGGAGGTTTAGATAAAAATAAAATCATGGGGAATGTTAGGTAAATAACTAAGGGAATAGTGAACTGAGTAGTGATATAGTTTCGGTTACAGACAGAAAACACACAATCTCCATTATAATAAGAGATGTTTGACTACATCGGAAAAAGCCTAGAACGTCCTATTTCTCCCCACTCGCTTAAAGACCACGTACGACGGCCATACAACTTGGCCTGATTCCAAAATGGTATAATATGTTGGGCTACGGCTTCTAGGGTTTTGGTTGGTTGGTTTGGTTTGGCGAGAACCGGTATCGAACTAGGAACCTTGTGGTTTCTAGCCGAACGCTCTACCGTCTGAGCTAACCCGGCCCCTAACATACACGCTTATATACATATATATGGCAATAGCATAATCTTTACAGATCATTGCCGTCCCTCACAATCCCACAACTCCACCACCAGAACCCTTCCTTGCATGAGCCCTCAAATGACTCATCAAACCTGCTGCAGATCTACAAAGTTTGACGCAAATATGACATTGAAAAGACTTCTTCCCCGTTGAATGAGATGATTCAGATGAATCAGATGAGTCAGATGATAAAATTTGATGCTTATGCACCACCATATGTCTCTTAAGACCAGAAGCCGACTTACAGACCTTGCCACATATAGCACAAGACACATTATTTACTCCTGGAATCTGCATGGATTGACCCAGGTGAGATTTATACATGCATATATATTATTCATTATATATATACATTCATGTATCTATATACAGATACAGGTATATATATATATATATATACATATATATATATATATATATATATATATATATTCAATTCATGCCTCTCTATAGGTCTTCCCTGTAATCTGGAAATTGTATCCCACACACACACACACACACACACACACACACACAGATATATATATATATATATATCTCCAAAATAAAGACAAATAGTAACAAAACGTGTTTATATTACATTCACGTACTTTTAGAAACAGCAGACCGTTCAAGGAACTTCCTCACAAAATGAAACATAGATGTTATTAATAATCTAAATATTTTGTTTAGAGCATCTATAATAGGCGTCAGATATCTTTTTATCTAAGAAGGAATTTTTTTTCACTGGGATAAAATTAGAATACAAGAACTGAAAGATCATGTTGAACCAGCATATTTTTTTTGTTTGTTTTGTTTTATGGCATATCAACCCCGTGGGTCATTTAATGCCAACAGAGTTTTGAAATAGATTCGTAGCGATAGTTTCGTAGAAAACACACACACACACACACACACACACACACACACACACACACACATATATATATATATATATATATATATTATAATATACATCTTGTCCTAGGATATATTGTCAGTTGCTTCAAAGCAATCGGTGCTTTCAGTGCATTTATAAATTGACATTGAATCCGATTCAATTCTAGTATATCTATTTCTGATCGTACATCGGGATCTATTTGGAGCGTGTGTATAAATTTATATATGTGACGTGGCGTCTAATTGAAGTAGTACAGTAGTTACTGGAGTTACAGGTATTCTAGATCTGTTGTAGGGCTTGCATTTTCTCTGTTCTTTGAACCTGGAAATTACTTGGGTTCTTCTTAGAATGTACTTACGTCCGTTGGCTGTTCTTAATAACGAACACAAGATATTATTGTTTTTCTCAGAGCACATATATTTTATTTTGAACCCAAGTAAAAATACCTTGGAGGACACACACTCATTTTGCGTCTGTCTTTTTCAAACATCTCAGACTCTGTCGTCCGTCTACTCCAAAAACTTAGGCATAAATCTCAAACTTTTCACTCTCTCTCTTTTACTCTTGTCTCTGATGACACTCCTCGGCCAATCAAAGCCAGCAAGTCAGCCTTTCACACGTTATTCCAAATTTTAGTCAATTTCTACTATTACATAATGTATAACTAAAATTTTGTGTTTTCTGCATCTCATTATTCTATACTTCTTTTGTTACATAGCCTTCTTAATTTTTCCGATAATTATCTTGACTTAACCGGATCTTCTACCTTCTATCTAGGCTGATTCCACTTTTCTAGTCTGGGACGTATTGAGTTGGTCTGTTGGATATTTGTAGTATCAGATGTACGCCAAATTCACACACATATTTATGAACTTTCCCAACATGATTTTCGATAAAAAATGGGCCAATCAGAAACGAGCACAGAAAAGCATTTGAGCATTTAAGATCTTTTACAACTGCCCTCGAATCAGTTGCTAGCGGGATTTATGCCATAAGGAACACTACAAGCAATGAGATAAACTGAGACTACACACTTTTCTACCCAGGAGTCTAAGGAATACTACAGATTTGGGATTACTGAGATTACAATGTTTTCTACCTAAGATCACAAGGATTAACCAAAGGCACTGTTGTGAGGTTTTAAGGGGTCAAATAAGAACAAAACGACGAGTAACAAATGTAGAAAAATGTATTAACAGAAAGTAGACAAATACAATAGAGAGATGTGGAAATTACGTCCGACGAACAGAGTTATTGGCACTCGCATTGGCTTACTGCTAAGCCACAGTTATTCCTGTTACTTATAGTAACCTGTCGGCGAATTCCATTAGTCTTATAGGGTGTATCACCTATAACAGGCACCAAACTCAATACTGATTTGGACTTACCCACAGCGAAACCAAACGCCCAAAATAACGACCAGAATCGTAACATCTTTGACATTTCTTTCTTGTGTTCATCGTTTATTCTTACAAATGAACACAGGACTTAATCTATTTTTAGACAGCTTTATTTCAAAACACCAATTTCTCAAAGGTAACTGACACGCGTAAAGAGAATCATTTTCGCAACCGTTCGCCACGGCGCCTTAGACTACTCTCAATCTGTAACTTGTTCTCATGACCATTCAGAGAACATATAAAAAGGTCAGTTAAAGGTTAATACCTGTCTATCATTTTATTAGGAATTCTCCATGAACGTTCTAAAGAATTTCCTGCAAGCTTTTGAATTCTACACTTACCGTACATCATTGATGGGCCATTACTGTCAATCACACACACACACACACACACACACACACACACACATATATATATATATATATATATTATATATATATAGAGAGAGAGAGAGAGAGAGAGAGAAAGAGAGAGAGAGAGAGAGTGTGTGTTATCCACAGACACCGTATTTCGACGTTTCATGTCTCTTCAGTGTGTCTAGACCCAGCAACTACTTTAGCCGGGAGCAAAATCCGATTGACTTTTTATCAGTCCGGTTCCTTAACCCCTCCGCCGTTGGCAGATGCCCGTAAGGAGCGGGGCTTAACTGATAAATACATACATCGGTGTATATATTTTATGCTTACCAGAGAGCTCAAATCTGTAAAAAACAGACTATCCTCGCTTTCTTACGCTAGCGGGGAAAGTCCATTAAAGTCGCTCCTAGAGAGCTCTACCGGGTTTTGGGAGCATATAAGCTCAGTGATTTGCCACGCTTGCTTTCATATATATATATATATATATATATATATATATATATATATAGGGTGTTCGGGAGAAATTTGACGGTTTCATAAGAAAAAAAGAAAAAGTGCTTGGTAACTACAAAATTTTATGGATTGTAAAGAAATTCAACAGACACGTAAATTACACTACTGTCAACAAGCTTCACTCAAAATAACCGCTATTAGCGTCGATCACAGCCTGAATCCTGCTCCGGGACCTGGAGCAAGCCGATGTTAGTTTTCCTGGGAGGGGTCTCAAAAACTACATTAATTCTATCGATTAACTGGGCTTTTGTAGTACTGGCACGGCAATTGGTATCTTTCTCAACAGTTCCACATACATAATAATCCATGGAGTTAAATTTCGCCGACAGCCATTCAGAGGTGTGGCAGGGGACCGATTCCTGCTGCCATACATATGGTCTGGATACCCTTGTTATCCAGGGCTTGACTACAGTGTTTAGCAACTCCACGTAGGCATCTGAGAGTCCTCCAACACTTTTTTCTGCAGGTTTTCGAGGAATTCTGCTGTACGAACGCATTCAGTTCGTCTGTTATCTTGCTTTCTTCTAGCCACAGCATCGTACTCTCGACTGCAATTCTCCAGTTCATGCCTGATTGTTTTTACAGTGTTCAGGGAGCATTAGGCAGCAACTATAATCTCCTTATTTTGATGGCCGTCGCAGATTATCAAGTTATTCTCTTCCATGATTCAGGTGGGTTCCAGTCATCCATTCTATCTGTCATCACGTATATAAATGAAGAAGGGTCCAAACGTTTAAATGATACGTAGTGTGCGTCAATACCTCCAACCTACGGAGAAAAATAACTAAATATATGTCATATTTATCCTGAACACCCTGTATATGAAAGCGAACTTGGCAAGACTCCGAGCTTGAATGTTTTTCATGACTCACCATGATTTTAACTGTGTTTTTGTTTATGTTTTATTTTGTCCACAAATACGCCACACCTACCATCTTCTCCTCACTTTACCACACAGATCCCTGTGCTACTCATACACTGAGTTGGTGAGGATCGGTATCGGTGTCTTAAACCTAACTCCTTTATCCACTAGGCTATGTGTCCAATTGGACAAATGTTGTACAGATAACAATGAAGATGAGAACAATAGTCCGAATAATCCAAATAATACTAATTATCAAGCCTCATCTCAAAAATTGTGAGAAATCTTATTATAATGGAGATTGTGTGTTTTTCTGTTTGTAACCGAAACTATATTACTACTCAAGTCACAATTCCCTTAGTTATTTACGTCACATTCTCCATTATTCTATTTCTATTTAAACCTCAATTAATAATAAAACTGTTTGACATTATTAATACTATTGGCCTTACCTAAATACTAATAACATGCAATTGTATTTATATATACAACAAAATACCAGTTTTCAGTGTAAACGTAAAGCTAATTTGCATATTGATATTAAAAAAACTGATTTTAATAAAATGTGCTTGGTATTATTGATTTCTAATTGTTTGGTTTTATCTTAATGAATATGAGTAAAAATCTCTTCAATGAATCTTAAATAAAATTCATTAACAAGAAGAAATAACTGTAATTTTATTCTTTACTTCCTATTTTAACTAAATAGTTAAATTAGGAAAATTTAGCATTGAAAAACGGAAGTGATGAAAGAGTAAGTTTCAGTTGTTCTATTTTCCGATTATACCCCCTCCGTTTCAAATCTTTTTATCTGAATTCTTAATTAGTTTCATTAGCCTTTCTGATTTAATCTAATATTTTATTACATTTAAACTTAATTACTTGCACCCGGAGGGTGCATATATTTGCTAGTATTATATAACATTTTATTTGCTTAAAATCTTTGTTATTTATTTTCATTGATTGTATTTTAGGGTTAAGTGGACTCTTTTTTGTTACCCCTTTTCCAACTTTTCCTGGTAGAAGTTTTTAAACCTATGGGCTTTTCTTGTGGAATAATTTTCCTTTTAGACCATGAATTAATTCTATAAAAGTTATAGTGTATGGACTGTTCATTTTGAGAGGGTGGCACTGCATGTGTATCCAGTAAGTTAGTAAGACACTGAAAGAGGTTGGTTTCTTCTTTTTGTTGCTAAAAGTTAAACTTTTGGTGTAGGTGGAATTGTGGGATATTTATATTTCATCTTATTTTATTTTTGCATTTAAAAAAAATTTCTTTTTTTATTCTTTGTTTTTTTTATTCTTTGTTTTTGTTGTTGCTATGGTTTTCCATCAGAATAATGTGAAAGATTGAGAAACTATAAGCAACGAAGCCACGCGCAGCTAGAACAGCTTCTAGCTGAATATATTAAATTTACAAGGCCTCATTTTTTAAAAATTTCCCTCCAGTAACCACCGTTCTAGTTCAGGTTCAAAATGTACAAAAGCTAAATTCATATTCAAGCAGACCGACTTAAAAGAGGAAAAAAAACCTCTCCATGAATTATCATATATATATATATATATATATATATATATATATATATATATATATATAATATATATATAATGTTGTTATGGTTCCAACGGGAGAAAAATTCAATATTTATAAAAAAGAAGGTCCGCAAAATGGATTATGTTTTTAGAAAAAATTAAAAAAATTATTTTCATCTTATATATGCAACACGTATTTCAGATCTTCTGGTATCTTCTTCAGGCTTTGATCAATAATATTTCATTCCTTATTTTTACCTCATATTATTGATGAAAGCCTGAAGAAGATACCATAAGATCTGAAACACGTTTTGCATATGTAACATAAAAAGAATAACATTTTTTTTTCTAAAAACATAATCCATTTTGCGGACTTTCTTTTTTATAATATATATATATATATATATATATTTATATATATATATATATATATATATCAACCCCCTCCGCACGGGCAGGATGTGACACAAGGTCAATTTTTTTAAGCGGAGTTCAACGAGTTCAAATCCTGGACGTTGTAATTGCATTTCATTTAGCGCTAATATCCTTGGGAAAGGTATGAATCCTACTCTCTCACCAGCTATGGATGAATAGTAGGACAGACTGGGCTCTTTAACCTTGGTTAGGCAACCGGTCTAGGAGAAGGAAAACTCTGAATTCAAACCTGCTGAACTCCGTTTAAGAAATTGACCTTGTGTCACATCCTGCGCACGAGCAGGAGGGGTTGGTAAATATATATATATATATATATATATATATATATATATATATATATATATGAATATGATATAATGAAAAAACAAAAGATGTTTACAACTGAAATAGGCTCATCAGGAGAGAAGTGTGCAAAACCGTTTTCTCTCTGATGAGCCTATTTCAGTTGTAAACATCTTTTGTTTTTTCATTATATCATATTCATACTGTCGGATTAATTTCCATTTTATTTTCACACACACACACACACACACACACACACACACATATATATATAATATATTAATATTTATATTTTTTGCTTGAAGGCAATTACAATGCGCATATCGCATAAAATTCGATAATTATAGAAGATAATAATGACAAGTGAATTTCGCAAAGAATTAGTCGGTGTGTAGAATATCGTACAGACTGTTTCAACTTTATTAAGTCTCATCAGCGATATATACTAACGATTTCCCTCCGACAGAAATCGAAACCGGGACTTCAGCAGGATAGTCAGAAACTATACTGTTTCGGCCACGATACAACACGGCGAAATTCCTGCGAAATTAACCTGTCAATGATACTGAGACGTCTCTACCATATAAGGCAAGGGGGCGCTGAGTGAACAATAACAAACCCGGGCTTTAAGCTCTTCAGCGAAGGAAATAAGATTTTTGGATGTTTGTTTATTTTAGAAGCATTGTTGAATAGAGTATATATTAATATCTATATTTTTTGCTTGAAAGCAATTACAAAGCGCATATCGCATAAAATTCGATAATTATAGAAGATAATAATGACAAGTGAATTTATATATATATATATATATATATATATATATATATATATATATATACCCAAATATGCCAATAGATAAATTTCCTTAAATGCTCCAAGAATAGAACATTTTTCACAAGATATCTCGTAATTCTCTCCAGAAAAATTATTGATTTCACTTCCTTCATTATGATCTTAATCTGAATCTCCATTTAAATAACTGACACAGGGAAATAATTCAAGAGAAATAAGTTTCTAGAAGGATACATCATTAGCCACTCTACAAGTAAAATGAATATTGCTCCAATACAACAATAAAAATATATCTACATATCTATACTCGTGTTCCTTAACCTCTTCCATGATTATCTTGACTATTCACAGGATAGGCATTCTGAACATGTTTTTTACAATTCCGAGTATTTGCGTTCTATCACTGAAACTAAATTTACTAGCCCAAAAATTATCGCCGATAATTTTCGGTTTTCTATGAGTCTCGAGTACTCTGTGAGTGTTTTTTTAGCAATTGTATGGCGTTTTAGTTACTATTTTCAAAATATAAAAATAATTTTTCACTAGTTTATTTTTGTATTGTGTTAATTCCAAATTGAAACGAATACTGAGAAATTCTAATCGATGTAAATGATTTCATTTGAAAGTAAAGTTTCACCGTACAAAACTAATTCTCTGAGAAATGTAATTGAAACAGTTTTTGGCATAATTACAAATAAACCAAAAACCTTAAATTTTTATTTTATTTTTTCCCCTCAATTCTGCACACACACACACACACACACACACACACACACACACACACACACACACACACACACACACGTGTCTGTGTAATGCCTATACCGCAAAATATTCGGGATAATAATAACAGGATAAATTTCAAACCCATATAACTTTTACAATATTAATAATTTTATAATAATATTCTCTAATTCACTTAATCAAATTTAAAAGGGATAATTAAGCAAAAAAAAAAAAAAACCCAAAAAACCCCCCCCCCTCCAAAAAACAAACAAAATTATTTTGAACGGGTTATTAAAAAAATTGAAAGGGAAAAGGTTAAATAAACCCATCTGAACCAAACCAAACGAAATGAAGTTAATGAAAATTATTTATACCAATTTGAAGATATTAAGAACTTGAAACATAGAAACTTTTATCAAAAGGACTTTTTCGGCATTAAATGACATGAAAAGGGTTAATATGCCGTAACGCAAACAAACATGGTCTTGCTAACAGAGTATTCATTACTGTTGTTTAAAGAACTGCGCGTTTGATTTTACTTATTAGATTCCTTTGGACCAAAAAGTAATAAACCTATTTGTTATTCTTTTCAATTCAGTGTTTTTTGTGTTTTTTTATTACTTTTATAAACTCAGTCACAACAAATCGGGTGCAAAAAAAAAACTCTTATGAAACTACATAAAAATTTAAATATAAACGCACAATACACGCAATTCCCTAACCTCTAGTTGTAACATAGTTCGTAACACGAATTATGTCCGCCCTGTCGACTGGGGCGTTAGAATGCACCGACTGCACATCTGCAGAGGGGTAAGACTCCCCCAATGGGGCCACCTGTTGGCCGTGGGTGGCGACCCGTGATGCTTAAGGATAGAGCCCAGGTGAATGAGCAGTTCATGACATGCAATACTCCACTTTGGCCCTATCTTGGGCTAGACGGGCGGTCGGAGAGGCCTCCTCCGATCAATCGGCTGGTCACGTCAAACCCTAGCACCTATATGATTTTCCCAACCCTATTGCCCTTATGGCAAGCCCCACCCCTTTTTATCATATGGATGCTAGAAAGCGGTGGCTGCAGGTCTACATATCCTGGGAATGACGTTAAACTCTATCTGATGGTGAGGTTCCAGTTTTGGAGGTTTGGAGAATGTGGAGCACCCCTTCATCACCATTGCTCCCTGGTCCACTCTGACCCGGAGTGGTAGTACCTGTTAGGTTCCCATCTATGGGTTAAATAGAAAAATATATTTATAAAAAAATTGTATTATCCATTAAGAATTGATTTATTTCAAAACTTTATCGGCATTAAATAACCCACTGAGGTTGATATGCCGTAAAACAAAACAAAACAAAACAAAACGAATTATGTAAGTGTAGCTAAATTTTGAATCAAAGTTCGTTGAAGATTCAAATGAGGTGGTTAAATGGAAAGTTACCGTTAGCCGGTCAAGTTATTAACAGCATGTAACCTCTTGCTGACCTGTACGACGACTTCTGATTATCTGAAGGAAGGCATGAGAACAGAAATTAAGTTAGTTAAGCATATGTCGGCAGTTAGTCACTGGGAGCAGACGTTAGGGTTTTCGCTCCTAAGATGCCGGCCTCTCACCGCGCCTTTAGAGCCCTTTTGGGCTGTGGATTCTTAATAAAGACTAAGAAACAGCAAAGTCTTACTCGTTAGTTATTAACAAGAAAGAAGTACAGACAGCCTAAAGAAGAAATCAGCACAGAGAAGAAATCAGCCCACCAGAAGAAGGATCAGGCCAGAAAAAGTAAGATGGCGACCGAACAAGAAGAAAAGTAAGAACCCATCCATCCCATCCCCTCTCCTGTCCATTCTCTCGCCATTTCTATATCCGATATCTAAAGTGATATATAACATAGAGATAAAATAACTCCAGATGGGTTGACTTGCCGGTAAAATCAACCAGTCTATAAATAAATCCTAGTTAGCATATTCGATTTCCATTGGGTGCTCCATATTAGCTGTCTTTTGCCAATCTAAACACAGATATTTATTTAGCTTATTATATTGGAGATTCGGTGTCTGTCTGTCTGTAATCAAAGCTACGTCACTGATTGCGTCACAATACCCACAGGAAAACTAGTATTCAAATTAACCACACCATATATTATGTAAACCTTTATTTCTTAGTGATATATAAGACACATTGCAGTATTTTTAAACGCACTAATAAGATGGGGTGTTTTGAGGCAAAGCTAACAGATTTTCATAGAGACTTTGTTAATAAATAAGATTTATACTATGTATTAATGATTTTGACTAAATTAAATACTCATTCATAAACTTACGCAATTCCTGAGGGTATTGTGACGTAAACAGTGACATAGTTTCGGTTACAGACGGAAATACACCGAATCTCTATTATAATAAAATTAAAACTTAAATACTTGTGCAAGGAGGGCACATTCTTTTGCTAGTATATACATATATATTTTTCTATCAGGAAATTTGACAGGCATCCGAGGAAATGTCGAGGGTAAAACCGGTCGGATAAGAGAGACGTGCTAATATTTAGACATTTATCAATGCGTATTTATTCAGCCGGTTAAAAAAGAACACGAATGAGCTATAAAAATAACTGAATAATCACAGCTGCTATTCTGTGTCTGCCGGGGAATTAAATTATAATTCCTTCTTCACCGGGGGCTGTGGTGTCAATATGTGAAAAACTTCGCTTTAAATAAAAAAGAAAATGCTGTCTGCGAGGGACGCCAAACCGGCGACATTTTTGTTGATGAGTTCATTGACTTGGTGAAAACGTTTTCTTTTTGGTCAATTGGTATTGATCGATATCTACAACAAAACGGCAAATCGAAGAGGAGAAAATATGGAGAAGTAGCGAAGGTATGCTTGCCTGGAAAATCAGCAGTCGAAGTTCTGGTTATGATCCAGGTTAGAACATAGACTTCTGTAATCAGCTACGTAACTATATACTAACCGTTTATTCAATCCACGCGGGTAGACTGTTCTTATTACATTAATCATGACTGGGTACAAGTGTTAAGCTGTTTTAATTATTCTATGTTACTGTCGACCTTGACCAGAATTGAACCTGCAGCCTAAAGGTAACTGCCACTTAGAACTGTATTAACTCAACGCCTATATCCACTCTCAAAAATTCCAAGGAATAGAAAACATTTTGAGATGAGGTTTGATAATTTGCATTATTTAGACTAGCTGATGGAATTATTTTTTTCTTGCTCTAAAACAACTACATTTTATCAAATGAAGGCTAAGGACAAAAATATATACATAAATGAGATAACTATATATAAATTGCATACATAATATGTGATCAAAGATATAATATAATAGATGTAATCACCAAGAGATTTACCAATTTCAATATGAACATATGAATTTAAATTTTACAACCAAAAACCTTTTTTTATCTTTTTAATACAATTCTTAATTTCCGCTTTTAGCATCAGGTTTTTACCTCAAAAATTGATACTTAGCCATGAAACTCATTTTTGTAAACTTGAATATTATGAGCATTGAAAAAAAAACAAGAAAACATTTTTATTATTTAAAAGTAACACCAACATTTTTACATTAATATATTATGATATAAAAGGTATTACATTATCCACTTGAATTATATATCTACTATTTCTGCAAAAAATGATGGAATTAACACACAGAGGATGTTCACCTTAAGTTTTTTTTATTTTTTTATTTAGCAGTAAATAAAATAAACTAATAACAGATAAGATGCAAGACATTTTTATTTAATGAACATTCTAGCTTCATAAAATATTCCTTAAACAGATTATTTTTTACTGTTGTCATAAATGTTATAAACACAACGTTTCACCTGATGTGCCCCCCTTCTTTATTCAGGTGTTTCTAGTCGAACACTTAAACCTTCCAAGAACACGAGTAAGACCATCTCCTGTTCGTTTTTATTTTTTTTATTTTTTTAAGTTTCCAAATTGAATTTGCGAACACAGGAAGATGACTTTTCAGTCCACTGAGACTCCTGAAGGATCTACTGCATAGTAAACACATGTGAGTACTTACATGTTGGTACTGTATCCTTCTGTTTTCTCAGATGACTCCCCAGCCCAGCCCAGCCCTGGAGAGACATACTCGCTAACATTAACTACATGCTGCAACTTCACCACTATAGATGTTGTAGTAAGATCTATCTATCTATCTATCTATCTATCTATCTATCTATCTATCAGTCTCCATATTTATTTAGCTATCGAGATCTATATCTATCTATCTATCTATCTATCTATCTATCTATCTATCTATCTATCAGTCTCCATATTTATTTAGCTATCTATCTATCTATCTATCTATCCATCCATCAGTCTCCATATTTATTTAGTTTTCGAGATCTATCTATCTATCTATCTATCTATCTCATATTTTTTAGCTATCGAGATCTATCTATCTATCTATCTATCTATCTATCAGTCTCCATATTTATTTAGCTATCGAGATCTATCTATCTATCTATCTATCTATCTATCTATCTATCTATCTATCTATCAGTCTCCATTTTATTTAGCTATCGAGATCTATCTATCTATTTATCTATCTATCTTCTATCTATCGACCAGTCTCCATATTTATTAGCTATCGAGATCTATCTATCTATCTATCTATCTATCTATCTATCTATCTACGATCAGTCTCCATATCTATTTAGCGAGATCTATCTATCTTATCTATCTATCTATCTATCTATATTCTATCTATCTATCTATCTATCTATCTATCAATATATCTCAGCGTTATGAACTGTATGATATATTTGAGTATATGCAGATGAATTGTCACCAACAGATAAAACTGCATATTTCTGAATTCACGCAACCATCACAGTTGCACGCTTATTTATTTATTCTCATTTTTGTTCAACCAGCAATTTTAAGGTCCATAAAGCGCCCGAAAACCTAATTCAAAATTTCACATCTAAGTCACGTCCCGATGTGCAATAAAAAAATAACTTTACACAGAAACTTTTCAGGGGAACGCAAATTGGATACAAAAGCGATTCTGGAATTCCAGTGATTAGCACGTCGCAGATATTGTGTAACTGATAAGAGAGATCGAACAAGCATCACGTGGGATGTATTCACGACGCGCCTGATTGGTTGAGAGAAAACAATTGGCGTTCACTGAAAGACACACTGTTCGTTTCTGGCTGTGCCTCGTTTGACACAATATGCAGAGCGGGAAAAAAAAAAAAAAAAAAAAAAAATCAGTTTTCAAGTTTTATCCACAAGATGTAAAGGACTTACATATATACATATCTACTATTATAATAAAGCTGAGTGAATCAATGATTGTTTCCTAAAGCCTTTTTTCCTATTTAGTTTAATGACACAAAATACACGTTAAAATATTCCTTAGTTCCGGGGTTGAGTTATGAGAGAGATTGGAGAGTGTAAGAGAGGGATTGGATTTCCAAGAATCAGATCCATTTGAATTTAAATTAGGTAAAACGTTCCGTTTCTTAGAAATCTTGCAGGGTGATATTAATCCTTTTTTTTAAATTCCCCGGTCTTATTTATTTAAAAAAAAAATTAGTTCGCTTTGCAAAGTCAATTTCTCCTGAAAACAATTGTCTCGCCAGAGCACAATAGATGACCCAACGTGTCACGGTCTCTCTAGTATATATATATAATATATATATATATATATATATATATATATATATAATCCAAAATTCCAGAGAAGAAATCTCCCTTACGACATAAGAGTTTTATTTAAACAAAACCAAGTCGCAGTTTGAGAGTTCAATGTCAGCTCTTAATGTTAGAGTCACAGAGCAAATATATGAGTAAAGAAATAACAAAAGACTTAGAGATTTAGCATTATAGTCTATTTCAGGGAGCTTAGACAAATAGTTTAGACAAACTATTTGTCTAAGCTCCCTGAAATAGACTATATGCTAAATCTCTAAGTCTTTTGTTATTCTTTACTCATATATATATATATATAATATATATATATATATATATATATATAATAGTATTTGATGATTTGCTTTGAAGCATTGTTAAGTAAAGTATATTATTATTTATATTTTAAAGGCAATTACAATGCATATAACGTATAGCTGTATCCACAAATTATCAAAAATACTATTATCCCTACGCCCGAGCGAGGCCGAATTTGCGATTAAAACTTCCAGCATGCTTCAAACTACCAAGAATTCAACGCTCTCTGTACTACCTACACAATTTCTGTATAATAGTAGCTTATTTATAATTGACAAGTTGATTTGACAAGTTTCGTGTGTGGCGTGCCGGTGGCCTCGGGGTAGAGACTCTGACTCTGCGTTCTGGGTTCTCCGAGTCGATCTCTGTCGGGAGGAGATCGTAGGTATACACTGCTGATGTGACCTAATAAGGTTGAAAACAGCTGTACAGTGTTCCACTCGTCTCACGCAGTATTCGCCGAGTTTGCTTGTCGTGATTATTTCAATTATAATTATCAAATTCTATCTATGTATATGTTGTGGATACAGTTATACGCATTGTAATGGTCTTTAAAATCTTTATTAAATGGAGATTGTGGGTTTGTCTGTCTGTAACGAAACTATATTACTATACAAGTCACAATTCCCTTTGTTATTTACATCACATTCCATGATTTTTTTTTTTATTTAAACCTCAATGATTAGTAAAATTGTTTTACATCATTAAGACTGTTAACAATATCTACATACTAATAATATGCAATTATATTTATATATTCACGAAATAGCGGTTTACAGTGTGAATGGGAAGGCTAATTTGCATATTGATCTTAAAAATTTGATTTTGATAAATATATGCTTAGTATTATTGATTTCTAATTGTTTGGTTTTATCTTAATAAATATGAGCAAAAATCTCGGTGAAAATCTTAATAGAAATCTATTAACATAAAGAATAAACTGTAATTTTATTCTTTTCTTCCTATTTTAACTAAATAGTTAAATTAGGGAAATTTACACTGAAAGAGGGGAGTAAGGGAAAATGGTGGAACAGTTAGTTTCAAAGTTGTTCTATTTTCCGAATTATACCCCTCTGGTTCAATATTTTTTCTGAATTCTTATTCAGTTTTCATTAGCCTTTCTAATTTTACATGATATTTTATTATATTAACTTAAATACTTGCACCCGGAGGGTGCATATATTTGCTAGTAATAATAATGAATAATAATTATATATATTTATATATATATATATATATATATATAATATAATTATTCTGTTTTTAGGTTTCGTATTTTGGGGTGGGCGTTGTTCAGTCCGCAGAGGATCCCGCTGATTGATGTCTTGCCTTTCATTTTCTCATGCAAGCAATTAGGCTATCGATTCTTTTAAATATCTCCAAGGCAAATCAAACAACACCCATGATGAATGTTATCCTACGGTAGCTATAAGTTCCAGCATTGTGACTCATGTTGCAAAGCAAAAAGTTTTACATTCATCCGGTTCTGTGGCGGAAGACTTGTTGGAGAGAGAGAGAGAGAGAGAGAGAGAGAGACGGAGAGAGAGAGAGAAGAGGAGAGAGAGAGAGAGTTTAATGAAGATTTATCATACGTTTTACATATTGAACTATTTAGCATAAGCCTTGTTAATAAATATATCAAATGTTGTAATAATTAAACTGTCATACTGTTGGTAATCCACAGGTCTTGCTGTCTTTTTTTTATTTCGTTCGCAATACAATCCAGAATGGCGAGATGAGAAAGTCGGGGAGAGAGAGAGAGAGCAGAGCAGAGAGGAGAGAGTAGAGAGGAGAGAGAGAGAGAGAGAGAGAGAGAGAGAGAGAGTCCGTTGGTTGTCAGTCAGTTGGTTGGGTGTTTTGTTGGTGGTATTTTTTTCGGCATATCAACTCTTGTTCAGCTTATTTTATGCGGAAGAAACATTTTATTTTCATTCTCAATAGGTCTCTTTATTTTTTTTTAAACTCATATTTATACATTTTTTAAAAAACTGACTTTCTACTACTTCTTAACCCATAGATGTGACGCCTAACAGGTACTCCACTTTGAGTCAGAATGGACCTGGGAGTAATGATGTGAAGATGTACTCACATCCCCCGAGCTCCAGAGCAAGAACTTTCACCATCAGACTAGAGTTTAACGTCTAATCAGGACAATAAGACTTCAGTCATGATATATAATGATAAAAAGGTTTTGGGGTTACATAAGGCAATAGAATTGGGAAATCATATAGGTGCTAGGCTTGACGTATCAGCTATTGATCGAGGGGTCTTTCTCCAATTGCCGAGTCGAAGCTAAGTATGGACTAAATTGTAGTGTTTCCATGCATGGACTGCTTCAGTTATTTGGGTTCATTCTTAAGCTCTGGTCGCCAACCTCAGCCAATGGTGGCACCATTGAGGGGGTCTTACTTCTTGCAGAAGGTGCAGTCGGTATATTATAAAGCCTCAGACGACAGGCTGAGATTCTGCTGTCGACTTTGTATACAGGGTGATTGAAAAGTGGCTCGTTGTCAATATTGGGGATAATATTTGACATTTTTATACTGATGGTGCTCTCCAATAATTTTTGCTATTGTTGTTTCGTGAATGGCTGAATTACCATTTTCTTTGAGAGATGGGTGGGTACACGTGGTCCGCAGTAGTGGGTAGAAACCAAAATGGCTGTTATAAGTTCAGCCGGCGCCTTGAGGATTGAATGACAAAGCTTTGACCCTCAGTCCTGATACTCCCCCGTGGATACCGTGAGAATTCGGTGGAGAAGACTCCTCTCCGGTTTAGATTAGAAATGAGTTTAGTCAGATCGGCCAAAGCCACGAACGGTCGTGTTATGCACGGTGCCGACTCAATCTGCGCAGGTAGTCCTGGTGGGGATTTCAGAATAAAATATGAATCTAAGTTAAATCGAAGTCTTGTGTTAATTATCTAAAACCTCACTAATGAACACACAGGGCTTCTGCATAAAGGGAAATAAATACAATAGAGAGACAGCACGAAGTCCCCAAGACGAAAGTCCAGACGCTAAGAAAGAGAATTAACAGAAGAAGAATAGAAAGTAAGAAAGTTAAAGAAGAGAGTAATAAACACCCATCGCTTAATTAATACACCTTTGAAATGTATGCATCCATCTATTACTATTTCAGCAAATATTTAAAAAAGTGGACAGACTGCGTTCTTTAACTTTGTATAGCAACCGGTCTAGGAGAAGGAAAACTTTAAACACCCGCTTTAAAAAATTGACTTTGGCGACGGTGGTTGGGTATCTATAGACAAGAATGGAAGCGCGTAGTGTAATGGTTAAATATGGGAAATGAAACTCGTCGCCCGAGTTCAAATCCGGATTTGGTAATTGCATTTCACACTTTTGCCGCTAATACCTTGGGAAAGGATGAATCCTACAACTCTCTCAGCTATGGATGAATAGTAGGAAGACTAGGCCTTTAACCTTGGTTAGGCAACGCCGGTCTAGGAGAAGAAAACTCTGAATTCAAACCTGTTGAACTTTGCTTAACGAAATCGACCCTTGGTGTCACTCCCTGCTCGTGCGGAGGGGTTGGTAAATATATATATAGACAATAATGTGCATGCTGTTTTTCCCCCGTGGGTTGCAACCCTTCAAAATAAGCAGCTGTAGGGTCATTTAACCCTAACTTCGCAAACAATCCAATGAGACGAGCTAGGCACGAACTGTGAAATAAGTAAAACTCTTAGGAGGCATTCTCCCTTTTGATTATACCCTTCGTCACCCACATAGCTTTTCATTATTTCGGTGTAGGACAAAAAATCCGTAGTTAATGAGGTCAAGAGGAAACACCTTTTGTTGCTGAAACATTATCTATCCAACGATGTTATTGTGGTCCGTGTATATGTTGTATGTTATCCATGGAAATATTGAGAGGCATTACTGTTTAGAACACCCTTTAGGCATTGGATTAATCTCCAGTCAGCCGTACAAACAGCTTTTAAGGTTATCTCTGCTGATATATATATATAAATATATATTATATATATTATATATTATATATATATATGCATTTGTTCATTAACCGCTACATCTATCTATTTATCTATCTATGCTATCTATATATCTATCTATGTTATATATATATATATATATATATATATATTATTATATTCATATATTAGGTTACATTTTTTCCTAATATATATATTATATTATATATATTATATATATATATATTATATATATATATATAATAGAATATTATATCCTCATCAGATATACGACAAAAGAAGCATATGTGGACCCATGACAACATATATATATATATATTATATTAATATATATATTATATAATTATATATATAATAAATTATAATGTGTGTGTGTGTGTGTGTGTGTGTGTGTGTGCATTTGTTCATATACTGTACATCGATTTACTTTATCTTAGCCTGTTTATATCAACTTTGTGTATATATATATATATTAATATAATTATATATAATATAATATATATATATATTAGTATCTATCTATCTTTGCATTCCATATCTATTTTATTTGCCATTGCGTAAAATAAGGTAAAAAAAAACCCAAATGCTGTAAAATGTTTGTAACATTGGCCAATAAAAGAATGCACTTTCCATTTCCTTAGAATGATTCCGCAAAAGAAGTAAATGCTGCGTCAGATGAACATAAAAAAAAATATGGCGGCATTCAGGTTTGTTCGGAATAATTCGAAGGAATTGGGGATTTCCTTAAGTTCAACTAAATTTTCTTGTTTCTTCCTCGAGACAACAAAAACATGAAAATAATAGTATTGATCTTCGGTATTCCAAGGGAGTGTATGACAGAGGAGGAATAATATGATAGCAATAATGTGGCAGGAATGACAAAAAGCCCTTAAACAACTTTTGTCTCGTAAGCTGCGCATTAGGGTAGTTTTTATTTTTTCATTTTTTTTATATATCAAATTTCTCAACGTGAAAGTTAAGTGTTTGTATAATAATACTGATCCAAACCTAGATCTCTTATTGCACATTGTTTGAGGAACTAGCATCAAAGATCGTCATTTAAAATGCATAAGAAATCTCTTTTCGCACATTAGTCCAGCAATTGGTTAGAAACTTGCATTTTAATGATTTAAACAAAATATTTTTTTAACTAAGATGAATACGAAAAGATTCATAACTAGAGTTAAAATTAAAAATATCTCGCCTCATCTCATCTGTATCTGTGTTTTTTTAATAATTATTTGTAACAATGATTAATTTATAATAGATTAAATCAATTTTCAACAAATCAAGGTTTGAAAAAAAATTTTGTGGGTAATTCTTTATGTTGATTTGCACTTTGTCACGTGGGACGTTACAGTTTAAAAATCGACTACACTACTGTGCATGTCAGGGTCAGAGGTATATAGCAATATGATGACTCATTTTAGTTTTGTGTGACTTTTAAGCGCATCTGAATATAATAAAACTCTACGCATGAGTAGGATGCGACACGGAATCAATTTTTAAAGTGGAGTTTAACAGTTATTCAGAATTTTACTTCTAGCTGTTGAGG
>CM042140.1:32117418-32158637 GCA_023376005.1 Doryteuthis pealeii
TTGATTTAACTCTCGTTCATTTTTTTCTTGCTTTTCTTCTTTTCATCTTTTTATTATGTTTCATTGAAACAGATTAGCGTTATCGCTCCCGCGATTTTATCTTGGATAATTTTTTTAAACAGAGGGTGATGCATGATGATAACGGTCGTACTTTTTAGGAACCCGAGTATTGATATATAGATACGGAACATTGTCTTTAAATTAAATGGCAACAGGATAATTATTATTGAACGTGAAAAAGGTAAGCTTAAATTAAAATCTAATATTTATGCAATGCGTGAATTGTCATTGTTAGGCCGAAGGCCCCATAAAGAGCCCTCTACAGGAGCTAGCTTAATTATCACCCGATCAGGCGGTCTTTAAGCTAGTTGAAGAATATGTTACCCGAGTTTTTCCAAGAAAATCATTGCTGAAATCAAGTTTTCTTGTTTCCCGCTGTTCAATTGATAGAATATATTTTTGAATAATTTAAGATCTTGAAGATAGTTTTTCCATTACACGAATTAGCAAATATATGCACCCTCCGTGTGCAAGTATTAAAGTTTTAATGCAATAAAATATTATATTAAATTAGAAAGGCTAATGAAACTAACTACGAATGCAGATAAAAAGATTTGAAGCAGAGGGGGGATATAATCGAAAAATAGAACAACTGAAACTCACTCTTCCGTTACTCTCGTCTTTCATTGCTAAATTTTCATAATTTAACTAATTAGTTAAAATAGCAAGTAAAGAATAAAATTATAGTTATTTCTTCTTGTTAATAGATTTCTTTTATGATTTATCCCCGAGATTTTTGCTCATATTCATTAAGATAAAACTAAACAATTAGAAATCAATAATACTAAGCACATGTTTATTGAAATAAATTTTTTAGTATCAATATGCAAATTAGCCTTCCCGCTCACACTTGTAAACCGCTATTTTGTTGTATATATAAATACAATTGCGTATGTAGATATGGTATGTAGTATTAATAATATAAAACGATTTTTTATTAATAATGGAGGTTTAGATAAAAATAAAATCATGGGGAATGTGAGGTAAATAACTAAGGGAATAGTGAATTGAGTAGTAATATAGTTTCGGTTACAGACAAACAAACACACAATTTCCATTATAATAAGATGAAAAAAAAAAATCGAAAAAAGCCTACAACGTCCTATTTCTCCCCACTCGATTAAAGACCACGTACGGCGGCCATACAACTCAGCCTGATTCCAAAATGGTATAATATGTTGGACTACGGCCTCTAGGTATTTGGTTGGTTGGTTGGTTTGGTTTTACGGCATCCCAACCCTTTGGGTCATTTCATGCCGAAGAGGTTTTTGTTTTATTCATTCTTCATGGTTACTCAATTTGTTTTAAATACATTTTTTCTATTTAACCCACAGATGGGACCCTAACAGGTACTACCACTCTGGGCCAAAGTGGAACTGCGCGCAATGGTGAAGAAGAGGTACTCTGCATTCCTCAGAGCTCCAAACCTGGAACTTCACCATCAGATAGAGTTTACCCTCATACCCAGGACAATAAGACCCTCAGCCACAGCCTTCTTGCACGTATATGATAAATAGAGTTGTGATAATATGGTTGGGACAATCATATAGATGCTAAAACTTGACGTGACCAAGTGTCGAATAAATTTCAAAGATCTCATTCAAATAATGATGTCATTGTTTTTTCACGCCTATCATTCCGACATATGCCACGAGAAGAATCATGATCATTTAGGAAAACAATGTTTATTAGCGTTTTCTGTACAACTCGAGGCCTAAAATCCAATGACATCAGTCTTTTTCGATATTTTTATATTCTAAGTAATTTATTTTAAAAACAATTTGATTTAGACTTTTCAATGGTTGGTTCCCATTTTATTTTCATCTCTATACTTGGTCTATTCAAGAGGTCACTACAGCCCAACATATACGCTGCTTCTTTGAGACGTTTTCTCTTCCAATGTCCTTCCCTGTCTATGATATTAACTTTATCCCTTTTCTTTCCATATATGGTTAGCCATACCCGACTTTTCTGTTTCCCCTCGTACCACTGCTTTTTGAAACGTTGTGTTTATACATACCACAATAAAGATCAGGACAACAGTCTGAAAAATCAAAATTGTTCACATCAAACCAATGAATTTGTGCACGAATGCAAACCCTACGAAATTATAATTCATTTGAAAACTGAACTAGAAATATTCTATTTGATAAGTTCAGCATTTAAAATAATAGTATATAATATATAATTATATAATATATGATTATTGTATAATATCATTATACAATATTATGTATACATTTATATATGTACATATATAAAACGTACAGGCTTATATACATATACATACATTTATATATATACACAAGCATATATATTATTCATTATATATATACATTCATGTATCTATATACAGATACAGGTATATATATATATATATATATATATATATATATATATATATATATATATATATATATTTCATCTCCTGTCATCTATGAAAACATCCATCATTTCTTCACCTCAAGATACATCCTTGATGAAGGTTTAATGAAAACCGAAATGTTTAAACATCGATAATTAAATTCATCCTATTTTCGGAACACTTGTTTTTTCAAATTTTCTTTATATTGTCGGATTTATTTTCCATATTTACTCCCATATATATATATATATATATATATATATATATATATATATAATATTTAATTCATGCTTCTCTATCGGTCTTCCCTGTAATCTGGAAATTGTATCTCACATACACACGCACACACACACACACACACACACACACACATATATATATATATATATATATATATATAATATATATATATATATCCAAAATAAAGACAAATAGTAACAAAACGTGTTTATATTACATTCACGTAGTTTTAGAAACAGCAGACCGTTCAAGGAACTTCCTCACAAAATGAAACATAGATGTTATTAATAATCTAAATATTTTGTTTAGAGCATCTATAGTAGGCGTCAGATATCTTTTTATCTAACAAGGAATTTTTTTTTCACTGGGATAAAATTAGAATACAAGAACTGAAAGATCGTGTTGAACCAGCATATTTTTTTTTGTTTGTTTTGTTTTATGGCATATCAACCCCGTGGGTCATTTAATGCCAACAGAGTTTTGAAATAGATTCGTAACGATAGTTTCGTAGAAAACACACACACACACACACACACACACACACACACACACACACACACATATATATATATATATATATATATATAATATATATATATATATATATATCCTGAAGAACCATTTGGGTGAAACCTAGGTAGATAGTGTCTGACTCATGTAGGTCCTCCTAATTATGCTCTACTTAGCGTATTGAGCACTTTTTACATATATAACTTAATAAACTCCTTTGTTTTTCTTCCTTTGGTCACTACAGACGATACTGATTATTACTTTCAGAATATACGGGTGTCTTGGTCTTTTCTTAAAAAAAGAAATTCCCAGATATCAATTTGAAAAATTTTCTTATTTCAAAAACTGAGTTATCAGTTGGGTTTAGAATATATATATATATATATAATGAGAAGTAAATACACAAACGATGTGTTTTGATATGGCTTTTTTTAGCCGACAACTTTTGGGAGAATATGTGCTTAATTGAAGTCATACCTGACATAACATACTTCTAAACAAAACGAAAAATCTAGGGGAGTCCAGTTGGTGTAGGGGTTACGGTCCTCGCCTGTCAGCTTGACAGTCAGGGTTCGAATCACGCACAAGGCGGTCTTCCTATCTATAGCTCTGTTGATGAGGCCTAATAGGCCGAAATGTACATACAGAGATTGATTTTTCTCGATTTGTTTAGCCTTACATTTGAATAGGTATTCCCGCCTAATCAATTAATTATTAATTAATTAACTTTCAAAATTAGGTACGACTTCAATTAAGCACATATTCTCCCAAATGTATATATATATATATATATGTGTGTGTGTGTGTGTGTGTGTGTGTGTGTGTGAGTATTAGTAGTAGTAGTAGTAGTAGTAGTACTTGGGTTGGTATCCAAACGCGTTATAAGCCTGCTTCATGCACGAGGCCGTAGAAATTTCTGACTTGTACTCAGGTGTGCATTAAACTTACCAGAGTAGATCAGACTCTTCAGTGTTATTGAACACAACTGATCTAGGAGATGGAAAATTCATACCAGAAAAGTCAGAGGTCAGTCGTTGATTGGGTTTGTGGCCTTCCTTGCACCAATTCTTTCCTATCGACCGTTCCAAAAGGTGGGGATGGTACAACACAAACCTTCACTGTTTATGTAACAGAAGAAGTATAAGATAATGATAATTAATTTTTCCGATAATTATCTTGACTTAACCGGATCTTCTACCTTCTATCTAGACTGATTCCACTTTTCTAGTCTGGAACGTATTGAGTTGGTCTGTTGGATATTGGTGGTATCAGATGTACGCCAAATTCCCACACATATTTATGAACTTTCCCAATATGAACAGCATGCCTTTTCGATAAAATGGGCCATTCACAGAAAAGCATTTGAGCATTTAAGATCTTTTACAACTGCCCTCGAATCAGTTGCTAGCGGGATTTATGCCATAAGGAACATTACAAGCAATGTGATAAACTGAGACTACACACTTTTCTACCCAGGAGTCTAAGGAATACTACAGATTTGGGATTACTGAGATTACAATGTTTTCTACCTAGGGTCACAAGGATTAACCAAAGGCACTGTTGTGAGGTTTTAAGGGGTCAAATAAGAACAAAACGACGGGTAACAAATGTAGAAAAATGTATTAACAGAAAGTAGACAAATACAATAGAGAGATGTGGAAATTACGTCCGACGAACAAAGTTATTGGCACTTGCATTGGTTTACTGCTAAGCCACAATTATCCCTGTTATTTATAGTAACCTGTCGGTGCATTTCATTAGTCTTATATGGTGTATCACCTATAACAGGCACCAAACTCAATACTGATTTGGACTTACCCACAGCGAAACCAAACGCCTAAAATGGCGACCAGAATCGTAACATCTTTGACATTTCTTTCTTGTGTTCATCGTTTATTCTTACAAATGAACACAAGACTTAATCTATTTTTAGACAGCTTTATTTCAAAACACAAATTTCTCAAAGGTAACTGACACGCGCGAAGAGAGTCATTTTCGCAACCGTTCGCCACGGCGCCTTAGACTACTCTCAATCTGTAACTTGTTCTCATGACCATTCAGAGAACCTATAAAAAGGTCAGTTAAAGGTTAATACCTGTCTATCATTTTATTAGGAATTCTCCATGAACGTTCTAAAGAATTTCCTGCAAGCTTTTGAATTCTACACTTACCGTACATCATTGATGGGCCATTACTGTCAATCACACACACACGCCACACACACACACACATATATATATATAATATTATATATATAATTATATATATATATATAGAGAGAGAGAGAGAGAGAGAGAGAGAAAGAGAGAGAGTGTGTGTTATCCACAGACACCGTATTTCGACGTTTCATGTCTCTTCAGTGTGTCTAGACCCAGCAACTACTTTAGCCGGGAGCAAAATCCGATTGACTTTTTATCAGTCCGGTTCCTTAACCCCTCCGCCGTTGGCAGATGCCCGTAAGGAGCGGGGCTTAACTGATAAATACATACATCGGTGTATATATTTTATGCTCACCAGAGAGCTCAAATCAGTAAAAAACAGACGATCCTCGCTTTCTTACGCTAGCGGGGAAAGTCAATTAATTTCGCTCCTAGAGAGCTCTACCAGGTTTTGGGAGCATATAAGCTCAGTGATTTGCCACGCTTGCTTTCATATATATATATATATATATATATATATATATATATATATATATATATATATATGGTGTTATGGAGAAATTTGACGGTTTCATAAGAAAAAAAGAAAAAGTGCTTGGTAACTACAAAATTTTATGGATTGTAAAGAAATTCAACAGACACGTAAATTACACTACTGTCAACAAGTTTCACTCAAAATAACCGCTATTAGCGTCGATCACAGCCTGAATCCTGCTCCGGGACCTGGAGCAAGCCGATGTTAGTTTTCCTGGGAGGGGTCTCAAAAACTACATTAATTCTGTCGATTAACTGGGCTTTTGTAGTACTGGCACGGCAATTGGTATGTTTCTCAACAGTTTCCACATACATAATAATCCATGGAGTTAAATTTCGCCGATAGCCATTCAGAGGTGTGGCAGGGGACCGATTCCTGCTGCCATACATATGGTCTGGATACCCTTGTTATCCAGGGCTTGACTACAGTGTTTAGCAACTCCACGTAGGCATCTGAGAGTCCTCCAACACTTTTTTCTGCAGGTTTTCGAGGAATTCTGCTGTACGAACGCATTCAGTTCGTCTGTTATCTTGCTTTCTTCTAGCCACAGCATCGTACTCTCGACTGCAATTCTCCAGTTCATGCTGATTGTTTTTTACAGTGTTCAGGGAGCATTAGGCAGCAACTATAATCTCCTTATTTGATGGCCGTCGCAGATTATCATAATAGAATTATTCTCTTCCATGATTCAGGTGGGTTCCAGTCATCCATTCTATCTGTCGTATATAAATGAAGAAGGTCCAAACGTTTAAATGATACGTAGTGTGCGTCAATACCTCCACCTACGGAGAAAAATAACTAAATATATGTCATAATTTATCCTGAACACCCTGTATATGAAAGCGAACTTGGCAAGACTCCGAGCTTGAATGTTTTTCATGACTCACCATGATTTTAACTGTGTTTTTGTTTATGTTTTATTTGTCCACAAATACGCCACACCTACCATCTTCTCCTCACTTTACCACACAGATCCCTGTGCTACTCATACACTGAGTTGGTGAGGGTCGGTATCGGTGTCTTAAACCTAACTCCTTTATCCACTAGGCTATGTGTCCAATTGGACAAATGTTGTACAGATAACAATGAAAATGAGGACAATAGTCCGAATAATCCAAATAATACTAATTATCAAGCCTCATCTCAAAAATTGTGAGAAATATTATATAACATTTTATTTGCTTAAAATCTTTGTTATTTATTTTCATTGATTGTATTTTAGGGTTAAGTGGACTCTTTTTTTTTACCCCTTTTCCAACTTTTCCTGGTAGAAGTTTTTAAACCTATGGGCTTTTCTTGTGGAATAATTTTCCTTTTAGACCATGAATTAATTCTATAAAAGTTATAGTGTATGGACTGTTCATTTTGAGAGGGTGGCACTGCATGTGTATCCAGTAAGTTAGTAAGACACTGAAAGAGGTTGGTTTCTTTTTGTTGCTAAAAGTTAAACTTTTGGTGTAGGTGGAATTGTGGGATATTTATATTTTATCTTATTTTATTTTTGCATTTAAAAAAAATTTCTTTTTTTATTCTTTGTTTTTTTTATTCTTTGTTTTTCATGTTGTTATGGTTTTCCATCAGAATAATGTGAAAGATTGAGAAACTATAAGCAACGAAGCCACTCGCAGCTAGAACAGCTTCTCGCTGAATATATTAAATTTACAAGGCCTCATTTTTTTAAATTTCCCTCCAGTAACCACCGTTCTAGTAGAGCTTCAAAATGTACAAAAGCTAAATTCATATTCAAGCAGACCGACTTAAAAAAGGAAAAAAAAACCTCTCCATGAATTATCATATATATATATATATATATATATATATATATATATATAATATATATATATATGTTGTTCTGGTTCCAACAGGAGAAAATTCAATATTTTATAAAAAAAAGAAGGTCGCAAAAATGGATTATGTTTTAAGAAAAAATTAAAAAAAATTATTTTCATCTTATATATGCAACACGTGTTTCAGATCTTCTGGTATCTTCTTCAGGCTTTGATCAATAATATTTCATTCCTTATTTTTACCTCATATTATTGATCAAAGCCTGAAGAAGATACCATAAGATCTGAAACACGATTTGCATATGTAAGATAAAAAGAATAACATTTTTTTTTCTAAAAAACATAATCCATTTGCGGACTTTCTTTTTATAATATATATATATATATCAACCCCCTCCGCACGGGCAGGATGTGACACAAGGTCAATTTTTTAAGCGGAGTTCAACGAGTTCAAATCCTGGACGTTGTAATTGCATTTCATTTAGCGCTAAATCCTTGGGAAAGGTATGAATCCTTTCTCTCACCAGCTATGGATGAATAGTAGGGCAATTGGGCTCTTTAACCTTGGTTAGGCAACCGTCTAGGAGAAGGAAACTCTGAATTCAAACCTGCTGAACTCCGTTTCAGAAAATTGACCTGTCTAACCCCTCCGTACGAGCAGGTGGGTTGGTAAATATATATATATATAATATATATATATATATTATATATATGAATATGATATAATGAAAAAACAAAAGATGTTTACAACTGAAAATAGGCTCATCAGGAGAGAAGTGTGCAAAACCGTTTATCTCCTGATGAGCCTATTTCAGTTGTAAACATCTTTGTTTTTCATTATATCATATTCATACTGTCGGATTAATTTCCATTTTATTTTCACACACACACACACACACACACACCCACAAACACACAAACACACACACATATATATATATAATATATATATATATATATATAAATATATTAAATTATATTTTGCTTGAAGGCAATTACAATGCGCATATCGCATAAAATTCGATAATTATAAGAAGATAATAATGACAAGTGAATTTCGCAAAGAATTACTCGGTGTGTAGAATATCGTACAGACTGTTTCAACTTTATTAAGTCTCATCAGCGATAATACTAAAACGATTTCCCTCCGACAGAAATCGAAACCGGACTTCAGCGGATTGTCAAACTATACTGGTTTCGGCCACGATACAACACGGCGAAATTCCTGCGAAATTAACCTGTCAATGATACTGAGACGTCTCTACCATATGAGGCAAGGGGCGCAGAGTGAACAATAACAAAACCGGGCTTTAACCTCTTCAGCGAAGGAAATAAGATTTTTGGATGTTTGTTTATTTTAGAAGCATTGTTGAATAGAGAGTATATATTAATATTTAATTTTTTGCTTTGAAAGCAATTACAAAGCGCATATCGCATACAATTCGATAATTATAGAAGATAATAAATGACAAGTGAATTTATATATATATATATATATATATATATATATATATATATATACCCAAATATGCATAGATAAATTTCCTTAAATGCTCCAAGAATAGAAACATTTTTCACAAGATATCTCGTAATTCTCTCCAGAAAATTTTGATTTCACTTCCTTCATTATGGTCTTAATCTGAATCTCCATTTAAATAACTGGACAGAGGGAAATAATTCAAGAAGAAATAAGTTTCTAGAAGGATACATCATTAGCCACTCTACAAGTAAAATGAATATTGCCCCAATACAACAATAAAAATATATCTACATATCTATACTCGTGTTCCATCAACTCTTCCATGATTATCTTGACTATTCACAGGATAGGCATTCTGAACATGTTTTTTACAATTCCGAGTATTTGCGTTCTATCACTGAAACTAAATTTACTAGACCAAAAATTATCGCCGATAATTTTCGGTTTTCTATGAGTCTCGAGTACTCTGTGAGTGTTTTTTTTTAGCAATTGTGGGGCGTTATAGTTACTATTTTCAAAATATAAAAGAATAATTTTTCACTAGTTTATTTTTGTATTATTACTTCATTCCAAATGGAAACGGATACTGAGAAATTCTAATCGATGTAAATGATTTCATTTGAAAGTAAAGTTTCACCGTACAAAACTAATTCTCTGAGAAATGTAATTGAAACAGTTTTTGGCATAATTACAAATAAACCAAAAACCTTAAATTTTTATTTTATTTTTTCCCCTCAATTCTGCACACACACACACACACACACACATACGTGTCTGTGTAATGCCTATACCGCAAAATATTCGGGATAATAATAACAGGATAAATTTCAAACCCATATAACTTTTACAATATTAATAATTTTATAATAAATATTCTCTAATTCACTTAATCAAATTCAAAAGGGATAATTAAACACAAAAAAACAAAAAAAAAACACCCCCCTCCAAAACAAACAACTTATTTGGACGGGTTATTAAAAAAATTGAAAGGGAAAAGGTTAAATAAACCCATCTGAACCAAACCCAAACGAAATGAAGTTAATGAAAATTATTTTATACCAATTTGAAGATATTAAGAACTTGAAACATAGAAACTTTTATCAAAAGGACTTTTTCGGCATTAAATGACATGAAAAGGGTTAATATGCCGTAACGCAAACAAACATCGTCTTGCTAACAGAGTATTCATTACTGTTGTTTAAAGAACCGCGCGTTTGATTTTACTTATTAGATCCTTTGGACCAAAAAGTAACAAACCTATTGTTATCCTTTTCAATCAGTGTTTTTTGTGGTTTTTATTATTTTTATAAACTCAGTTCACAACAAATCGGGTGCAAAAAAAAACTCTTATGAAACTACATAAAAATGTAAATATAAATGCACAATACACACAATTCCCTAACCTCTAGTTGTAACATAGTTCGTAACACGAATTATGTCCGCCCTGTCGACTGGGGCGTTAGAATGCACTGACTGCACCTCTGCAGAGGGGTAAGACTCCCCAAATGGGGCCACCTGTTGGCCGTGGGTGGCGACCCGTGATGCTTAAGGATAGAGCCCAGGTGGATGAGCAGTTCATGACATGCAATACTCCACTTTGGCCTTATCTTGGGCTAGACGGGCGGTCGGAGAGGCCTCCTCCGATCAATCGGCTTGTCACGTCAAGCCCTAGCACCTATATAATTTTCCCAACCCTATTGCCCTTATGGCAAGCCCCACCCCTTTTTATCATATGGATGCTAGAAAGCGGTGGCTGCAGGTCTACATGTCCTGGGAATGACGTTAAACTCTATCTGATGGTGAGGTTCCAGTTTTGGAGGTTTGGAGAATGTGGACACTCCTTCATCACCATGCTCCCTGGTCCCACTCTGAACCCGGAGTGGTAGTACGTGTTAGGTTCCCATCTATGGGTTAAATAGAAAAATATATTTATAAAAAAATTGTATTATCCATTAAGAATTGATTTATTTCAAAACTTTATCGGCATTAAATGACCCACTGAAGTTGATATGCCGTAAAACAAAACAAAACAAAACAAAACGAATTATGTAAGTGTAGCTAAATTTTGAATCAAAGTTCGTTGAATATTCAAATAAGGTGGTTAAATGGAAAGTTACCGTTAGCCAGTTAAGTTATCAACAGCATGTAACCTCTTGCTGACCTGTACGCCGACTTCCGATTATCTGAAGGAAGACATGAGAACATAAATTAAGTTAGTTAAGCATATATCGGCAGTTAGTCACTGGGAGCAGACGTTAGGGTTTTCGCTCCTAAGATGCCGGCCTCTCACCGCGCCTTTAGAACCCCTTTCGGCTGTGGATTCTTAATAAAGACTAAGAAACAACAAAGTCTTACTCGTTAGTTATTAACAAGAAAGAAGTACAACAGCCTAAAAGAAGATCAGCCCAGAGAAGAAGAAATCAGGCCCACCAGAAGAAGGATCAGGCCAGAAAAAGTAAGATGGCGTCCGAACAAGAGAAAAGTAAGAACCCATCCATCTCCTGTCCATTCTCCGCCATTTCTATACCCGATATCTAAAGTGATATATAACATAGAGATAAAATAACTCCAGATGGGTTGACTTGCCGGTAAAATCAACCAGTCTATAAATGAATCCTAGTTAGCATATTCGATTTCCATTGGGTGCTCCATATTAGCTGTCTTTTGCCAATCTAAACACAGATAATTATTTAGCTTATTATATTGGAGATTCGGTGTCTGTCTGTCTGTAATCAAAGCTACGTCACTGATTGCGTCACAATACCCACAGGAAAACTAGTATTCAAATTAACCACACCATATATTATGTAAACCTTTATTTCTTAGTGATATATATAAGACACATTGCAGTATTTTTAAACGCACTAATAAGATGGGCTGTTTTGAGGCAAATCTAACAGATTTTCATAGAGACTTTGTTAATAAATAAGATTTATACTATGTATTGATGATTTTGACTAAATTAAATACTCATTCATAAACTTCCGCAATTTCTGAGGGTATTGTGACGTAAGCAGTGACAGTTTCGGTTACAGACAGAAATACACCGAATCTCATTTTTTTGCTTGTATATACATATATATTTTTCTAACAGAAAATTTGACAGGCATCCGAAGAAATGTCGAGGGTAAAACCGGTCGGATAAGAGAGACGTGCTAATATTTAGACATTTATCAATGCGTATTTATTCAGCCGGTTATAAAAGAACACGAATGAGCTATAAAAATAACTGAATATCACAGCTGCTATTCTGTGTCTGCCGGGGAATAAATTATAATTTCCTTCTTCACCGGGGCTGTGGTGTCAATATGTGAAAAACTTCGCTTTAAATAAAAAAAAAATGCTGTCTGCGAGGGACGCCAAACAGGCGACATTTTTTGTGATAGTTCATTGACTTGGTGAAAACTTTTTCTTTGGTCAATTGTATTGATCGATATCTACAACAAAACGGCAAATCGAAGAGAGAAAATATGGAGAAGTAGAGAAGGCATGTTTGCCTGGAAAATCAGCAGTCGAAGTTCTGGTTATGATCCAGGTTAGAACAAGACTTCTGTAATCAGCTACGTAACTATATACTAACCGTTTATTCAATCCACGGGGTAGACTGTTTTTATTACATTAATCATGACTGGGTACAAGTGTTAAGCTGTTTTAATTATTCTATGTTACTGTCGACCTTGACCAGAATTGAACCTGCGGCCTAAAGGTAACTGTCACTTAGAAGTGTATTAACTCAACGCCTATATCCACTCTCAAAAATTCCAAGGAATAGAAAACTTTTGAGATGAGGTTTGATAATTTGCATTATTTGTTGACTAGCAAAATAAAAAAACGCACTCTGGGCGACGTAAAATAAATATTGCCTGAGGGGATCAGAGAGTTTGTATCATAAATAAAGTAAAATCATCAAATGTATTAAAGGAGTAAAAAATATAATGAATTTATTAAAGGGGTAAAAAAAAAGAAAATTGAAATGGAAACTTAGTTCGATAACTTAAATAATATTAAAATAAATAAAAAAACATAATATAGATAGATATATGGTATGTTATTTATTAAAACTTGTTTTAAAAACCAATGAGGACTGTCTAACATTGCATGCTCAAATTTTTAGTGGTATTCTATTTATGAGATTTTAGGCAGTGTGACGTAAGCAGTGACGTAGTTTTTTGTTGCAGGCAAAAACCGAAGCGAATCTCCATTATTAATAGATTATTTTTACTGTTGTCCATAAATGTTATAAACACAACGTTTCAGCTATGTGCCCTCCGTCTTTATTCAGGTTTTCTAGTCGAACACTTAAACCTTCCCAGAACACGAGTAAGACCATCTCCTGTTCTTTTATTTTTTTTATTTTTTAAAGTTTAAATTGAATTGCGAACACGAAGAATGACTTTTCAGTCCACTGAGACTCCTGAAGGATCTACTGCAAATAGAAACAATGTGAGTACTTACATGTTGGCACTTTATCCTTCAGTTTTCTCAGATGACTCCCCAGCCCAGCCCTGGAGAGATATACTCGTTCACATTAACTACATGGAACTTCACCACTTTAGATGTTGTAGCAAGATCTATCTATCTATCTATCTATCTATCTATCTATCGATCAGTCTTCATATTTATTTAGCTATCGAGATCTATCTATCTATCTATCTATCTATCTATCAGTCTCCATATTTATTTAGCTATCGAGATCTATCTATCTATCTATCTATTTATCTACCAGTCTCCATATTTATTTAGCTATCGAGATCTATCTATCTATCTATCTATCTATCTATCTATCTATCAGTCTCCATATCTATTTAGCTATCGAGATCTATCTATCTATCTATCTATCTCCATATTTATTTAGCTATCGAGATCTATCTATCTATCTATCTATCTATCTATCTATCTATCTCTCCATATTTATTTAGCTATCGAGATCTATCTATCTATCTATCTATCTATCTATCTATCTATCAGTCTCCATATGTTTTAGCTATCGAGATCTATCCCATCTATCTATCTATCTATCTATCTATCTATCTCCATATTTATTTAGCTACCAAGATCTATCTATCTATCTATCTATCTATCTATCTATCTATCAGTCTCCATATTTATTTAGTTTTCGAGATCTATTATCTATCTATCTATCTATCTATCTATCTATTATCTCCATATTTATTTAGCTATCGAGATCTATCTATCTATCTATCTATCTATCTATCAGCTCCATATTTATTAGCTATCGAGATCTATCTCCATATTATTAGCTATCGAGAATCTATCTATATATCTATCTATCTTATCTATCTTCAGCGTTATGAACTGTATGATATATTTGAGTATATGCAGATGAATTGTCACCAACAGATAAAACTGCATATTTCTGAATTCACGCAACCATCACAGTTGCACGCTTATTATTTATTCTCATTTTGTTCAACCAGCAATTTTAAGGTCCATAAAGCGCCCGAAACCTAATTCAAAATTTCACATCTAAGTCACGTCCCGATGTGCAATAAAAAAATAACTTTACACAGAAACTTTTCAGGGGAACGCAAATTGGATACAAAAGCGATTCTGGAATTCCAGTGATTAGCACGTCGCAGATATTGTGTAACTGATAAGAGAGATCGAACAAAGCATCACGTGGGATGTATTCACGACGGCGCCTGATTGGTTGAGAGAAACACAATTGGCGCTCACTGAAAGACACACTGTTCGTTTCTGGCTGTGCCTCGTTTGACACAATATGCAGAGCGGGAAAAATAAACAAAAAAAAAAAAAAATCAGTTTTCAAGTTTTATCCACAAGATGTAAAGGACTTACATATATACATATCTACTATTATAATAAAGCTGAGTGAATCAATGATTGTTTCCTAAAGCCTTTTTTCCTATTTAGTTTAATGACACAAAATACACGTTAAAATATTCCTTAGTTCCAGGTTTGAGTTATGAGAGAGATTGGAGAGTGTAAGAGAGGGATTGAATTTCCAAGAATCAGATCCATTTGAATTTAAACTAGGTAAAACGTTCCGTTTCTTAGAAATCTTGCAGAATGATATCAATGCTCTTTTTTAATTCCCCGGTCTTATTTAAAAAAAATTAATTCGCTTTGCAAACTCAATTTTTCAACAAAAAAAATATCTAGCCAGAGCACAATAGATGAACCAACGTGTCACGTTCTCTCTAGTATATATATATATATATATATATATATATATTATATATATGTAATCCAAAGTCCAGAGAAGAAATCTTCCTTAGACACAAGAGTTTTATTTTAAACAAAACCAAGTCGCAGTTTGAGAGCTCATGTGTGCTCTTAATGTTAGAGTCACAGAGCAAATATATGAGTAAAAGAAATAACAAAGACTTAGAGATTTAGCATTATAGTCTATTTTCAGGGAGCTTAGACAAATAGTTTAGACAACTCTTTGTCTAAGCTCCCTGAAAATAGACATATGCTAAATCTCTAAGTCTTTTTGTTATTTCTTTACTCATATATATATATATATATAATATATATTAGTATTTGATAATTTGCTTTGAAGCATTGTTAAGTAAAGTATATTATTATTTATATTTTAAAGGCAATTACAATGCATAAACGTATAGCTGTATCCACAAATTATCAAAATACTATTATCCCTACGCCCGAGCGAGGCCGAATTTGCGATTAAAACTTCCAGCATGCTTCAAACTACCAAGAATTCAACGCTCACTGTACCACCTACACAATTTCTGTATAATAGTAGCTTATTTATAATTGACAAGTTGATTTGACAAGTTTCGTGTGTGGCGTGCCGGTGGCCTCGGGGTAGAGACTCTGACTCTGCGTTCTGGGTTCTCCGAGCCGATCTCTGTCGGGAGGAGATCGTAGGTATACACTACTAATGTGACCTAATAAGGTTGAAACAGCTGTACAGTGTTCCACTCGTCGCACGCAGTATTCGCCGAGTTTGCTTGTCGTGATTATTTCAATTATAATTATCAAATTCTATCTATGTATATGTTGTGGATACAGTTATACGCATTGTTAATGGTCTTTAAAATCTTATTATAATGGAGATTGTGGGTTTGTCTGTCTGTAACCGAACTATATTACTATACAAGTCACAATTCCTTTGTTATTTACATCACATTCTCCATGATTTATTTTTTATTTAAAATCAATGATTAGTAAAAATTGTTTTACATCATTAAGACTGTTAACAATATCTACATACTAATAATATGCAATTATATTTATATATTCAACGAAATAGCGGTTTACAGTGTGAATGGGAAGGCTAATTTGCATATTGATCTTAAAAAAAATTTGATTTTGATAAATATATGCTTAGTATTATTGATTTCTAATTGTTTGGTTTTAATCTTAATAAATATGAGCAAAAATCTCGGTGAAAAATCTTAATAGAAATCTATTAACAAAGAAATAACTGTAATTTATTCTTTTCTTCCTATTTTAACTAAATAGTTAAATTAGGGAAATTTACCACTGAAGAGGGGAGTAAGGAAAATGGTGGAACAGTTTAGTTTCAAAGTTGTTCTATTTTCGATTATAACCCCTCTGTTTCCAAATATTTTTATCTGAATTCTTATTCAGTTTCATTAGCCTTTCTAATTTAACATGATATTTTATTATATTAAAACTTAAATACTTGCACCCGGAGGGTGCATATATTTGCTAGTAATAATAATGATAATAATATATATATATATATATATATATTATATATATATACTATAATTAATTCTGTTTGGGTTTCGTATTTTGGGGTGGGGTGTTCAGTCCCAGAGGATCCCAGCTGATTGATGTTTGCCTTTCATTTCTCATCAAGCAATTGAGGCATCGATTCTTTTTAATATCTCCAGGCAAATCAAACAACACCCATGATGAATGTTACTCTACGGTAGCTATAAGTTCCAGCATTGTGACTCATGTTGCAAAGCAAAAAGTTACATTCATCTGTTCTGTGCGGAAGACTTGTTTGAGAGAGAGAGAGAGAGAGAGAGAGAGAGAGAGAGAGAGAGAGAGAGAGAGAGAGAGAGAGATTTAAATGAAGATTATCATACGTTTTAATATTGAACTATTTAGCAATAGCTCTTGAATAAATATATCAAATGTTGTAATAATTAAACTGTCATACTGTAGTATACCACAGGTCTTGCTAGTCTTATTTATTCGGCATACCAATCCAGATAAGGAGAGATGAGAAGTCGGGAGAAGGAGAGAGAGAGAGAGAGAGAGAGAGAGAGAGAGAGAGAGAGAGAGAGAGAGAGAGAGAGTCGTTGTTGTCAGTCAGTTGTTGGGTGTTTTGTTGGTGGTATTTTTTGGCATATCAACTCTTGTTAGGTTATTTTATGCGGAAGACATTTTTTTTCCATTCTCAATAGGTACTTAATTTTATTTTAAACTCATATTTAATCACATTTTTTAAAACTCACTTTCTACTACTTAACCCATATATGTGACCCTAACAGGTACTACCACTTTGAGTGGACCTGGGAGTAATGATGATGAAGATGTACTCCACATCCCCACGAGCTCCAGAGCTAGAACTTCACCATCAGATAGAGTTTAACGTCATAATCAGGACAATAAGACCCTCAGTCATGATATGATATGAAAAAGGTTTTGGGTTACCATAAAGGCAATAGAAATTGGGAATCATATAGGTGCTAGGGCTTGAACGTAATCAGCCGATTGATCGGAGGGGTCTTCTCCAATTGCCGGTCGAGCCTAAGTATGGACTAAATTGTAGTGTTCCATGGCATGGACTGCTGCTCAGTTATTTGGGTTCCATTCTTAAGCATCTTAGGTCCGCACCCTCAGCCAATGGGTGGCACCATTGAGGGGTCTTACCTCTCTGCAGAGGTGCAGTCTGTATATTATAAGCCTCAGACGACAGGGCTGAGATTCTGTCGACTTTGTATACAGGGTGATTGAAAGTGGCTCGTTGTCTATTGGGGATAATATTGAATATTGATTTTTATACATGATGGTGCTCCTCATATTTTGCTACTGTTGTTCGTGAATGGCTTGAATTGCCCATTTTCTTGGGAGATGGTGGGTACACGTGGTCCGCAGTAGTGTAGAAAACCAAAATGGCTGTTATAAGTTCAGCCGGCGGCCTTGAAGATTGAATGACAAGGCTTGACCTCAGTCCTGATACTCCTTCCGGTGGATACCGTGAGAATCGGTGGAGAAGAATCTCTTCCAGTTTAGATTAGAAAGAGTTTTAGTCAGATCGGCCAAAGCTACGACGGTCGTGTTATGCACGGTGCCGACTCAATCTGCGCAGGTAGTCTGGTGGGGATTTCAGAATAAAATATGATCTAAGTTAAATCGAAGTCTTGTGTTATTATCTAAAAACTACCAATGACACAGGGCTTCTGATAAAGAGAAATTCCCAATGGAAGACCAGACACGAAGTCCCCAAGACGAAGTCCAGACGCTAGAAGAGATTAACAGAAGAAGAATAGAAGTAGAAGTAAAGAAGAGAGTATACAACACCCATCGCGTTAATTAATACACCTTTGAAATGTATGCATCCATCTATTACTATTTCAGCAATATTTTAAAAAGTAGGACAGACTGCGTTCTTAAACTTTGTATAGCAACCGTCTAGGAGAAGGAAACTTTAAACACCGCTTTAAAAAATGACTTTGCGAAGGTGTTGGGTAAATCTATAGACAAGAATGGAAGCGCGTAGTGTAATGGTTAAAATCATGGGAAATGAACTCGTCGCCCCGAGTTCAAATCCTGGATGTGGTAATTGCATTTCACTTTGCGCTAATACCCTTGGGAAAGGTATGAATCCTACACTCTCTTCCAGCTATGGATAAATAGTAGGGAAGACTAGGCTCTTAACCTTGGTTAGGCACCGGTCTAGGAGAAGGAAAACTCTGAATTCAAACCTGTTGAACTTTGCTTAAGAAATTGACCTTGTGTCACATCCTGCTCGTGCGTAGGGGTTGGTAAATATAATATATATAGACAAGAATGCTGCATGCTGTTTTCCCCCGTGAGGTTGCACCTTCAAAATAACAGCTGTAGGTCACTTACCCTAACTTCGCAAACAATCCAACTGAGACGAGCTAGGCCGACTGGTGAAATAAGTAAACTCATAGGAGGCATTCTCCTTTTGATTATACCTCGTCACCCACATAGCTTTCATTATTATCGGATCGTAGGACAAAAATCCGTAGTTAATGACGTCAAGAGGAAAACACCTTTTTTGTTGCTGAAACATTATTCTATCCAACGATGTTATTGTGCTCCGTGTACATGTTGTAGTTTCCATGGATAATTGAGAGGCATTACTTTTAGAACACCCTTTAGCATTGGATTAATCTACAGTCAGCCGTACAAACAGTTTTTAGGTTATCTCTGCTGATATATATATATATATATATATATAATATATATATATCATATATATATATGCATTTGTTCATTAACCGCTACATTATATATATATATATATATATATATTATATATTATATATATATATCATATATTAGGTTAACATTTTTTCCTAATATATATATATATATATATATATATATATATAATTGATAAATATATATCCTCATCAGATATACCGACAAAGAAGCATATGTGGACCCCATGATAACATCATATATATATATTATATATATATATATATATATATATATATATATATATATATGTGTGTGTGTGTGTGTGCATTTGTTCATATACAGCTACATCGATCTATTTATCTTAGCCTGTCTATATCCACCTTTGTTATATATATATATATATATTATATATATATATATATATATATATATATAATAAAAGTTACATCTATCTATCTTTTGTATATAATATATATATATATATATAAAGTTACATCTATCTATCTTTGCCATTCCATATCTATTTTCTATATTTGCCCATTTGCGTAAAACTAAGTAAAAAAACCAAAAAAAAAAACCCCAAAAAAACAATGCTGATAAAAATGATTTTGTAACATTGGCCAATAAAAGAATGCACTTTCCATTTCCTTAGAAAATGGATTCCGCAAAAAGAAGTAAATGCTGGCGTCAGATGAACATAAAAAAAGATGGCGTTATATTCAGTTGTTCGGAATAATTCTGAAGGACATTGTGGGATTTCCTTAAAGTTACAACTAAATCTTTCTTGTTTCTTCCTCGAAGGACAACAAAAAACATCGGAAAATAAATAGTATTGATCCTTCGGTATTCATAGCGTGAGTGTATACACCAAGGAGCGAAATATTATGATCAGCAATATGTGGCAAGAATGACAACTACTGTTTTTCGTAACAGCTGCGCATTAGGGTAGGTTTTTATTTTTCACTTTTTTATATCAAATTCTCTCAAACAGTGAAAGTTTGTGTTTGTATAATAAATCTGATACCAAAACCTAGTGAGTGTATACACCGAGGAGCGAATATTATAATCAGCAATATGTGGCAAGAATGACAACTACTGTCTCGTAAAAGTTGCGCATTAGGATAGGTTGATTTTTCACTTTTTTTATATATCAAATTCTCTCAAACAGTGAAAGTTATGTGTTTGTATAATAAATACTGATACCAAAACCTAGTGAGTGTATACACCGAGGAGCGAAATATTATGATCAGCAATATGTGGCAAGAATGACAGCTACTGTCTCGTAACAGCTGCGCATTAGGGTAGGTTTTGATCTTTTCACTTTTTTTATATATCAAATTCTCTCAAACAGTGAAAGTTATGTGTTTGTATAATAAATACTGATACCAAAAACCTAGTGAGTGTATACACCGAGGAGCGAAATATTATAATCAGCAATATGTGGCAAGATGACAGCTACTGTCTCGTAACAGCGCGCATTAGGGTAGGTTTGATCTTTCACTTTTTTATATATCAAATTCTCTCAAACAGTGAAAGTTATGTGTTTGTATAATAAATACTGATACCAAACCTAGTGAGTGTATACACCGAGGAGCGAAATATTATGAATCAGCAATATGTGGCAAGAATGACAGCTACTGTCTCGTAACAGCTGCGCATTAGGGTAGGTTTTGATCTTTCGCCTTTTTTATATATCAAATTCTCTCAAACAGTGAAAGTTATGTGTTTGTATAATAAATACTGATACCAAACCTAGTGAGTGTATACACCGAGGAGCGAAAATATATGATCAGCAATATGTGGCAAGAATGACAGCTACTGTCTCGTAACAGCTGCGCATTAGGGTAGGTTTTGATCTTTCGCTTTTTTATATATCAAATTCTCTCAAACAGTGAAAGTTATGTGTTTGTATAATAAATACTGATACCAAAACCTAGTGAGTGTATACACCGAGGAGCGAAATATTATGATCAGCAATATGTGGCAAGAATGACAGCTACTGTCTCGTAACAGCTGCCGCATTAGGGTATGTTTTGATCTTTCGCTTTTTTTTATATATCAAATTCTTCTCAAACAGTGAAAGTTATGTGTTTGTATAATAAATACTGATACCAAACTAGTGAGTGTATACACCGAGGAGCGAAATATTATGATCAGCAATATGTGGCAAGAATGACAGCTACTGTCTCGTAACAGCTGCGCATTAGGGTAGGTTTTGATCTTCGCTTTTTATATATCAAATTCTCTCAAACAGTGAAAGTTATGTGTTTGTATAATAAAATACTGATACCAAAAACCTAGTGAGTGTATACACCGAGGAGCGAAATATTAATAATCAGCAATATGTGTGAAATGACAACTACTGTCTCGTAATAGCTGCGCATTAGGGTAGGTTTTGATCTTTCGCTTTTTATATATCAAATTCTCTCAAACAGTGAAAGTTATGTGTTTGTATAATAAATACTGATACCAAAACCTAGATCTCTACTTGCACCATATTGAGGAAATAGCTCAAAAGATCGTCAGTTTAAAATGCACTAAGAAATTCTCGTTTTCCACATTTAGTCCAGAAATTGGTTAGAAATTTAGCAATTTTAATATTTAAAACAGAAATGTTTTTTTACTAAGATGAACGAAAAAGATATAACTAGAATTAAATTAAAAATATCTCCCCATCACCACCTCTGTATGCTGCTTTTTACCTAATAATTAATCTGTAACAATGATAACTTTATAAGAATTAAATCTATTCCTCAAACGAAATCAAGGTTTTGAAAAAATATTATGTGGGGTAATTCTTTATGTTGATTTGCACCTTGTCACGTGGGAACGTTACAGTTTTAAAATCGACCTACCTACTGTGCATGTCAGGGTCAGAGGTATATTAGCAAATATGATGACTTTCAATTAATTCCATTTTTGTGTGACTTTTTATGCCGCAATCATGAATATATATACCAACCTCTACGCATGAGTAGGATGCGACACGGAATCAATTTCTTAAGTGAAGTTTAACAGGTCTAAATTCAGAATTTTACTTCTAGACTGGTTTTACTTCTAGACTGGTTGAAGGTTAAAGAGCCCAGCCAGTCCTATTATTTACTCATAGCTGGAGGGAGAAAAGTTGGAATCATACCTTTCCTAATGATATTAGAGCTATGTGAAATGCAAACAGCCTCGCTTGGGATTTGACTTATCTTGGGTATGACGTTAAACTGCATCTAGTGGTGAGTTCCAATTCTGGAACTCTGGGGGATGTGAAGTACCCCTTTATAGCCATTACTCCCAGGTTCACTCTGACCCAGAGTGGTAGTACCAGTTAGGGTCCCATCTATGGCTTAAATAGATAACAAAATGAGTATTGAAATGTGTTTAAAAATTTTGTTTGAAATTTTTTTACTAAAACAAGATGAGAATAAAGGTTGTCACTTAAGTACTCCAAAGTGTAACCGCCACAGGTGCGTAGCTAAACTTCTATGAAAACAGAGTATGTTATCAGACATCTGGTGTACGAGGAAATGTCAGTACCTGATGAGCTAAAACCTTCTATGAAGACATAGAGTATAAAGGCCCGCGTACACACACACACACACACACACACACACACACACCATATATTATATATATATATATATGTGTGTGTGTGTGTGTGTGTGTGTGAAATAAAATGGAAATTAATCAGACAGTGTGAATATGATATAATGAAAAAACAAAGGATGTTTACAACTGCATGGGCTCATCAGAGAGAATGTGCAAACCGTTTCGGGCCTTCCTCTCGACGGTTTAAAAAGCAACACCCGGCCCTACCTCACTGATACGAGGACCCCTCGCAATATCATGCATCGACTGCACGTGGGTCGGTCATAAAAAATAAGACTTGAAAAATGACCGTTAGCAAAACAAACGCTGCTAGTCAAACGTTGGAATTTAATCAAAAAAATCTATATATAATATCTATATAGTTTTTATTGTTGGCATCCTTCCGTCTGCAAAAGACGATGGAGTAAGTGTCCCCCAGATTTTTTTTTTGGTGGGGGGGGGAATGTAGCCTTTGGTCGGTTGATATGGAGGATGTGGCTGTTGCCCAAGCAGCTGACCCCCTCTCCAACACTGCCGCTGTGGTCAAAAGGAAAGGTAAGAGACCAATGTTTTTGGCAACAGTAGTGTCGCAGAAGTTTCAGCGTTACGCCATCTTATGGACTGCAGCTCCGTATTTGTTTTCGGGGTTTACCACACACACACACACACACACACACACACACACAGATATATATATATAATATATATATATATATATATATATATATACATATATATATATGCCCCGAGCTGGGGGGCTAATCTTCTCAATCCAAATAGACTGAGACACAACCCGTGTGTTGTTTTGAAGGCTGGAGAGTCCAGGAAAAAGAGAGAGGGAGAGAGATTTTGGTGGTACTGTCATTATGTATTGGTAGCAAACGCCACCTAACACTAAACCGTAGGAAGTAAGAGAATATAATCTAAAACCTAACGGTGCACCGTAGTTAGTAAGGGAAGATAATCCAAACAGCAGTAATAATGTACCCTGTCTCACTGAAGTAATTGTATGAAAATTGTTTAAAAAAGATGTAAAATACTTTACTGTGATGATCTGATCACTGAACTCTCCCTAACCCATTCTCAGTGAGAGCAAAATGTTTGTATCTGACCAAAAGGCTAGCATTGTAGAACCTCACCAACAAAACATACGCCAGTTCTGATATTATCATCATGCCACCAGAAGAAGAGAGGAGACTTTTAGAGGTCTTTATTAGTTAGGAGGGTGATATTTTGTCTCGTCAGTGTATCACACACACACACACACACACACACACACACACACACATATATAAATAATATATATAATAATTATATATATATATATGAGAAAAAAGGAAAAACAATGTAATAAAGTTTTGAAACAACAACAAAATTGAGTCAAGATTGACCTAGAGACAGCCGACACAAAAAGCGTTTTGTTTTTAATAAAAAGCATCAAACTGGGCTTTACATGTATTTTTATATATATATATATAATATATATATATATATAATATATAAATAATATGCGTGTGTGTGCATGTGTTATATGTGGTGCATGTACGTGTATTTGATATTTGTATGATTTGCACAGACATGAAGGTATAGGGGGGGGGTTCGACGGGGGAAGTAAGTTTGATAAATAGTCCAGAGAAGAAGAGTACACGCCACGAGCGAGGGTAAGTGAGGAGCAGATTTGCGATACGACGACAGATAACATAAAGGGAACCGACACACACAATATATACCTAATCCTATATATATCAACTATCACTTATAAAAATATAATTATGTTAATTATGTGTAGGTAGGGGGTATAAAATAATAAATAAATATATTATAAAAGTATTCGTTATATACTGATCATCGCCCAACTCAGAGCACTCAATGAGTATAAGCACAGGAGAATCAGTGGCGTAAAAAGATAAATAATCACTTAGGTCTAAAAGCAACTGGTGGAAAAGGGGGGGAGTGGGAGGGGGCTGCGCTCGCGCGTGAGTGGCTGACTTACTTGACTTTATGAGGCGTAGGCCGGGTGGGGCAGCGATGAACCATTATACTTAATATAATAAAATAAGGTTTTTAGTATATATAATTTATTATTATATATATAATATATAATAATATATATATATAATTAAATAACTCCCCCACCGCTCTCTCTCACAACTCACACGTATTATGTGTCGAGTGGAAGAGGGAGATGGGCCCGCCTTGTCGCTCTTTCTGATGACATCTAAAAAAAGAATTGTGGTGTGTGGAAGGATTTCGTATATATAATTAAATAAAAGATTTTAAATAGGTACCCTAAACATTGAATTCCGTTCACATTGTTTCATTTTCTCAAGGATTTAAAAATAATTCTTCATGTCCATGGTCTATAAATCAATTCGTATTTATGTGCTACTATGTTATTAAACACAGCACACTACAAACACAACACATACGCAACACACTCACCACACACTATACTACCTGTATCACATTACTACTACCTACCACCATTAACCACTCTTAATAATGGGCCATTCTATAAATCAATAAAAAGAGAATAGAATGCTAGACTATCATTATGAGATATTTATATCTAAGTTATGGGTAGCATTGGACACGTGTATGTCGAAGGCGGTCTTGCTGTGCTTAGCGTGCAGCAGGTCTTTCTGTCTTATGCGAATTTTTTTGAATATAATATTATTATATATATATATATTATATATATAATATTAATTGGTAGGTTTTATGATATATAGTATATGAGTAAGTAGTATGTGTGGTTGTTGTGTTGTTGTGTGTTTGTTTGAATAAATATTAATTGTAAGAAAATATATATATTCTTTGGTTAAGATTTAAATTTATTGCTGTTATTTAGTACTACGTGTTTCGAATCAGGTTTCAAACTATTAGATTTTCTTAAGCGTTGCTTGATTTAAAAAGATCGACATCGCTTGTGTCATGAATGTCATGTCATTTCCGTTCCCCTCGACCCCTTCCCCCCATTTTTTTGCTACGTTTTTTTTAAAAAAATAGCCCTGTATTTATAATAAAATCATATAAAATTAGAATGTAATGAATTATTGTGTGTAATATTGTTTTAATATTTTATTTTCTTTTATGTTATAATACTTTTCTTTGTGGGTAACAATTTGGAAACATATGTTTTTTGCGAATCTTATCAATCATCACTCGTATTTACAAATGTTATACTCCTCGACACACCAATAAAAAAAAAAAATTAGTCAAGTTGTGAAGCTCGTAAATAACTCAACATAATAAAAACATAAAATTTATATTACCAAGACACTTTATAATTAAGAATTATCCACGACATTCTTTATTAATTTAAGAATTATGCTCATGCGTTATAAGTAGTGTTATATACTATGTCTCCAGATACCACTAAACTTCATTTAGTTATACTATTTAACAGACATTTTATTAGTTTTCTCCCAGTAGAATATATTTTCTAAATCTACTTTCTAATCAAGTTCTATAATATGTATAATTATTTCTTACTCTCATGTCAAATTTTAAAGCTACATACTTTCTAACTGAAAGCAAGCATCTGATTAGTTTACTTACTAAATATAACACCATCACCTATTAAGATATTGTATTAGTATAACACACAAATTAATACCGAACTAACACTGGTAAGTCAAGCTGTATTACTTTTGAATTATTTTGTCGAATTGTAATTACTTAAATTTACCAATATTATAATTTTTATACAAATGCTTAAAAAGTACATATTATATACTCTCTCCTATCAAATGCTTTTTTATCACAAACACACACAATAAAAAAAAAAAAAAACACACAACAACACAAAAAAAACCCCCCCCAACACCCACAGCACACAACACTACACAACACAACACACACACCACACACACAACACACACACAATATATATATATTAATATATATATATGTATATATATAATTATATAATATATAACATATGATACTATTAAATTTCTGAATCCAAAAATTTGTATAATCCTTAATATAATATATATATATTATATTATATTATATATATACTATATATTATAATATACATTTAAACCATTTTTGTTCAACTGATTTGATATAGAAATTTACTAGTATCATTCTTTTTTACTAAACTATGGATAACACTAACAACATAAAGGGTAGAAAAAGAGACGGGGAAAAACGAAAGAAAAAAGAGAGACCTTTCACGAGCACTTTCGACCGGAATGCAATTGATACAAAATGTCTAACAACCAGTCAATCGTTTAAAGTCAATAGTGTATAAATTGGGTATAAGAGGTAATAAGGATTCATGATTCGGAAATATATAAGAAAAATTATATAAGAAATTGAAATATACAGCCATAAAATTAGAATATTTATAAGAAGATAGTCATCATATATACTTATAATTTAATGAACACATATAATCATGCATGCAAAAACACAACCTAAAATGATTAAAACGAGACCACCGTCCAAAATACGTACTCAAAGATACCTCACATATAAAAATATCATGGTGTTAAGCAATATAATCACCGTATGACATTATTTATTTTTTATGAATGTCTGTTTCACCTTAAGGGGGGGGGGGGGGGGGGGGGTGGGGAGGGGTAGAAGAGATGGGGGGACGCCGGATGGTCACTGTTTTTATTATACGGATAAAGAAAGGGGGAAAAAACCGACATTCTCTACAGAGAAAATAATAAATAAGAAGAGAGAAGAGAGAGAGAGAGAGATAGAGAGGAGTATGAGAGAGGAGAGATGAAAGAGAAGAGAGAGAAGAGAAGAAGAGAGAAACGCGACGGGAGCGTGTAATATGCTTACTCTTGTTTTCACTCGAACATAAGGAAAAGATACAAAAGAAGGAAAGAAAGTAACAAAAAAGTGGAAGAGAGTCAAATTAAGTTATTATACTTTTTCAACATATTGAGCATACTTTCGCAATAGCTCTCAACGCTACCACCACACAAACGTTAGTAATATAATAAGTATAAATCATAAAACTGGAGTGGTATATCGCACAGACCGCCTGCATTAAGTTTTTAAAAACAATTTAAAATTTTCAACTACTCAGTTTATGCTAGTTTAAATGTGGAACATATATCATAATTATTTTAAATTGTCAGATAAGGTTAATCATATAAAATAGTAACACATAATAAAAAATTAATAAACGCTTAAATTAATTTACTCAGATATACAAAGTACATGACATATGCACAAGACGATAACGTAAAAAATTTCATCATACATTTCTATTCATTCTATCATTCATGTGGAAAACTAGATCACCCTCCTGACTCCCCCTCCCCACTCTTGCACCTTCTTTTCGCCGTGGCCGCTATGCGGGTTGATGCGGGGCGCGAGGCCGGGGGGCAGGGCTGTGGCGCCGGGCAGCAGCGATGCATGAAATCCGAACACCAGAAAGATGACATTAAGAATGATACAGGGGGTACTGAAAAGATCACCTTAGATACAAACAAACATTTTTACCAACATGGGTGAGTGTCTTTAACCTACTTTTGCAAGAGGCGCAGTCGGTGTATTCTTATATAAGCTTCCCAGCCGTATATGGTGCTGTCGGAAATATTGTCTCCAATATTGACTTCTTGTGTCTATAGTTAAATTTAATTTAGTAAGTAAAATGGGCTATTCTGACTTTCCAAGGAAATTGTTTTTGGAGGTTGATGCACTGCAAAAGAAGCCCGCCGGCCAATCTCAAATAAAATTAAGACATCATCTTCATATACTGTGAGACTTTTTACGCAGGCACAACTAAAGAACCGTGTCCTTTGATGCATAATTATCATCAAATATAAAGCACTTGGAAAAAAAAAAAAAAAAGAAAAAAAAGAAAGAAAAAAAGAAAAAGAAAGAAAAGAGTTCGGTGGAAATTAAAGGCAATACTTTCTCGCACCCCCCTCACTCTAGTTACCTAGAAGTGTGAGAAGGGGGGGAGAAGAGTGGCCAGAAAGGGGAGAAGGCAGGAGCGGTCGGTGTGTTTGGCGTGGGTCGTGTGGAAGGGGTTCGAGAGATGAGGTCATCCCTCTTATTACTTCCAGCACCTTCCAACCCTCCCCACTTTTTCACTTGTGGTGCTGTGTTTTGTGTGTGTAGCGCGGGGGGGGGCGGGGGCGCAAGAGGACACTCACAGTGTCAGCCATTTTATCTCAGTGCTTTTTGTACTCACTACAATCCGATTAATCTGGAATTGTGCGGGGAAAAATACTATCAAATCGTTGCCATAATTTAATTTTTCGCCGCTGAATAATATGTTTTGAAATTAAAGAAGGGGCCTAATACGAGAAGAAATAAAGACCAGAACTCTACAATGAATTTTATGCTATTGTCTGTCGTTTCTTGCACCAAAATATATATTATATTATATTTTATATGTGTGACCTACCCATTACCTATACCCTATCCTACTACTTCCAACTCACTATATATATACTACTAGAGCAAAAACAGGACCCCGCTTCCCGCCCATCCATCTGAGCTCCTGCAGTAGATAATATCGCGGCACCCTCTACGGCCGAAAAGTGAGTTTGTAAAAACGAAATTATAATTTATATTATAAATACCAATGATAACACCGGAAGAATTAAGAAAAAACAATTGAAATTATATTTATAGATATAATACACCAAATAATATAATATTAAAAATTTAACATTGGATGTCTGATTCCTTAGGAAAACTTCATCCAGCCCAGCCAGATGTTGAAAAACTACCCCGGGCTGGCTGTGGATGCAGATATTAACTACCTAGAGTATATAATTGTTGTTAATTGTTCTCTACTGGCTTAAGAGGCTTCACCATCCGTCGAGTGTGGAGATGTCTCCCTTTCTTTTTGAAACTCATACGAACTCAGTTTTTATTCAGACGTTTCACGTAGAAGGCGATATTCTTCTGATTTGCCTAAATACTTTGTGGTAAGCGGTCAATTTAAGCAAATCGGACACTATCTAAATAGTACAAAGCCTGCTGAGGGCGCAATTAGGGGGGCGTAAGGAGGCGTAGCAGGTGTGGAAGGAGAGTGAGAGGGGGGGGAACGCCGCATGGTGGTAGATGTTGTGGGCTTGGGGGATTAAGGCACGGCAAAACTAGGGACGCAGGTGGCCGAGAGGTAATGCTACTCAACTACATTTTTTTTAGTGCAAAATTTCTGCACTGAAATTTTAAGTGAATTTAATAATGTTTTATGTATTTTTAAAAGAATTTATAATGATTTCTTTGGTGGTTATTTTATTACTTTTACATATGCAAATCGATTCGTTTAGATTTATATGAAATTTCAATATTGGGCGTGTTTTGATGAAATAGATTTGTGTCGATCAAATGTTTTTTTTATAAAGTTAAGTTATTGAACACGGCAATTTAAAGAAAGATAATAAATAATTTTTTATGACATGAATATAAACATAATAGTGATAAACACAAACACACACATATTTTATTCACACACATCACATATTACACACACACACACACACAGCACAAACCACACAAATCACCACACACACACAACACAATATATATTATATATATATTATATATAATTATATATATATATATACTATTAACACTCTTTAATATGGGATTTTAATTCTATAAGAGAATAGTGTCTCGATATCATAGAGAATTTGTATATAATATTTAAGGGTAGTGCATTGACATGGAGTCATACGGCGCTTGGCTTACTACACAGTTTTTTTCGCTTATGCGATTTTTTGTAATATATATTATATATATAATTTTTATATTTATATAATTATATATATATATTGTTGTGGTGTGTGTGTCTGTGTGTGTGTGTGTGTGTGTTTGTTGAAAAAATATTGTATATGAAAAATTATATTATACTTTGTGTAAGATGACATTTATTGCGGTTATTTTAGTCAACTACACACACATGCACACCACACACACATACACATCATCACACACACACACAATATATATTATTATGTTATTAGTTTGTTTTTGGGCGTGTTATTTCCTATGTATAATATTGGATTTGCACTTTATGGCATACACATACATTCCACACTTACACACATACACTACACACAATATATATATACTATATTTTTTATGTAAAAAACAGAACGCAAATTCTATATATATAAAGCAATTCCATTACGAATTTTGACTAAGAGGATGGTTTTCATGAACAGATGGACTCGCCAGCTTAGTAAAATCTATTTTTTTTCGCTCCTGCATTTTTTTTTTAGGTTTGTTAATTACACTTTAAAAAACTTCTACGTATAACATATATCACACAACACATACACGCATAATATAATTATATTTATATTATTATAATATATATATAAGATGAAACAAAAAGTGATAAGAAAAAATATGATAATTTTCTTTTGTTAATTTATTTCTTTTACACTCGATATATATATATTATTTATATTATTTCACCCACCCCTACATATATATATATATAATATAATATAATATAGATGTGTGTGTGTGTGTGTGTGTGTTAATTATACTAAAAGGATGAGCGAAAATCAAAATTTATGATCTGCTAAAAGGACATTTTTCTGTTTATTAGTATAATTGATTCACATAAATTTATTACTATATAATTTATTTCCTCGTTCTTTTTTTAGGATTTGAGTTTATTGTTTTTAATAAAATTTCCATTTTTAATTTGGTTCTTAATTAGTCATATTTTGCAATTAATTCTCAAACTGACCCTCTCTTTTACTTAAACTTTCCTCACCTTCTCTCTGGTATAGTCTTGATTTGGAGCGCCTCGGTTAGTAGTTTTTTTTTGTTTAGTTTTTTCTCTGTGTGTGTGTGGAGAGAGAGAGTAGTAGTATTGAGATGAGAAGAGAGAGAGAGAGTAGAGAGAGTAGATGATGATGAGGAGAGAGTATAGAGGATTGTAGTGGTTTGTATGATTGTGATATTAGGTAAAATAAATTTTCCTTTCTAGAAATCTTTAAATAAATAATTTTATATTGTTTTTTTATATTTCTTTAGTCTCGTTATTTTTTAAAACAATTTATTCACTTTGTCATATCTCTCTTTTCTAATCTCAATTTATTCCTACCTCAATAGCTCTTAAATATATAAAGTAACAACCATATCGTTGTTTCACATTTTTGTTCTAATAAAATAATTATATAATAATATATAATATAATAATATATTTTAACGGAAAAAATTCATCATTCAATCTATCTGAGATGCCTCCGTCGCCAGCCGCCGCACGCGATATCCCCATGACACATACTCTCCGCCACCTTTCCTAATACATACATCATAACGCACCGCTGGGAGTTCTTCACTCGCTGCAAGCCAGCATCTTTACATTAGCTTGGTCAATAGTAGTTACCTTGCTAGGCAGACACCACACTAGCCATGGACCGCATGTTGTTGGGGTCCTACAGGAGTAACATTTCGCTTTTATTTGTTAGTTTTTTTGCTGTTCTCCTTTTTGCTTTTGCTCCAGGCAGGTGTCGCTGGCAGATGGTCGTAGTCCCGGTCTTCGACGTGTGCTGGTTTTATGATTCTGTGAAGATATTTTTTTTTTGGGGACGGGTGACGCATGGGCAGCTGGCTCGCCCGGGTTGTGAGGTGCTGATTAATCACAAGGAACTATGTTACACAGATACTAATCACGCCCACATATACTTGTGAGAGTCAAATCTAGCCTTACTCTCAAGAAAGACAGTTCCTGACGATACAGAGTCACACAGGATTAGAGATGCGGCATAAAGCAGCAGTACTGTATGGCATCGGCGTGGAGAAGCTGTCGCTTCAGATTGTCCAGGTCGAGCATCCGAACCACACCTCTCCTATTTAGTTCGCAGTTATTTGTTTCTTTTATCATATACTCACTTAAGATAAAATTTAAAATTATTGAGACACATGGTACCACTTTTCTCTGACAGTTACTATTCAACTCCAAAAAGTCGTGTTTGGCGCAGGAGATGATCTATGGCTTGTCTCTTTTTAAAAGAGCCATAAGTCTCACCACGAGACATATCGAACATGTCATCAGCATAGCTGTTGCAATGTAAAGGACATTCTATATGATGGTAATTCTTAATGTAAATAAGTGTCCCAGTATTATGTTGATAGTATAAATAGTAATTATTTTCTGAATAAGTTTGTAATAATCGAACATTACACCCTCAAGCAAACCCCACAAGAAATTAATTATTAACACATCTATATCGGCTGCCCTCTTTCAAATATTTTATCATAGAGGCTTTCTTGCTCTTGCTTTTTTTTTTTTAGAGATCACTAACGGTTAGCAGATTCCCGGAGATGTCTCACATATATCGAGCAACGCCGTTATTGCAGTTTTTCGATGTCTATTATTAGTGTTAATGCGGTGGGTGAAGCTTGATTGGTGCTTTTCAGAATCTCAAATTCAACCAATTTGGTTTGTTTTTTGTAATATCTGGAGACGCAGACTTTAACGCGTTATCAGCACAAGAACATCTAGAATCCCTCCCGCGCTGATAAACTCTCGTCCGGACCCCACCGACAACACCCGTTAGAAACACATTCAATCGTTGACGCGAACTACTCTTTTCTTATGGATGTACATTTTTTTGATGATGTTAATGGGGTCTGAATCCCAAGGGTACATGATATAATGACGCCTTTATCATTTTATTAATTTATCTTATTTTTTTCTTCTTTCTTTCACTCTCTGTCTTCTTTTTATTCTTCATCTTTCAAATTTTTTGCTGAAAATCATTTATGTCAGTTTTAAACGCAGACAAAATTTATTTAACACCTTTTCATTTATTATAACCTACTTTCCTTTCTTCTCATTACTCTCATTAATAATAAAAAGAGATATCGGTGATCTGTTTGTAACAAACGAAACTAACGTCACTCGCTACAAATACAGTACACAATACCAATTAGGGAAGATAGCGTAAGAATTATATCAATAAGGTAAATTTAAATTTTAAGTCATAAACCCATTCATTTTACATTTCGAATAATAAATTCTTTATTTATTATAATCGATGTTCTCTAATGAAATCTGAAAGTTAGATTTACTCCTCAAACAACTGCCCCATCCCCTTCATTTGCTGCGTCCTTAAACATCCACGGCAATGCTCGTCGTTTATAAATAAACTAGGAAATAAAGTTTAGCATAATAAAAGGTAGATGTAGTGTGAAGTAACCTCCCCTACTCGTATCTCTCTGAATGTTTTCCTGAGATGAGCCGGCTTGTCGCATCCAGTATTCCACTCTTGCTAGTTATTCGCGCACTATTCGTCCTCGCACTCTTCCATCTGTTAACTGTACAACGGCCTTCCCCTTCGGCCGATACTCGCCTCCTAAAGAAGGCCGGAGTTCGTACAGTTTATACTAAATGTAAGTATGAGGATCAATAGTTTCCGATATATATACAAATTAATCTTTAATTACTTTGGTCCTTCATTTGATCTTCTATTATTTATTGTTTTATAAGACGCAATCTTATGAAGGATTTTTATATAGATGAAACGCAAATTAAAATATTATAATTTGCAATAAGTGTAAATTTTCCTTTTATTGCGCTCTTTTATTTAAATTTTCGTTAGTCATTTTCTAATTTAATATTTTCATTAGTATTAAATCCTTTAAATATTACGGCTCGGATGGCGCATATTCCCTTCGCTAGTTCTGTTAATATTCTATCTATCTATCTATCTATTCTATATATTCTCTGGTTGTTCATATCTATCTATTTTATCTATAGATAGATAGATATAAACATACCGAGATATGATAAATAGATAGATAGATTCCAACCTCCTTAATAAAACTCCCTCCCGCATATGCCAGTAATGCTACATCAATGTCAAATTTTGAGTAGAGTTTAACAGGTTGCGTATTCAATGTTTCTGCTTCTCCTTGGACGGGTTGGGCATAATTTCAAGTGTTAAAGAAAGCCCAGTCTGTCCTAAATTAATTTCCCATAACTGGAATGAAAGAATAGATTGGATTTTCACACATTTCCCGAGGGTATTAGTGCTTAATCATAATGCTATCTTAAAGTACTCGTTCTCAATTATCATATCTATTTCTATTCTTCTATCTCATCTATCTACTCTCACCCCGCCCCATTGCAACGAGATAGAATGCAACCAACGTCAATTTATTAAGTGGAAATTATAATAACTAAGTTTTGAATTCAGATTACATATGCTCAACCGCTTCCTCAACCTGATCGGACAGTGTATGCGCCGTGTCGTCACATAGATGTCAAAAATGTCCGCAATGGTGGGTTATGATGAATTTTCAAAATCGTTCTCCAACAACATGGCGCAAGGCTGTTATTGTACATGGGCACAAAACCTGCCCCCCCCCCCAAAAAAATACATCGGATGGTGAATACCCGCTCATCTCAATGCTCAGGATATTTATAGATGCAATTTGTTCAATTCCTTTTAAATATGAATATAGAAGGTAGTCATTGACGAAGTAAACAATATCTAAAATCATATCCTATATATCTACACACACAACACACAACACACAACACAACAGCACAAGCACAACCAACAACAACGAGCGAGAGGGGCGGGGGACCAAAAAATTCTAAAACTATTTATATTTATATTTATTTAATATATAAAAGGTAGGTGATAGGTGATGAGTGTGTAGTAGTAGTAGTAGGGTATATAGTATAAGGTTTATTATTATTAATTTCAAAGTTAATGAATAAAAAATTAAAGATATATAATTTCAAATTTAAACTGATGTAAACATCAATGAACAACAAACAATAGACGTATATCATTGTGAATTTCTAAATATATAATTAGGAGACGTTACCTTTGGGAAATATATACCACTCGAAATCTATCATATCTAATCTATCAGTGGGGGGCGCGTCGTGGCATTATGGTTAGTAATATCGTAGAAAATAGACTCGTCGACTTTCACGTTCATTCCTAGACACAAGGCTGTTTGCATTTTTCACATATGTCGGCGGTGAAGTACGCATGTAGGAAAAAGAGTATGAATCAACATATATATTCATGCCTCCTGATATTATGGGATAAAATATTATGTTGACAGACTGGGCTCTTTAAATCCTTGATAGGTAAACAGTTTTAAGAGAATGTAATAACTCTGAATTTGGTAATTAAAACCTGGGATTTCAGTATGTTGATGGGTTTTGGTTGGCATTTTCTTTGTGCTATCTTCAATTCTTTTTCTATTCGGGCTGTGCCAAAAGTGCGGATTGGTCAACACAAGCCTTCATCTCACTATATAACAATACAGTGTGTTAAGGTTTTTCAATTGGATGAACACTCATGCATGTGTTGTAAAATCTGACGGGAGTAGTCCATATATATAATATATATTATATATTTATTATATATATTATTATATCTTAGCAAAAGTAAACCTCGGTCTATAACGCGGACTAAAAAAAATTAGGAATACAGAGAGTGAGTGAACATGAAGAACTAGGAGTAAGGGAGAAAATAAGAGGAAAAATTGTTTTATCAATTAATAAAAATTCGCCTAGAATTTGTATAGTAGAATGTTTGTTTTATTTTTAAGATATTTTTTTTTTTCTGTTTACATTTTTAGATTATTTTATTAAAAAAAAATTCCTAAATCTTTCATTAAAGGTTTACAACGATAAAACAAAGCTAAGAATTAGTTATCATTTTATATATTCGTTTAATTTCAAGAATAGTTTCTTTTTTGTTTGTTTACATTTTCGAAACATATTTTACTTTTTTAAGCGAGCTTCCTTTGCCTGTTGATTTTCATATAGTAGAATAGGAAAGGTATCCGTTTAATTTCTTTCTTTTTTTTTAAACTGTATTATAATGTTTAACATATAAATATGTCTAAGAATTAAATACTTACAATTGCTCGTATTACATATTTTTTTTTTTTCTTTCCTTTTTTTTCTAAAACTTTTTTTGTACATACGAAAAATTAAATACTTGAATTAAAAAGTGAATTATATTTTATTCTAAATGAATAGTATAATATTATAAAATACTATAGTTGGGTTTATTATTAATCGTTAAATTTAAATGTTTTAATTTAATTATTGTTTATTTACTTCGCTATAAAAAATACTTTTCAGTTCGAATAAAACGCACATACAAATTACATATTTAGTAAGATTATTTTTCTTTCTTTCTAACCAATAATTATATTTCTAAGATTAGACGTGGGATACGCGTGAGAAATTCTAAAAGTCTGAATATGTATTAGGGCCAATCAGAATTTATCAACTTTTAAATTACCATAAGCAGCGGTGCCATTTCTAAATCACTGTAGAATTATGGCCGATAGATTAGGTAGCAGCCAGTGTACTTCTTAAATTATTATCTCAGCAGCTATGCTACGATTTATCGCAAATAGTTTGATTTTTGTTTAATTAATTAATTTTATATCCCTTAAATCAGTAAAAATCTAATACCTAAATTTGGTGCATTCTTAGTTATAAGGTTTGTCAAGGTGTATGCAAGATTTCGAAGATTTGTAGTTTTTGAGTTTAATAAGTCGTTACACGTACATACCCAAACTTTCTTACTATATATATAATATTATATATATATTATATTATTTAATAATATATATATTATATTATATATATATTACCCAATCTTTCTTTATATATATTATATATATATATTATATATTATTATATATATATATATATTATATATTCCTTTTACTTTTCTCCTTTAACATATTATTAACAATAAATTATGAACGTTCCTGTTGATTTATAAATATTTTGGAGACCTTACCCTTTGGGATTACCCTTTGTATCTATCTGTGTCAGTATGTTCATATCTGTCCTATTTTTTCTTGTTTTTATTTTTTCCCTTTATACTCATGTGTCTGTGGGATGTTTATAGGTTGTCTCTCCACTTGTTAATAAAAGTGTAAAACTCGGGATTGATAATTTTGTCCCGTGGTTTGATGCCTTTTGTTTTGGTTTGAACGTTTTTTTCCTACGAGTATTTAGCTGTTGTGTTAACTACATATTGACAACTGGCTGTATAACGTCTAATGCTACCGTTTACCTTGTCACGCGAAAGTGTGTCAAAGAATGACATCTTTTACACTAAAGAAAGCAACAAATATTAGACTATATGTAATAACTCTCTTCGTCTTTTCTTTTTATAACTGAGTTCGCGCAATTGTCCAGTGCACACAATCGGATACGCTCGGTCATATTTGTGACATAGAAAGCTTTTTTTTAAAAATTTTTGTTATTTCTCTCTTCGTTTTTTTTTAACCTGGCATTATGTCGCTCAATATATTTTGGCACTGGCGTTAGACCAAATATAAACTCATTTCCACATATACTTTTATATATACTTAGCGTAAGTACTTTACGCCTTTCCGCAGGGCGTTAGTATTTAGTTTTTAATGTATTGAATAGATATTAAACTAGGTCAGCTGCTAGGTCTATCCAGCGTCGTATTTGTGGTAGTTGCGTTTTTTTATAAACTCTTTGTCCTGGTGATGGATTTGGTTTACATTTGAGATTTATCAAATGCTGGACATTTCTTAAGTTTAGAATTTTCAATGCTATTCTATATATATTTTTTTAAATTCTTAATCTCTTCAAATTAAAACCAAATCTTCATAATTCTTGTACATAAAAGCAAGAACTGGTGATATCTCATTGTACTTATGTATTTAATGTGTTTCGTTAACTCTTTAACTCTCTGTTGTAGAATTTTCTAAGTCCAGTGCCCAATTCCTTATAACCATTTATCAAAAAAATGTGGCTTAAATGAATGTCCTTTTCATTTTAAAGTTTTACTGTTATTTCCCCTAAACATAGACTCTACTTAAAAATATGTTAAATATTAACATTTAAACAAGGCTTCATTTGGGGTAGATTAGGAAAATGAGATGATGAACTTCCCAAACAAGAGATGGAAGAGAGGTTGGTATATTTGAAGGTTAAGAGTTAATTTGTTTTATTTTTTCGTTTAGTGCGACAAATAAGTATATTGTAAAACCTCTTGTCTTCTCTTTATTAATCTGATTCAAATTTGTTCCAGTGCACACAATCCGGATGCGTCTGCGGTCAATTTGGGACATTAGAAGTTGTGTTTTTTTATTCCTCTTCGTTCTTACCTGACCCATAGTGGTAGGTTCGATTTTCACTTTTAAAAAAAATATAAAATTGTCTATCCATTGGCGGAGTTGTGTGTTAGTAATACTGAAATACACTGTACCAAAAATTAGATCTTTTTATCTTGATCCATTGTTTGAGGAAATAGCATCGAAGATCGTCTACTAAAATGTCACTAAAAATCCTCGTTTTCGCAAAAATTTAGCGCTAGAAATTGGTTTAGAAAATTTAACCGTTTTTCATATTCAAATTAAGTTGAATTTTATCGGCATGTCAACTCTTTGGGTTATTTTATGCCGTTAAATGTTTTTTTTGTTTTATTTCATTTCTTCTTGTGATATTTACATTTCTTAACACTCATTTTAAGTGTATTACTTTCTAAATAAATATTATTACTTATGAAGTGCTATTTTTATGGGTAATATAGTTCGTTGGTTTGGTTTGGTTGAATTTTTTACGGCATGTCAACCTGGATACTTATACTGTAAAGTAATTATTTGTTTTTATTAACATTTTCTTATCTATTTTCAACCTATATGTGGGACCTCTAACAGTGTACTTACTTATTGCTAGGCCAGAGTAGACCTGGGATGTAATTACAATGAACGGTTTTTTAATGAGTATCTTAGCATATAGAGATGCAATGTTATTTAATTCCTTTGATAGGAATTTTTTGAACTGTCAGAGCTTCAGTCTCGAGAAGTTTTTTTTTGTACTTCTTTCTTACTTTTTGTTTAATCTCTGTCGCTTCTAATTATTCCTAGGTATCTATGTTAGTTTTCTTTTTTCTAGTGTTCTGCTGATTTTTTGATTAGATCGGTGCTTATACTTCCCCTGTTTTCTCTCTTTTCTCCATCCTTTTTCATTATCAACAATGTACATATTTTTCAATCCCAAATTGCATTAATATATATATTTTACGCATACACCTTCAGCACGAACAATGACGTTACATGCCTGTGTCAATTTCTTAGTGCGGAGTAAAACAGGTTTGTACGTCAAAACTTTTTCCTTTTCTCCTAGATGACTGTTACTCTAACCAAGTATTAATTTTGCCTCTGTCCGACCTAGAATTTAACCATTAGAGAAGGAGGGAGAATAGTTTGGTATGAATACATTTTACGCAAAAAGGGTTAGATTAGCAGTCATGTTGAAATGCAAACAGCTTTCGTCTGCTAGGATTTTGGTAACTCGTCTCTGCCGTGTCCATTTCCCTATGTATGTATTCATTACATCTGCGCTGTACCTACTACACTGCTAGTCATTTTGCTATTTGTTGCGTCTTATCAATTTTTGCTATTTATTATTTTCTACTTTTTTTCTGAGTTTTTTTCACCATTCATGCGTTAGATGATGGTATTTTCTACTAGAGTCTGAGTGACAACAAAGTCTCCTCAGGTCTCCGGGACTCTTCTGAGTATTCTTAGCTGAGTAGTCTGGATGGTCTCAATTCTTCAATTTTATATTATTTATTATTTATTATTATTATTATTTTTATTATTATTATTTATTATTATTATCTTTACTTAGAATATATATATTATATATATTATATATATTATTATATTTATATTATATATTTTATATATTATATTATTTCTCCGGTAAATTTTCTGATAAGTTTTGAAAACTTTCATTGATATCTTTCAAGTTCATTTATAGCAATAAAAAGGCTATTTTCTCTTCTAGACATTTACATACTCACATACTAACATATATTTCTGATACCTATTCTTCTGTTCTATTATCTTAAGATCTAGATATTCATCTCATCAATCTCTCTCTCCCCCAAAAAATCTCTTCTTTCTTCCTCTTTCTCTTCTCTCTCTTTTCTTCTATATATTATTTTATATAATTATATATATAATATAATATTTTAAATTGCATTATCTGATCATATCTATCTATCTATTCTATTAATCAAATTTCTGTATGGTCTTGGTCTGGTGCTGGTCTAGTAGAATCTAAATCTCAATCACATGAATCTATCAGGTCTAATATAAATTTGTAATGATATCATAC
>CM042140.1:32158737-32168737 GCA_023376005.1 Doryteuthis pealeii
GTTCAATGTCAGCTCTTAATGGTTAGAGTCCACAGAAGCAAATATATGAGTAAAGAAATAAAACAAAAAGACTTAGAGATTTAGCATTAAGTCTATTTCAGGGAGCTTAGACAAAAGTTTAGACAAACTATTTGTCTAAGCTCCCTAAATAGGATATATTTGGCTAAAATCTCTAAGTCTTTTTGTTATTCTTTTACTCATATAATATATATATATATAATATATAATAATATTATATATATATAATAGTATCATGATTTTGCTTGGCAAGCATTGCTTAAGTAAAGATATTATGTATTTATATTTTAAAGGCAATACAATGCATATACGTATGCTGTATCCACAAATATCAAAAAAAACTATATCCCTACGCCCGAGCAGGCCGAATTTGCGATTTTAAAACTTCCAGGCATGCTTCAAACTAACAAGAATTTCAACGCTCTCTGTACTACCTACACAATTTCTGTATAATAGTAGCTTATTTATAATTGACAAGTTGATTTGACAAGTTTCGTGTGTGGCGTGCCGGTGGCCTCGGGGTAGAGACTCTGACTCTGCGTTCTGGGTTCTCCGAGTCGATCTCTGTCGGGAGGAGATCGTAGGTATACACTGCTGATGTGACCTAATAAGGTTGAAACAGCTGTACAGTGTTCCACTCGTCTCACGCAGTATTCGCCGAGTTTGCTTGTCGTGATTATTTCAATTATAATTATCAAATTCTATCTATGTATATGTTGTGGATACAGTTATACGCATTGTAATGGTCTTTAAAATCTTATTATAATGGAGATTGTGGGTTTGTCTGTCTGTAACCGAAACTATATTACTATACAAGTCACAATTCCCTTTGTTATTTACATCACATTCTCCATGATTTTATTTTTTATTTAAACCTCAATGATTAGTAAAATTGTTTTACATCATTAAGACTGTTAACAATATCTACATACTAATAATATGCAATTATATTTATATATTCAACGAAATAGCGGTTTACAGTGTGAATGGGAAGGCTAATTTGCATATTGATCTTAAAAAATTTGATTTTGATAAATATATGCTTAGTATTATTGATTTCTAATTGTTTGGTTTTATCTTAATAAATATGAGCAAAAATCTCGGTGAAAAATCTTAATAGAAATCTATTAACATAAAGAAATAACTGTAATTTTATTCTTTTCTTCCTATTTTAACTAAATAGTTAAATTAGGGAAATTTACCACTGAAAGAGGGGAGTAAGGGAAAATGGTGGAACAGTTAGTTTCAAAGTTGTTCTATTTCCGATTATACCCCCTCTGTTCCAATATTTTTATCTGAATTCTTATTCAGTTTCATTAGCCTTTCTAATTAACATGAGATATTTTATTATATTAAAACTTAAATACTTGCACCCGGAGGGTGCATATATTTGCTAGTAATAATAATGATAATAATTATATATATATATATATATATATATATATATATATACTATAATTAATTCTGTTTTGGTTTCGTATTTTGGGGTGGGGTGTTCAGTCCCAGAGGATCCCAGCTGATTGATGTCTTGCCTTTCATTTTCTCATCAAGCAATTGAGGCATCGATTCTTTTTAAATATCTCCAGGCAAATCAAACAACACCCATGATGAATGTTACTCTACGGTAGCTATAAGTTCCAGCATTGTGACTCATGTTGCAAAGCAAAAAGTTACATTCATCTGTTCTGTGCGGAAGACTTGTTGAGAGAGAGAGAGAGAGAGAGAGAGAGAGAGAGAGAGAGAGAGAGAGAGAGAGAGAGAGAGAGAGTTTAATGAAGATTATCATACGTTTTACATATTGAACTATTTAGCAATAGCTCTTGAATAAATATATCAAATGTTGTAATAATTAAACTGTCATACTGTGGTATATCCACAGGTCTTGCTAGTCTTTTTTTATTTCGGCATACCAATCCAGATATAGGAGAGATGAGAAAGTCGGGGAGAGAGAGAGAGAGAGAGAGAGAGAGAGAGAGAGAGAGAGAGAGAGAGAGAGAGAAGAGAGAGAGAGAGAGAGAGTCGTTGTTGTCAGTCAGTTGTTGGGTGTTTTGTTGGTGGTATTTTTCGGCATATCAACTCTTGTTAGCTTATTTTATGCGGAAGACATTTTTTTTTCATTCTCAATAGGTACTTAATTTTATTTTAAACTCATATTTAATCACATTTTTTAAAACTGACTTTCTACTACTTAACCCATAGATGTGACCCTAACAGGTACTACCACTTTGAGTCAGAATGGACCTGGGAGTAATGATGATGAAGATGTACTCCACATCCCCCGAGCTCCAGAGCAAGAACTTCACCATCAGATAGAGTTTAACGTCATAATCAGGACAATAAGACCTTCAGTCATGATATGATATGATAAAAAGGTTTGGGGTTACCATAAAGGCAATAGAATTGGGACAATCATATAGGTGCTAGGGCTTGACGTAATCAGCCTATTGATCGGAGGGGTCTTCTCCAATTGCCGGTCGAGCCTAAGTATGGACTAAATTGTAGTGTTCCATGGCATGGACTGCTCAGTTATTTGGGTTCCATTCTTAAGCATCTCAGGTCGCCACCCTCAGCCAATGGGTGGCACCATTGAGGGGGTCTTACCTCTCTGCAGAGGTGCAGTCGGTATATTATAAAGCCTCAGACGACAGGGCTGAGATTCTGTCGACTTTGTATACAGGGTGATTGAAAAGTGGCTCGTTGTCAATATTGGGGATAATATTGAACATTTTTATACATGATGGTGCTCCTCCATATTTTGCTATTGTTGTTCGTGAATGGCTGAATTACCATTTTCTTGAGAGATGGGTGGGTACACGTGGTCCGCAGTAGTGTAGAAACCAAAATGGCTGTTATAAGTTCAGCCGGCGGCCTTGAAGGATTGAATGACAAGGCTTGACCTCAGTCCTGATACTCCCTCCGGTGGATACCGTGAGAATCGGTGGAGAAGACTCTCTTCCGGTTTAGATTAGAAAGAGTTTTAGTCAGATCGGCCAAAGCCACGACGGTCGTGTTATGCACGGTGCCGACTCAATCTGCGCAGGTAGTCTGGTGGGGATTTCAGAATAAAATATGATCTAAGTTAAATCGAAGTCTTGTGTTATTATCTAAAAACTACTAATGACACAGGGCTTCTGATAAAGGGAAATTCCCAATGGAAGACCAGACACGAAGTCCCCAAGACGAAGTCCAGACGCTAGAAGAGATTAACAGAAGAAGAATAGAAGTAAGAAAGTAAAGAAAGAGAGTATACAACACCCATCGCGTTAATTAATACACCTTTGAAATGTATGCATCCATCTATTACTATTTCAGCAATATTTAAAAAGTAGGACAGACTGCGTTCTTTAAACTTTGTATAGCAACCGGTCTAGGAGAAGGAAAACTTTTAAACACCGCTTTAAAAATTGACTTTGCGAAGGTGTTGGGTAAATCTATAGACAAGAATGGAAGCGCGTAGTGTAATGGTTAAAATCATGGGAAATGAACTCGTCGCCCCGAGTTCAAATCCTGGATGTGGTAATTGCATTTCACTTTGCGCTAATACCCTTGGGAAAGGAATGAATCCTACACTCTCTCCAGCTATGGATGAATAGTAGGGAAGACTAGGCTCTTTAACCTTGGTTAGGCAACCGGTCTAGGAGAAGGAAAACTCTGAATTCAAACCTGTTGAACTTTGCTTAAGAAATTGACCTTGTGTCACATCCTGCTCGTGCGGGGTTGGTAAATATATATATAGACAATAATGCTGCATGCTGTTTTTCCCCGTGAGGTTGCACCCTTCAAAATAACAGCTGTACGGTCACTTACCCTAACTTCGCAAACAATCCAACTGAGACGAGCTAGGCACGACTGGTGAAATAAGTAAAAACTCTTAGGAGGCATTCTCCTTTTGATTATACCTCGTCACCCACATAGCTTTCATTATTATCGGATCGTAGGACAAAAAATCCGTAGTTAATGACGTCAAGAGGAAAACACCTTTTGTTGCTGAAACATTATTCTATCCAACGATGTTATTGTGCTCCGTGTATATGTTGTAGTTTCCATGGAAATAATTGAGAGGCATTACTTTTAGAACACCCTTTAGGCATTGGATTAATCTACAGTCAGCCGTACAAACAGTTTTAGGTTATCTCTGCTGATATTATATATATATATATATATATATATATATAATATATATATATATATATATGCATTTGTTCATTAACCGCTACATCTATCTATTTATCTATCTATCTATCTATATATCTATCTATGTATATATATATATATATATATATATTATATATATATATCATATATTAGGTTAACATTTTTCCTAATATATATATATATATATATATATATATATATATATATATATATATATATATATATATAATAGATAAATATATATCCTCATCAGATATACCGACAAAGAAGCATATGTGGACCCCATGACAACATCATATATATATATATATATATTATATATAATATATATATATATATATATATATATATATGTGTGTGTGTGTGTGTGTGTGTGTGTGTGCATTTGTTCATATACTGCTACATCGATCTACTTATCTTAGCCTGTCTATATCCACCTTTGTGTATATATATATATATATATATATATATATATATATATATATATATATATAAAGTTACATCTATCTATCTTTGCCATTCCATATCTATTTTCTATATTTGCCCATTTGCGTAAAACTAAGTAAAAAAAACAAAAAAAAACCCCAAAAAACAATGCTGATAAAAATGATTTTGTAACATTGGCCAATAAAAGAATGCACTTTCCATTTCCCTTAGAAAATGGATTCCGCAAAAAGAAGTAAATGCTGCGTCAGATGAACATAAAAAAAATATGGCGGCATTCAGTTGTTCGGAATAATTCTGAAGGACATTGTGGGATTTCCTTAAAGTTACAACTAAATCTTTCTTGTTTCTTCCTCGAAGGACAACAAAAACATCGGAAAATAAATAGTATTGATCCTTCGGTATTCATAGCGTGAGTGTATGCACAGAGGAGCGAAATATTATGATCAGCAATATGTGGCAAGAATGACAGCTACTGTCTCGTAACAGCTGCGCATTAGGGTAGGTTTTTATTTTTCACTTTTTTATATATCAAATTCTCTCAAACAGTGAAAGTTACGTGTTTGTATAATAAATACTGATACCAAAACCTAGATCTCTTACTTGCACCATTGTTTGAGGAAATAGCATCAAAGATCGTCATTTAAAATGCACTAAGAAATTCTCGTTTTCGCAACATTTAGTCCAGAAATTGGTTAGAAAACTTAGCAATTTTAATATTTAAAACAGAAATATTTTTTTTACTAAGATGAAACGAAAAAGATATCATAACTAGAGTTAAAATTAAAAATATCTCCCCATCTCCACCTCTGGTATGCTGTGTTTTTTTACCTAATAATTATTCTGTAACAATGATAACATTTTATAAGATTAAAATCTATTTCCTCAAACGAAATCAAGGTTTTGAAAAAAAATATTTTGTGGGGTAATTCTTTATGTTGATTTGCAACTTTTGTCACGTGGGAGACGTTACAGTTTAAAAATCGACCTACACTACTGTGCATGTCAGGGTCAGAGGTATATTAGCAAATATGATGACTTCAATTAATTCAGTTTTGTGTGACTTTTATGCCGCAATCATGAATATATATACCAAACTCTACGCATGAGTAGGATGCGACACGGAATCAATTTCTTAAGTGGAGTTTAACAGGTCTAAATTCAGAATTTTACTTCTAGACTGGTTGAAGGTTAAAGAGCCCAGCCAGTCCTATTATTTACTCATAGCTGGAGGGAGAAAAGTTGGAATCATACCTTTCCTAATGATATTAGAGCTATGTGAAATGCAAACAGCCTCGCTTGGGATTTGACTTATCTTGGGTATGACGTTAAATTGCATCTAGTGGTGAATTCCAATTCTGGAACTCTGGGGGATGTGAAGTACCCCTTTATCGCCATTACTCCCAGGTTCACTCTGACCCAGAGTGGTAGTACCAGTTAGGGTCCCATCTATGGCTTAAATAGATAACAAAATGAGTATTGAAAATGTGTTTAAAAAATTTTGTTTGAAAAAAATTTACTAAAATAAGATGAGAATAAAGGTTGTCACTTAATGTACTCCAAAGTGTACGCCAAAGGTGCGTAGCTAAACTTCTATGAAAACAGAGTATGTTATCAGGCACATCTGGTGTACGAGGAAATGTCAGTACCTGATAAGCTAAAACCTCTATGAAGACATAGAGTATAAAAGAGCCCGCGTACGCACACACACACACACACACGCGCGCGCACACACACACACACATATATATATATATGTGTGTGTGTGTGTGAAAATAAAATGGAAATTAATCCGACATTGTGAATATGATATAATGAAAAAACAAAGGATGTTTACAACTGCATGGGCTCATCAGGAGAGAATGTGCAAACCGTTTCGGCGCCTACCTCTCGACGGTTTAAAAAGCAACACCGGCCCTACCTCACTGATACGAGGACCCTCGCAATATCATGCATCGACTGCACGTGGGTCGGTCATCAACAAAAATAAGACGGGAAAAATGACCGTTAGCAAAAACAGAACGCTGCTAGTCAAACGTTGGAATTAATAAAAAAAAATCTATATATATATCTATATAGTTTTTATTGTTGGCATCCTCCCGTCTGCAAAAGACGATGGAGTAGTGTCCCCCAGATTTTATTTTTTTGGGGGGGAAATGGGGCCGGTTGATATGAAGCATGTGCTGTTGCCCAAGCAGCTGATCCCCCTCTCCAAACTGCCGCTGTGGTCAAAAGGAAAGGTAAGAGACCAATGCATTTTGGCAACAGTAGTGTCGCAGGAGAAGTTCAGCGTTACGCCATCTTATGGACTGCAGCTCCGTATTTGTTTTCGGGGTTTACACACACACACACACACACACACACACACACATACATAAACACACACACACACACAAATATATATATATATATATATATATATATATATATATATATATAGTTCGATATCTGTCCTCGCCAACTCAGCCTATGAGTAGCACAGGAATCAGTGCGGTAAAGTAATATCCTTGGTCTAGCACTGGTGAAATGGGGATAGACTCCCTCGCTGATTGGCTGATACCGACTCAAGGCTACCCCGATGACTTTACTTTATATATATATATATATATATATATATATATATATATATATATATATATATATATAATCACGGTTCTATAATCACAGTTTTTGTCATGAAAGGATGTTGTGTTTTGATGATATCTAAAACGAATAGTTGAAAGGATTCGATAATAAAAAAAAAGATTAAATAGGACCCTAAACATTGAATTCCGTTCACACGTTCATTCAAAGGATTTAAAAATAATTATCATCCATGGTCTACGATCAATCGTATTTATGATTGCTACCTAAGTATATTACACACACACACACACACACACACACACACACACACACATATATATATATATATATACATATATATATATATATATATATAATATATATTAACACTCTTAATATGGGATTTATATTCATAAGAGAATAGTGCCGATATCATAGAGAATTTGTATCTAAGTTAGGGTAGCATGGACACGGGTCAATGGCGTTTGCTCACTCAGTCTTTCGCTTATGCGATTTTTTGAATCTATCTATCTCTCTCTCTCTCTCTCTCTCTCTCTCTCTCTCTCTGTATATATATATATATATATATATATATGTGTGTGTGTGTGTGTGGTGTGTGGTGTAAGTGTGTTTGTTGAAAACATAATTGTAAGAAAAATATATATACTTTGGTTAAGATGAAATGTATTGCTGTTATTTAGTCAACACGTGTTTCGATCAGGTTTACAAACTATAGATTTAAAAAGATCGACAACGCTGTGTCCTGAAATGTCATTATTCCGTCCCCCCCGCGCCCCCCATTTTTGCTACGTTTTTTAAAAAAATAAGCCCTGTAATATATAAAATCATAATAAAATAGAATGTAATGACTTATGTGTGTAATATGTTTTAATATTTATTCTTTTATGCATAATACCTTTCTTTGTGGTAACAAATTTGGAAACATGTTTTTTGCGAACTTATTAACATAAGCTCGTATTACAAATGTTAACTCCTCGACACGCCAAAAAAAATCGACAAGGTGACAGCTCGTAAAACTCAACATAAAAAACATAAATTTAATTACCAAAGACACTTTACAATTTAAGAATTATCCACGACACTTTATAATTTAAGAATTATCCAATGCGTTATAAGAGTGTTATAACTATGTCTCCAGATACCACTAAACCTCATTTAGTTAAACTATTACAAGACTATTTATTAGTTCTCCCCAGTAGATAATTTCTAAATCACTTTCTAATCAAGTTCTATAATATGTAAAATTTCTTTACTCCATGTCAAAATTAGCTACCATACTTTCTAAACTGAAAGCAAGCTACTGATAGTTACTATATAAATCACCTTAAGATTTGTATTAGTTACACAATTAATCCGAACTACACTTGTAAGTCAGCTGTATTTCTTGAATATTTGTCGATTGTAATTCTTATTTTCATTATTTTTTCATGCTTAAAAAAGTACATTTATTTTTTATAACCTTTTATCACACACACACACACACACACACACACACACACACACACAACACACACCACACATATATATATATATATATATATATATATATATATATAACATATGATACTATTAAAATTTCTGAACCAAAAATTTGTATATCCTTATATATATATATATATATATATATATATATATATATATATATTTAAACACATTTTTGTTACAACTGATTTGATATAGAAATTTTACTAGTATCATTCTTTACTAACTAGATCAACTAACAAACATAAAAGGGTAGAAAAAGAGACGGGGAAAAAACGAAAGAAAAAAGGAGACTTAAGAGCCCTTTCGACCGGTGCATTGTCAAATGTCTACAACCAGTAAATCGTTTAAAAGTCAATGTGTATAAATTGGGTATAAGGATAAAATAAGGTCATGATTGGAATAATAAGAAATTATTAAGAAATTGAAATATAACAGCCTAAAAGATATTTTAAAAATAATACTCATATTCTTTAATTTTATGACCATTATCATGCTGCAACACCCTATGATTAAAAACGAGACCGTCCAAATCGTCTAAGATCCTCATTATCTGGTGTTGCTTATCCGTTGAATTATTATTTTTATGAATGTCGTCACCTCAACTAAATAATGGACCATTCTGTTTTTACTATACGTAAAGAAAGGGGGAAAACCGACATTCTACAGAGAAAAAATATAATAAGAGAGAGAGAGAGAGAGAGAGAGAGAGAGAGAGAGAGAGAGAGAGAGAGAGAGAGAGAGAGAGAGAGAGAGAGAGAGAAGCGCGGGAGCGGTAATGCTACTCTGTTTCAATCGAACATAAGGAAAAGATAAAAAGAAGGAAAGAAAGTAAAAAAAAGTGAGAAGAGAGTCAAATTAAGATTATTATACTTTTAACATATTGAGATATTTCGCAATAGCTCTCAAGTAAACAAACGTTGTAATAATTAAGTTATCATACTGTGGTATATCCACAGACCCTGCTAGTTTTTAAAAACAAATTTAAATTTCACACAGATGCTAGTTTAAATGGGACATATATCATAATTTAAATGTCAGATAAAGGTTAATTTAAATGTCACATAAACGCTTATTATTTACTCGAGTTCAAAGTCCATGACATATGCACAGACGAACGTAAAATATCATCATCATCATCATCATCATCATCATGTGGAAAGCGTAGATATCCATGACTCCCCCCTCCCCCACTCTTGCCACCCCCGTCCCTATCGGTTATCGCCCCGGGCAGGGCTTCCGCACAGCATCCATAATCCGACCAGAGCTGATTGATGTACAGGGAGGTCTGAAAGTCTTGTCACACCAACATGGG
>CM042140.1:32178737-32183737 GCA_023376005.1 Doryteuthis pealeii
GTATTCATTACATCGCGCTGTTACCACACACTCTACATTTGCTATTTGTTGCGTCTTATTAATTTTTGCTATTATTATTTTCACTTTTTCTGAGTTTTTCACATCAGCGTTAGCTGATAGTATTTCACTAGAGTCTGAGTGACAACAAGTCTCCTCAGGTCTCCGGGACTCTTCTGAGTATTCTAGCTGAGTAGTCTGGATGGTCCTAATTCTTCCATTATTATTATTATTATTATTATTATTATTATTATTATTATTATTATTATTATTATTATCTACTTAGAATATATATATATATATATATATATATATATATATATATATATATATATATATATATATATATATATTCTCCGGAAATTTGATCTCTCAGTGACCGAAAAATACATTCCTATGTACTTAATAGTTTAAAAAACACCAGTCCCCACATCAGCTGTCAGTGGGCGAGGGGATAAGATATCGGACTACCATGCGGTCAGTCTGAGTTCGACTCTACCCAAGGACAGTTGTGTCTAGCCACACTGAAGAGGCATGAAATGCCGAAACACGTGTCTGTGGATGACTTTATTAATATATATGTATATGTGTGTGTGTGTCAGATTTCTTTTCCTTTTCCTGTCTATTTTTATTGATACAACTTCCATAGATGAAGCTTTCATTAATCAAATCTTCAATATGTGACGTTCCCTTGGTCAGCTCGATTAATTTCTGGAAAGTTGAAAAGCTTCATTGATATCTTTCAAGTTCATTGCAAATAAAAAGCTATTTTTCTCTTCTGACATTACGCTCATCTACTTATCGACCTATCTATCCATCTATCTTAGTCTGATAGTCTCTCTCTCTCTCTCTCTCTCTCTCTCTCTCTCTCTCTCTATATATATATATATATATATATATATATATATATTGCATTCTGTTCATATCTACTATCTATCTATCTATCTATCTATCTGCATGTCTGTCTTTCTGTCTATCTATCTATCTATCTCATTCATATCTATCGGTCTATATAACTTTTTATGTTATTTCCTATCTATCTATCTATCTATCTATCTATCTATCTATCTCAGCCTGTTCATATCTATCTATCTATTTTTTTTATCTATCTCAGTCTGTTCATATTTATCTATCTATTTTTTTTTTTATCTAGCTCAGTCTCTTCATTTCTCTCTCTCTCTCTCATCTCCTCTCTCTTTCTCTCTCTCTCTCTCTCTCTCTCTCTCTCTCTCTCTCTCTCTCTCTCTCTATATATATATATATATATATATATATATATATATATTGCATTCTGTTCGTATCTATCTATCTATCTATCTGTCTATCTGTCTGTCGTTCTATCTTATTCTGTTATTTTCTATCTGTCTGTCTTTCTATCTTTGTCTGTTATTTTCTATCTATCTATCTATCTATCTATCTATCTAAATCAATTTAGCAGTATTCTTTCCATAAAAATCGTGCTCGCTTGAACATTCACGAGATGAACATTTTGGCTTGAATTTAACATTTTTTCATTTTACATTTACGAGGTTGGTCCATCATGCATAATTTCTTCTTCAATAAAAAAAAAAAAAAATAAACGAACTGGAAACGTCTTTATTATCAAACCGTTAAATAAATAAATAAAGTATATCGAAACATGTGCAGATTGTTAAATACGTAGGTATCTATATGATAAATAGTTTTTATCAATTGCCAGAACGAGACCTAATCAATATCGAATAGCGAAAACATATTTCACAGGTGCGGTAAAATATCAAATTTATTTTTTCTTTATCATCTTCCAAGGGCTTCAATAATAAGTACATTTAATTTTTTCAACACTTTCTTTCATTCCGCCCTGTCGGCTGAAGCGTTAGAATGCACCGACTGCACCTCTGCAGAGGGGTAGACTCCCCCAATGGGGCCACCTGTTGGCCGTGAGTGGCGACCCGTGATGCTTAAGGATAGAGCACAGGTGGATGAGCAGTTCATGACATGCAATACTCCACTTTGGCCCTATCTTGGGCTAGACGGGTAGTTGGAGAGGCCCCCTCCGATCAATCGGCTGGTCACGTCAAGCCCTAGCACCTATATGATTTTCCCAACCCTATTGCCCTTATGGCAAGCCCCAACCCCTTTTTATCATATGGGTGCTAGAAGGCGGTGACTGCGGGTCTACATGTCCTGGGAATGACGTTAAACTCTATCTGATGGTGAGGTTCCAGTTTTGGAGGTTGGGGAATGTGGAGCGCCCCTTCATCACCATTTCTCCCTGGTCCACTCTGACCCGGAGTGGTAGTACCTGTTAGTGTCCCATCTATGGGTTAAATAGAAATATGTATTTATAAAAAAATTGTATTATCCATTAAGAATGGATTTATTTCAAAACTTTATCGGCATTAAATGACCCACTGAGGTTGATATGCCATAAAACAAAACAAACAAACAAATTTCTTTCATTACGTTATTTAAATTTGTAAGTCCTATGATTGTCATCCACATATATATCACGGTGTCTGTGGATGACTTATTATATGCTCTCGTAACCCAGTAGAGCTCTTTAGGAACAACTTTAATAAACTTTCACCTCCAGTATAACGCAATGATGATCTCTTTACAGATTTGATCTCTCTTGTGATCGTAAAGTATATACACAGATGTATGCATTTAAAACAATGCGCCTTAATGGCAGCTGTCGATAGCCTAGGGGTTAACGGATCGGGCAGACGTGAAGTCAGTCGGGTTTCGCTCCTGGTCGGAGTTAGTTGGTGTGTCTAGCCACACTGATGAGACGTGAAACGTCGAAACACGGTGTCTGTGGATACACACATATATAAATGAATTGACAGTCCTTTTGTCTTGACGATAAGTGGCTTAGATGTTGCTTTGAAACCAATGGTAACAATCGCACCTTAAATATATTGTACACTATAATGAAAGGATAATATATATATATATATATATATATATATATATATATATATATAGTGAATAAATGAAGAAGAAACCCTTCAATTTGCTTCATGTAATAATTTATTATTTACGACATGCAGTTGAAATAAATTATTACATGAAACAAATGTGAGTTTTTCCCTTCATTTATTCACTATATATAGAGTCGTGGAAAATGGACTCGTCGATTCGAGTTCAATTCTTAGACGAAGCTGTTGGCATTTCACATAGCGATAATACCCTTGGGAAAGGTATGAATCCATATATTCTCCCTCCAGCTATGGGTTAAATAGTAGGGCAGACTGAGCCCTTCAGCCTTGGGTAGGTAACAAGTCTAGGAGAGGGATAACTCTGAATTCAAAATTCCTGAGGTCGGTCGTTAATTGGGTTTGTGGCAACACTTGATGCACCAATTCTTTCCTATCGACTGTGCCAAAAAGTGTGGATGGTCCAACACAAGCCTTCACCACTATAAACAAATCCCTGTGTGGGAGTTCATTGTGTGTATGAACCATCATACGTCGAAAATCGACGGGAGAGTCCATTATATATATATATATATATATATATATATATATATATATATATATTATATATATATATCATATAGACTGTACATTTTCCTACATTTATTTACTATATATATATATATATATATAATATATATATATCATATTGACAGTACATTTTTCCTACATTTATTTACTATATATATATAATATATATATATATATATATATATATATATATATATATAACAAGGCACATTGAGCTTTCACTACGCATGACCTGTATCATTACAGTTGAACCTCACATGGAATGATCCTCATCACCAAATTTTCCACGTGCAGATAAGACCACATATATAATTCTTAGCTTCTTTTTATTGTTAAGAAAATGAATTAAATGAATACATTTTTTATCCCTTTAACTCAGCAAGCAATTAAGAACTTTATTTAAATTTAAAATATGTTTTCGAAAGTTAAAATTATCTTTCAAAACACTCACAAGTTTAGATTACATTTAAAAAAAAAATAATAGCTTAAATGTAAAAAAATAACAACAATTCTTAAACTAAACGAACATTGTAATACGCGAATTCATAGCGATTTTTAAAACATTTTGATAAAAAATTCGATAAAGAATTTCTTTAATCATTTTACTCTTACCCCTCTCTTACTCCTCTCTTCCCTCTTTCTCTCTCATACCCTGGTGTTCCTAAAATCCTTATAATCTGGTCATAGACTGGATATATATATATATATATATATATATATATATATATATATATATATGTGTGTGTGTATGTGTGTGTGTGTTATCTGAAATCAAACATTTGTAATTATGTATATGTAGAATACTGAAACACTTTCGCAAATCGATCGTGTAGCCTCCAGTCCAAGATTCAAACATGTAAAAGAGATGCTCATTAGCGAAAAGGTAAAGAAAACCCTTGAAAATATAATTGGGGCGTTTCTTTATTGAAATAAATATTTTCATGATATTGCTATTATTGATTAATTTCTTTAATCTGTCATTGCAATTAACACAAGTTCAATAACCGCTCATTCTTTTCCATAGCCACGCAATCCTGTCTTTTATTTTGTAGAAGATTACCGAAATTTAAGCTGTGGTTGGTTGGTTGATTGTGTGTTACGGCATGTCAACCCTTATTGGGTTATTTTATGCCGAAGATGTTTTTGTTTTATTCATTCTTCTGCTATTCCATGAGCTTTGGTCTGTGAGTGGTCCCACGTTAAACGACCTTGTGCCATACCCGCAAAAGTGGGATGCGAGGTAAATATCCTGATAACCTGCGCTTCGGGGCGGGGTCCGGTGGTTTCGGCACTGGACCAGTGTTAGATTAACGGCGTGATTCCAGGGGGCCATCCCCCCAGGCAACACCTGCCCGGGGGGCCATCCCCCAATGCAACACCTGTCCCTTCTAATTTTTTTTCAAAAACTTTTGTTTCTATTTAACCCTTGGATTGGTCCCTAACAGGTAATACCAGTCAAGGTTAGGGTGGTTCTGGGAGTAATGGCGATAAAGGAGTACTCCAGATTCCAAA
>CM042140.1:32186237-32194497 GCA_023376005.1 Doryteuthis pealeii
GATATATATATATATATATATATATATATATATATATAATAATATATATATAATTTATGGACTCTCCCGTCGATTTTCGACGTATGATGGTTCATACACACAAGAACTCGCCACACAGGGATTTGTTTATAGTGTGAAGGCTTGTGTTGGACCATCCACACTTTTTGGCATAGTCGATAGGAAAGAATTGGTGCATCCAAGTGTTGCCACAAACCCAATTAACGACGACCTCAGGAATTTTGAATTCAGAGTTATCCTCTCCTAGACTTGTTACCTACCCAAGGCTGAAGGGCTCAGTCTGCCCTACTATTTAAACCATAGCTGGAGGGAGAATATATGGATTCATACCTTTCCAAGGGTATTATCGCTATGTGAAATGCCAACAGCTTCGTCTAAGAATTGAACTCGAATCGACGAGTCATTTTCCACGAACTCTATATATAGTGAATAAATGAAGGGAAAACTCACATTTGTTTCATGTAATAATTTATTTCAACTGCATGTCGTAATAATTAAATTATTACATGAAGGCAAATTGAGGTTTCTTCTTCATTTATTCACTATATATATATATATATATATATATAATATATATAATATATATATTATCCTTTCATTATAGTGTACAATATATTTAAGGTGCGATTGTTACCATTGGTTTCAAAGCAAACATCTAAGCACTTATCGTCAAGACAAAAGGACTGTCAATTCATTTATATATGTGTGTATCCACAGACACCGTGTTTCGACGTTTCACGTCTCATCAGTGTGCTAGAACACACCAACTACTCCGACCAGGAGCGAAACCCGACTGACTTCACGTCTGCCCGATCCGTTAACCCCCTAGGCTATCGACAGCTGCCAATTAAGGCGCATTGTTTTAAATGCATACATCTGTGTATATCTTTACGATCACAAGAGAGATCAAATCTGTAAAGAAGATCATCATTGCGTTATACTGGAGGTGAAAAGTTTATTAAAGTTGTTCCTAAAGAGCTCTACTGGGTTACGAGAGCATATAATAAGTCATCCACAGACACCGTGATATATATGTGGATGACAATCATAGGACTTACAAATTTAAATAACGTAATGAAAGAAATTTGTTTGTTTGTTTGTTTTTATGGCATATCACCTCAGTGGGTCATTTAATGCGATAAGTTTTGAAAATAATCCATTCTTATGGATAATACAATTTTTTTTATAAATACATATTTCTATTTAACCCATAGATGGGACACTAACAGGTACTACCACTCCGGGTCAGAGTGGACCAGGGAAGAAATGGTGATGAAGGGGCGCTCCACATTCCCCAAACCTCCAAAACTGGAACCTCCCATAGATAGAGTTTAACGTCATTTCCCAGGACATGTAGACCGCAGTCACCGCCTTCTAGCACCCATATGATAAAAAGGGGTTGTGGGGCTTGCCATAAGGGCAATAGGGTTGGGAAAATCATATAGTGCTAAGGGCTTGACGTGACCAGCCGATTGATCGGAGGGGGCCTCTCCAACTACCCGTCTAGCCCAAGATAGGGCCAAAGTGGAGTATTGCATGTCTGAACTGCTCATCCACCTGTGCTCTATCCTTAAGCATCAAGGTCGCCACTCACGGCCAAACAGGTGGCCCCATTGGGGGAGTCTACCCTCTGCAGAGGTGCAGTCGGTGCATTCTAACCGCTTCAGCCGACAGGGCGGAATGAAAGAAAGTGTTGAAAAAATTAAATGTACTTATTATTGAAGCCCTTGGAAGATGATAAGAAAAAATAAATGTTGATATTTTACCGCACCTGTGAAATATGTTTTCGCTATTCGATATTGATTAGGTCTCGTTCTGGCAATGATAAAAACTATTTATCATATAGATACCTACGTATTTAACAATCTGCACATGTTTCGATATACTTTATTTATTTATTTAAACGGTTTGATAATAAAGACGTTTCCAGTTCGTTATTTTTTTTTTATTTTTATTGAAGAAGAAATTATGCATGATGGACCAACCTCGTAAATGTAAAATGAAAAAAATGTTAAATTCAAGCCAAAATGTTCATCTCAGTGAATGTTCAAGCGAGCACGATTTTTATGGGAAAGAATACTGCTAAATTGATTTAGATAGATAGATAGATAGATAGATAGATGAAAAATAACAGACAAAGATAGAGACAGACAGATAGAAAATAAACAGAATAGATAGAACGACAGACAGATAGACAGATAGATAGATAGATAGATACGAACAGAATGCAATATATATATATATATATATATATATATATATATATAGAGAGAGAGAGGAGAGAGAGGAGAGGAGGAGAGAGAGAGAGAGAGAAGAGAGAGAGAGGAGATAGAGAGAGAGAGAGAGAGAAAATGAAGAGACTGAGCTAGATAAAAAAATAAATAGATAGATAAATATGAACAGACTGAAGATAGATAAAAAAAATAGATAGATAGATATGAACAGGCTGAGATAGATAGATAGATAGATAGATAGATAGATAGATAGGAAATAACATAAAAAGTTATATAGACGATAGATATGAATGAGATAGATAGATAGATAGACAGAAGACAGACATGCAGATAGATAGATAGATAGATAGATAGATAGATATGAACAGAATGCAATATATATATATATATAATATATATATATATATATAATAGAGAGAGAGAGAGAGAGAGAGAAGAGAAGAAGAGAGACTATCAGACTAGAATAGATGGATAGATAGGTCGATAAGTAGATGAGCGTAATGTCAGAAGAGAAAAATAGCTTTTTATTTGCAATGAACTTGAAAGATATCAATGAAGCTTTTCAACTTTCCAGAAATTAATCGAGCTGACCAAGGGAACGTCACATATTGAAAGATTTGATTAATGAAAGCTTCATCTATGGAAGTTGTAATAATAAAAATAGACAGGAAAAGGAAAAGAATCTGACACACACACACACATATACATATATATTAATAAAGTCATCCACAGACACGTGTTTCGGCATTTCATGCCTCTTCAGTGTGGCTAGACACAACTGGTCCTTGGGTAGAGTCGAACTCAGACTGACCGCATGGTAGTCCGATATCTTATCCCCTCGCCACTGACAGCTGATGTGGGGACTGGTGTTTTTTAAACTATTAAGTACATAGGAATGTATTTTTCGGTCACTGAGAGATCAAAATTTCCGGAGATAATATATATATATATATATATATATATATATATATATATATATATATAATATATATATATTATATTCTAAGTAGATAATAATAATAATAATATAATAATAATAATAATAATAATAATAATAATAATGGAAGAATTAGGACCATCCAGACTACTCAGCTAGAATACTCAGAAGAGTCCCGGAGACCTGAGGAGACTTGTTGTCACTCAGACTCTAGTGAAATACTATCAGCTAACGCTGATGTGAAAAACTCAGAAAAAGTGAAAATATAATAGCAAAAATTAATAAGACGCAACAAATAGCAAATGTAGAGTGTGTGGTAACAGCGCGATGTAATGAATACATACATAGGAAATGGACACGGCGAGACGAGTTCAAATCCTGGAGCAAAGCTGTTTGCATTTCACATGCTGCTAATACCCTGTTGGAAATGTATTCATTCAACAATTTCTCCCTCATTCTCTATGGTTAATTTCTAGGTCGGACAGGGCAATTTAATCTTGGTTAGGTAACCAGTCTAGAAGGAAAAGTTTGACGTCAAACCTGTTTAACTGCGCCTAAGATTCACACGTGTCACGTCTTGTTCGTGCAGAGGTGTTGGTAATTATATATAGTAATGCAATTTGGGATTGAAAAATATGTCATATTGATAATGAAAAAGGAGGAAAAGAGAAACAGAGGAAGGTATAGCACCGTCTAATCAAAAATCACCAGAACACTAAGAAAAAAGAAAACTACTGATACCTAGGAATATTAGAAGTGGACAGAGAATTAAACCAAAAGTAAGAAAGGAAGTACAAAAAACTTCTCAAGACTGAACTCTGCATCAAAAATCCTATCAAAGGGAATAATAAACTTGCATTCTCTATTGTAAGATACTCTTAAACGTTTCATTTTAATTACTCCAGGTCTACTCTGGCCTAGAATAGTAGTACCTGTTAGGGTCCCATCTATAGGTGAAAATAGATAGAAGAAATGTTAATAAAAAATATTACTTCAGTATAAGTTAATCCAAGGTTGACATGCCGTAAAATTCAACCAACCAACGAACTATATTCCATAAAAAATAGCACTTCATAGTAAAAGAATTTTATTTAGGGTAATACACTTAAAATGAGTGTTAAGAAAATGTAAATATCCAAGAAGAATGAATAAAAACAAAAAAACATCTTCGGCATAAAATAACCCAAGAGTTGACATGCCGTAAAATTCAACTTTGATTTGAATATTGAAAACGGTAAATTTCTAACCAATTTCTAGGCTAAATTTTTTTGCGAAAACGAGGATTTTTTAGTGCATTTTAGTAGACGATCTTCGATGCTATTTCCTCCTCAAACAATGGTGCAAGTAAAAGATCTAATTTTTGGTATCAGTATTCAGTATACTAACACACAACTTCCGCATGGATAGACAATTTTTATATTTTTAAAAGTGAAAGATCGACCTACCCTATGGGTCAGGTAAGAAACGAAGAGGAAATTAAAAAACAACTTCTGTCCCAATTGACCGAGCGCATCCGATTGGTGTGCACTGGACAATTGGAAGTCAGTTATAAAGGAAGACAAGGGTTTACATATCTTATTTGTCGCTACGAAAATAAAACAATTAACTCTTAACCTTCTATACCACCTCTTCCATCCGGCTGGAAGTCAACATCCATTTTCCTAATCTACCCCAAATGAATAGCCTTTGTTTAAATGTAATATTAAACATATTTAGAAGTTTTGATTTAAAGGAAATAACAGGTAACTTTAAATGAAAAGGACATTTTTAGCCATTTTTTTTATAATGGTTATAGGAATTGGGCTCTGGACTTAGAAATTCTCAACAGGATGTTAAGAGTTAACGAACACTTAATACATAAGTACATTATATATCACCAGTTTTTGCTTTTTGTACAAAATTATGAAGATTTGGTTAATATTGAAGGAGATTTAAGAATTAAAATATATATAGAAATAGCATAAGAATTCTACTTAAAAATGTCCAGCATATGTAAATCCCAAATGTTAACAAATCCATACACCGAGGTTTTAAAAAACGCCTACCCAATCGCGCTGGTAGCATAGCCGCTCTAGTTTAATATCTTTCAATACATTTAAACTTAAATACTAACGCCCTGCGGAAGGCGTAAGTACTTGCTAGTACATATAAAAGTATATGTGATGATTTATATTTTCTAACGCAGTGACAAATTATTGAGGACATTGGGCCAGGTAAAAAACGAAGAGGAAATAAAAAATAAAAAAGCTTCTTGTCACAATTGACCGAGCGTATCCGATTGTGTGCACTGGACAATTGGAACTCAGTTATAAAAGAAGACGAGAGTTTTTTACATATGTATTATTTGTTGCTTTCTTTAGTTGTAAGGTGTCATTCTTTGACACACTTCGCGTGACAAGGTAAACGGCAAGAATAGACGGTTATACAGCAGTCGTCAATATTAGTTAACAACAGCTAAATACTCGTAGGGAAAAAAAACGTCAAAACCAAACAAAGGCATCAACCACGGGACAATTATCAATCGAATTTTACACTTTTATTCACAGTGGAGGAGACACCTTAAACATCACCAAGACACATGAGTTAAGGGAAAAATAAAACAAGAATAGACAGATATGAACATACTGACACAGATAGATACAAGGGTAATCCCAAAGGTAAGGTCTCCTAAATATTTATAAATCACAGAAACGTTTCATAGTTTTATTGTTAATAATATGTTAAGGAGGAAAGTAAAGGGAATATATATATATATATATATATATATATATATATATATATATATAAGAAGTTTGGTATGTATATATATATATATATATATATATATATATAAGAAAGTTTGGTATGTACGTGTCGACTTATAACTCAAAAACTTACAAATCTTCGAAATCTTGCATACACCTTGACAACCTTATACTAAGAAATGCACCAAATTTGGTTATTGATTTTTACTGATTAAGGGATATTAATTAATTAATTAAACAAAAATCAAACTATTTGCGATAATCGTAGCATAGCTGCTGTAATTTTAAGAAGTCACTGGCTGCTGCCTATATCGGCCGTGATTTAAAAATGGCACCGCTGCTGGTAATTTAAAGTTGTAAATTTTTGCCCTAATCATTTCAGCTTAGAATTTCTCGCGTATCACCCGTCTAATCTTAGAAATATTTATTTGGTTAGAAAGAAAAGAAAATAATCTTACTAAATATGTAATTTGCATGTGGTTTTTAAATCGACTGAATTATTTTTATAGCGAAGTAAATAACAATAATAATTAAAACATTTAATTTAACGATTAATAATAACCCAACTTAGTTTTTATTATTAATACTTTCTTTTAGAATAAAATATATCCCTTTTTAATCAGTATTTAATTTTTTCGTATGTACAAAAGAGTTTTAGAAAAAAAGGAAAAAAAAAAATTGTAATACGAGCAATTGTAAGTATTTATTCTTAGCATTTTATTGTTACATTATAATACGGTAAAAAAAAAGGAATTAAAACGGATACCTTTCCTTTCTACTATATGAAATCAACAGGCAAGGAAGCTCGCTTAAAAAAGTAAAATTGTTTCGAAATGTAAACAACAAAAAGAACTATTCTTGAAATTAACGAATATTAAAATATACTAATTCTTAGCTTTGTTTATCGTTAAACCTTTATAAAGTTTAGGAATTTTTTTTTTTAATAATATCTGAAATGTAAAACAGAAAAGAAAAAAATTCTAAAATAAACAAACATTCTACTATACAAATTCTAGGCGATTTTTATTAATTTGATAAAACATTTTCCTCTTATTTTCTCCCTTACTCCTGTCTTCTTTTCACTCACTCTCTGGTATTCCTAATTTTTTTTAGTCCGGTTATGGACCGGGTACTTTTGCTAGTATATATATATATATATATATATATGGACTCTCCCGTCGATTTCAACACTGCATGAGTGTTCATCCAATGAAAAACCTACAGCACTGTTTTGTTTATAGTGGTGAAGGCTTGTGTTGGACCATCGCACTTTTTGGCACATGGCCGATAGAAAGAATTGGTGCACATAGGTAAAATGCGCACAAACCGCAATCAAAACTAACTGATCCAGGTTTTTCATAATTCAGAGTTTTTCAATTCTCTTATAACTGGTTGACCTATCCAAGTTAAAGAAGCCGCTTAGTCTGTCGCAACATTTTTACCGCTAACAGGAGGTGCAAGAATATGGATTCATACCTTTCCAAGGGTATATAGCGCTATGTGAAAAATGCAAAGCAGCGCTTGTCTAGGTAATGTGAACTTGGTCGACGAGTCTATTTTCAGCGAATTCTAACTGCATTATGCACGACGGCGCCTCCAGATAGATAAGATAGGAATAGATTCGAAGGGTAATTGCACCATAAGGTAACGTTCCTCCCAAATATTTAGAAAATCAGCAGAACGTCTTATTTTTGTTGTCAATGATTGTTTACATCAGTTAAATTTTGAATATATATCTATTTTTCTACTGAAATATAATATTATATATATATATAAGATTTATATATAATTATATATTCATATATATATATATCTATATATGTGTGTGTGTGTGTGTGTGTGTGTGTGCAGTGCGTGTGTGTGTGTGTGTTGTGTGTGTGTAGATAGATAGATAGATAGATATTGTTATTGTCAATGATATTTATATCATTTTAAAGGTTGAACATGCATCTATTATCGCTAGCATAATTACTATCCCATGGCGATGTATTTTTTTGTTTGGGGGGGCGGTTTTTGTATGCCCATGTCATAAAGGCATTGCGGCCAATGTTGTTGGAGAAGGCGTTGAAAAATTCTGCTAACGGCAGCTTGCGCATTTTTGACATCTATGTACGACTACGCCATACACTTCCATCATTGAGAAGGCGTTGAGCATTGTAATTCTGAATTCAACAAAAAAACAAAAAAAAAAAAAAAAAAAAAAAAAAAATAACAACCAAAAAAAACAAAAAAAAAAAAAAAACAAAACAAAAAAAAGAAAAAAAAAAGGTTACAATTCCACTTAAATTGACGTTGTGTTGCATTCTAGCTGCTGCAATTGGGGTTGA
>CM042140.1:32194597-32247097 GCA_023376005.1 Doryteuthis pealeii
CTATCAAACATTTATTTTCTTTATCATCTCCAAGGCTTCATAAAAAGTACATTTAATTTTTTTTTTTTCCAAACGATTTTTCTTGCATTCCCATGTGGTTGTTCGGTTGCCCGGCTGAAGCGTTAGAATGACCGACTGCACCTCTGCAGCAGGGTTAGACTCCCCCAAGGGCCACCTGTTGGCCGTGAAAATGGCGACCGTGATCTTAAGGATGTAGAGACAGTGTGGATGAAGCAGTTCATGACATGCCAATACATCCACTTTGCCTATCTGGGCTAGACGCGGTAGTTGGAGAGGTCCCCCTCGATTCAATCGGTCTGGGTACCGTCAAGCCCTAGCCACTAATGATTTTCCAACCTACCCTTATGGCAAGCCCCAACCCTTATCATAATCGGTGCTAGAAGGCGTGACGCGGGTCTACATGTCCTGGGAAATGACGTTAAACTCTATCTGATGGTGGAGGTTCCAGTTTGAGGTTGGGGAATGTGGAGCCGCCCTTCATCACCATTCTCATCCCTGGTCACTTCTGACCGAGGGTTACTGTTAGTGTCCCATCTATGGGCTTAAATAAAATATGTATTGTATAAAAACAAAAATTGTATTATCCATTAAGAATGGATTTATTTCAAAACTTATCGGCATTAAATGACCCACTGAGGTTGTATATGCCATAAAAACCAAACAAACAAACAAATTTCTTTCATTACTTATTTAAATTGTAAGTCCATGATTGTCATCCACATTATATATCACGGTGTCTGTGGATGACTTAATTATATGCTCTCGTAACCCAGTAGAGCTCTTAGGAACAACTTTAATAAACTTTCACCTCCAGTATAAACGCAATGATTGATCTCTTTTAACAGATTTGATCTCTCTTGTGATCGAAAGTATATACACAGATGTATGCATTTAAAAACAATGCGCCTTAATGCAGCTGTCGATAGCCTAGGGGGGTTAACGGATCGGGCAGACGTGAAGTCAGTCGGGTTTCGCTCCTGGTCGGAGTTAGTTGGTGTGTCTAGCCACACTGATGAGACCGTGAAAACGTCGAAACACGGTGTCTGTGATACACACATTATATATAAATGAATTGACAGTCCTTTGTCTTGACGATAAAGTGGCTTAGATGTTGCTTTGAAACCAATGGTAACAATCGCACCTTAAATATATGTACAACTATAATGAAAGGATAATATATATATATATATATATATTATATAATATATATAATAATAGAAGTGAATAAATGAAGAAGAAACCCTTCAATTGCTTCATGTAATAATTTATTATTTACGACATGCATTGAAATAAATTATTACATAAAACAAATGTGATTTTTCCCTTCATTATTCACTATATATAGAGTCGTGGAAATGACTCGGTCGATTCCGAGTTCAATTCTTAGACGAAGCTGTTGGCATTTCACATAGCGATAATACCCTGGGAAAGGTATGGATCCATATATTCTCCCTCCAGTATGGGCTAAATAGTAGGGGCAGACTGAGCCCTTCAGCCCTTGGGTAGGTAACAAGTCAGGAGAGGATAACTCTGAATTCAAAATTCCTGAGGTCGGTCGTTAATTGGTTGTGGCAACACTTGATGCACCAATTCTTTCCTATCGACTGTGCCAAAAAGTGTGGATGGTCCAACACAAGCCTTCACCACTATAAACAAATCCCTGTGTGGAGTTCATGTGTTTGTATGAACCAATCATACGTCGAAAATCGACGGGAGAGTCCTATATATATTATATATATATATTAATATAATATATAATCTATATATATAAGTATATATAAATATTACTAAATATATATATAATATATAATATCATATTACAGTACATTTTCCACCTTTATTATATATATATATATATATATATAATAATATATATAATATATATATATAAATAAAACAAGGCACATTGAGCTTTCACTACGCATGACCTGTATCATTACATTGAACCTCACATGGAATGATCCTCATCACCAAATTTCCACGTGCAGATAAGACCACATTATATAATTCTTAGCTTCTTTATTTAAGAAAATGAATTAAATGAATACATTTTTTATCCCTTTAACTCAGCAAGCAAATAAGAACTTTATTTAAATTTAAAATGTTTTTCGAAAGTTAAAATTATCTTTCAAAACACTCACAAGTTAGATTACATTTAAAAAAAAAATAATAGCTTAAATGTAAAAAAAATAACAACAATTCTTAAACTAAACGAACATTGTAATACGCGAATTCATAGCGATTTTTAAAACATTTATAAAAAATTCGATAAAGAATTTCTTTATCATTTTACTCTTACCCTCTCTTACTCCTCTCTTCCCTCTTTCTCTCTCATACCCTGGTTTCCTAAATCCTTATAATCTGGTCATAGACTGGATATATAATATATATATATAATATATATTATATATATATATATATATATTGTGTTGTATCTGTGTGTGTGTTATCTGAAATCAAACATTTGTAATTATGTATATGTAGAATACTGAAACACTTTCGCAAATCGATCGTGTAGCCTCCAGTCCAAGATTCAAACATGTAAAAGAGATGCTCATTAGCGAAAAGGTAAAGAAAACCCTTGAAAATATAAGGGGGCGTTTTCTTATTGAAATAAATAAATTTTCATGATATTGCTATTATGATTAATTTCTTTAATCTGTCATTGCAATTAACACAAGTTCAATAACGCTCATTCTTTTCCATAGCCACGCAAATCCTGTCTTTTATTTTGTAGAAATTACCGAAATTTAAGCTGTGGTTGGTTGTTGATTGTGTGTTACGGCATGTATTGGGTTATTTATGCCGAAGATGTTTTTGTTTTATTCATTCTTCTGCTATTCCATGAGCTTTGGTCGTGAGTGGTCCCACGTTAAACGACCTTGTGCCATACCGCAAAGTGGGATGCGAGGTAAATATCCGTAACCTGCGCTTCGGGGCGGGTCCGGTGGTTTCGCACTGGACCAGTGTTAGATTAACGGCGTGATTCCAGGGGGCCATCCCCCCAGGCAACACCTGCCCGGGGGGCCATCCCCCAATGCAACACCTGTCCCCTTCTAATTTTTTTTCAAAAACTTTTGTTTCTATTTAACCCTTGGATTGGTCCCTAACAGGTAATACCAGTCAAGGTTAGGGTGGTTCTGGAGTAATGGCGATAAAGGAGTACTCCAGATTCCAAAGAGTTCAAGAATTGGAGCCTCACTACCAGATGTTTGCTTAATGTCGTGAACGAGGTACTGGGTATTTGAAAACTGATTACGCGGGTCAGTTGGTTGGATTTTACGGCATGTCAACCCATTGATCATTTTATCCGAAGACATTTTTGTTTATTCATTTCTTGATGGGTACTCAATTTTTTTTCTATTTAACCCATAGAGGGACCCTAACAGTACTACCACTCCGGATCAGAGTGGATATGGGAGTACTGGTGATAACTGGGTTTACGCCACCCTCCATAGAGACCAAAAATTGAAGCTTAACCATTAAAGCAGTTTAATATCTTATAACTGTAAATTATCTTTATTGGGACATTCCTTAGAGCTATAATTGTTTACTAAGGATTATATTATTATATTATTATATTATTATTATTATTATTATTATTATAAGTTACTTAGTTCCATTGTCTTATCAATGTTTTTTGAATTGTATATATGTACCAACCCCTCTGCAAGAGTAGGATGTGACACAAAGGCAAGTCTTGCTAGCATTACAATTCAACATACTTGAAAAAAAATCAAGACTGAACTCTAATTTAAGATTAGATAAATTCCAGAGTTCACTGTGAATGACACATATTAGCGACACCGTGTCGCCCCCTTTTCGTGGCGAACGGGTTGGGTAAATAAATGGCTCACCCTAAACGTGGGTAACGGGTTGGGTAAATTACCTACACACATAGTTCACTGTAGACTTCCAGAACTGGAACCTCACCGTCAGATAGGTTTAACGTCTTACCCAAGACATAATTTTCAAGGTTGAAAAGTCGCTCACTTAGTGGATTTAATCACAGTGAAGAGACGTGATATGTCAAAACATAGTGTCGGTGGATGATATATATATATATATATATATATATATATATATATATATATTATATATAATTGTTAAAAAAAAAGGCTTAAAATCGCTCATTTTACGATTTTAACCATTTTTCTTAATATTGAACATCGAGCTCTGAACTTTACTCTAACTTCCGCGTCAGAAGAAAGGTTCAACTTAGAATTATCCTAAAAACTAACTTACCCTGTAACCCATCTACGTATATATATATATATATAATATATATATATATATATTATATAATGAGAATGGGAAATGAATCCGACAATATGAGGAAAAAATGAGTAAAGAAAAGAAATGTAGATGGATAAAAATGAATTTATCGATATCACTTTTAATCACTCACTTACACATGTGTTTCGGTCTGTTTGTCAAAATGTATACGGATTTACGTTATTATTATTATTAAAATAATTATATTATTATTTGATGAAGGTCGGCAAAATCTGTGTACGGAACATTTTATGCATTTTTCCTATTATTATTATCATCATCATTTCAACTCCATCTGATTATTTCAATAATAATAATAACGTAAATCCGTATACATTTTGACAAACAGACCGAAACACATGTGTAAGTGATATCGATTAAAAGTGATATCGATAAAATTCATTTCTATCCATCTACATTTCTTTTCTTTACTCATTTTTTCCTCATATATATATATATATATATATAATATATATATAGTATATATATGCTCGTTAATTGATTGTACGACCGTTATCATATTACTACACCCTCTGTTTAAAAATGAGATCGTCCAAATAGCTCAAGAGGAAATACAAAAATGTAAATCCTGATTATCTGGTATTGTTTATCCGCCGAATTCTTATTTCTGTGTCGCCATCTCAATTAAAAAGTGGACCATTCCGTTTTTTTATAAAAAAGAAAAGGGAAGAAAAGGAACATGCTACACAGAAAAATGTAATAAGAAAAAGAAATAAAGAGAGTAGGGAAAGATAGGGAGAGAGCGTGAGCGCTTGAAGCGATAATGATAATCTGTTTCCAACGAACATAATGAAAAGATGGAAAAAAAAAAAAAAAAAAGGAAAAAAGAAAAAAAAGAGAGAGAGAGAGAGAGAGAGAGAGAGAGAGAGAGAGAGAGAGAGAGAGAGAGAGAGAGAGAGAGAGAGGAGAGAGAGAGAGTTAAATTAAGATTGTATATACTTTACATATTGAACTATTTAGCAAAAGCTCTTAAGTAAACATACCAAACGTTGTAATAATTAAATTATCATACTGTGGTATATCCACAGGTCCGGCTAGTAGATATAATTGATTGAAACCATATCCTCATTTGTATTAAATAGGAATACTTGAAACCATACAACTACGTGCAAAGTATTTCCAGTATATAGCAATACTTGATATCTTATAACTGTAAATTATCTTTATTGGGACATTTTCCTTAGAGCTATAATTGTTTACTAAGGATTATTATTATTATTATTATTATTATTATTATTATTATTATTATTATTATTATTATCATTATTATTATAAGTTACTTAGTTCCATTGTCTTATCAATGTTTTTTTAATTGTATATCTGTACCAACCCCTCTGCAAGAGTAGGATGTGACACAAGGTCAATTTCTTATTATACTGTGTGTTATGACCTGTTTAAGGGTCAATAAATAATAACTCAACACGGGTATAAAATGTAGGGAACAGATTGTATTCAGCAATATATATCAACGTACAATGGAAGGGTTTCCTTGTCTCAACTTACACGAAGAACTGTATCTGGTACTACTGGTACATGTGTCCCACTTTCACATGATTGGCACAAGGCCGTTTTATGTGGGCACCACCCACAAGCCGAGACTCATGGGTGTAGGTAGAAAAATTGCGTCGATCCAACCCTACCCCTTAAGTACAATGAGGCAGGTATCTGAGATCGACGCCTTTAATTTAGCATCCACCCGTCCCGAAGACGAGTAGCTGGACTACTGGTATTACATGTACCCCACATGTACATGATATGGCACAAGGCCGTTTTATTGGGCACCACCCACAAGCCGAGACTCATGGGTGGTAGTAGAAAATTGCGTCGATCCGAGCTTAGCCTCTAAGTGCAATGAGGCAAGCATCTGGAATCGACGCTATTATTTTATAATTCACCAGACACCCGTCCCGAAGGACAGGTTGTGGGTGGGACTACTGGTTATTACATATACCCCACGTGTATACGATATGGCACAAGGCCGTTTTAGTGGGCACCACCCACAAACCGAGACTCATGGGGTGGTAGAAGAAAAATGCGTCGATCGAGCTTAGCCTCTAAGTGCAATGAGGCAAGCATCTGGATCGACGCTATTAATTTTAGTAATTTCACCAGACACCCGTCCCGAAGGACAGTGTGGGTGGGACTACTGGTTATTTACATATACCCCACGTGTATACGATATGCACAAGGCCGTTTTATGTGGGCACCACCCACAAACCGAGATCCAGGTTGGTGAGTAGAAGAAAAATTGCGTCGATCCGAGCTTAGCCTCTAAGTGCAATGAGGCAAGCATCGGGATCGACGCTATTTAATTAGTAATTCACCAAGACACCCGTCCCGCCAAGACAGGTGTGGGTGGGACTACTGGTATTTACATACCCCACGTGTATACGATATGGCACAAGGCCGTTTTATGTGGGCACCACCCACAACCGAGACTCATGGGGTGGTAGAAGAAAAATTGCGTCGATCCGAGCTTAGCCTCTAAGTGCAATGAGGCAAGCATCTGGGATCGACGCTATTAATTTAGCAGTTCACCAGACACCCGTCCCGAAGGACAGGTGTGGGTGGGACTGCTCATTTGAGTAGCTTTACTCTGTTAAATATATACCCTTTGGGTAAGTCCATGTTCGTGTCATAGGTAAGTCACCTAAAACACTGTGGTATATACACAGGTCCTGCTAGTTTGATAATAAAAATTGTCATTCAATATATAAAGGATATTTACAATAGAAAATATATGTTAAATGCCTTCAATTTCTGAGAGCTTAGAAAACGAGATCCAACGGATGGCAATTCTCTCGATATCAGATGAATGTAACAATATCTTTTGATATCAGCCATAGAATTAGATATGAGTGTTTCAAAGGAAGATATATCTTCTCTAAGAAGAAGCATACAGCGTTAAGTGACCTTGGCATATCAAATATTAGGATTTCGTTTTGTTATAGACGAGATGTACGTCCGATATTTTCAGGATTTATTCATTAATGATCTACGTTGACGTTATTGGGTGAAAGTAATCCAGGTTATAGAATTTCAATTTAATTTCTAATTTTAAAACGGAATCTCCAAATTGATATTATGTATACATTGCCTATTAAGAAGAATTATGTGTAGATTTAACATCGCAGCTTTAGAGGAGAGGCTGTGTTAAGAAGACAGTAAAAATTGCGTCTTATTAAATCACGATTTAACTCGTTATATATATATATATATATATATATATATATATATATATATATATGTATATATATATATATATAAATGTATATGTATATATGTATATATGTATATAATATATATATATATGTATATAAATGTATATGTATATTATATGTATATATATATATGTCTATAAAATATAATATATGTATATATAACATACATATATACATACATATATTTACATACATATATATTATATATACATACATGCATACATGTATATATACATATATATACATACATATATATACCTACATACATATACATACATACATATATATACATATATATACATATATATATATATATATATATAATATATATATATATATATTATATATAATATATAAGGATGTAGTTGTAATTCATAGTTGGAATATATGTATTGTATAATTGTAATGTATATATATATATATTTGTGTGTGTGTGTGTGTGTGTATGTGTGTAGATTTATACGTGTGTGTGTCTTATTAAATCGTGATTTAACTCATTATATATATATATATATAGTTGTAATTTATAGTTGGAATATATGTATTGCATAGTTGTAATGTATATATATACACGTATATATATATATATATATATATATACATATATATATATTCATACCTATATTTATATTATGTATATATGTGTTTGTGTTTAAATATGCATATATAAGTGTATATATGTATATATATGTATACATGAATATATATACATATATATACATATATGTATACATGATATATTATATATATATATATATATATATATATATATATATATATATATAAGTAAATGTACTAAAGTACTAAAGCGATTAAATTAACTTTCCAATGAAAAGCAAACATCTTTCTTCCTTCTAGCAAACTGTTTTGAATGTATTGATCAGTTGGCTATCTAAATTTAGCTAAAATCAAGCGGTGAAATAGTTTAATTGTCCATCGTTTGAAAACGACTAAAAATTGAAAACGTTTCTTAAGAGATTAAAAAAAAAAAAGGAAATAAAAAATAAAAAAAAGTTAATATGATGCTTGCATAATTGTCGTGGACTTGACAATGACTGTCGTTCTGATTGGACCTCATCGTATCTTTTATAATCATTTTTTTGCCGCCCGTTTTATTACATTTAATGTCAGAATTTGAGTCACAAAAGCGGAGTAGATTGTACGGACTTGACCGATCTTTCTAATATCCGGTTTGAAGAAAGGAATTAGAAAATGATTAAAATAGAATGAATATGTAGAGTTCATCTGAATGAAAGCAATGTACGAATGAAGGAAAGAGAGAGAGAGAGAGAGAGAGAGAGAGAGAGAGGAGAAGAGGGCATGGTGTGTGAGAGAGAGAGATACAATGAAAGAGGGATGGAAAGCGAGAAGAGAGAGAGAGAGAGAGAGAGAGAGAGGAGAGAGAGAGAGAGAGAGAGAGAGAGAAAGAGAGAGAGAGAGGGCATGTGTGTGTGTGTGAGAGAGAAAGATAGAGGTACAATGAGAGAGGGATGGAAAGAGAGAGAGCATGATGTGTGAAAGATGGAGAGAGAGAGAGAGAGAGAGAGAAGAGAGAGAGAGAGAGAAGAAGAGAGAGAGAGAGAGAGAAGAGAGAGAGAGAGAGAGAGAACATATGTGTGTCTGTGTTGTGTGTGTGTGAGAGAGAGATTATATACAATGAGAGAGAATAGAGAGAGAGAAAGAGAGAGAGAGCATGTGTGTGTGTCTGTGTGTGTCTGTTGTAAGAGAGATACAATGAAAGAGGATGGAAGAGAGAGAGAGAGAGAGAGAGAGAGAGATCATGTGTGTGTGTATGTGTGAGAGAGATACAATGAGAGAGAGAGAGGGAGAGAGAGAGAGAGCGTGTGTGCGTGTGTGTGTGAATGTGAGAGAGATACAATGAGAGAGGGACAGAAAAAGGAGAGAGAGAGAGAGAGAAAGAGAGAGAGAAAGAGAGAGAGAGAGAGAGAGAGGGGGGGAACTCAAAGAAAGAAAAATTAAGAGAATGAGAGAAAAAAAATGGGAAAAACAGAAAGAAAAAAAAAGAAAAGATAAAGAATAATATAATAAAAATGAAAAAGATTATAAGAAAAAAAATGTAAGAAATAAAATCAAGAGAGATGGTAAGAATAAAAAAGTAAGAGAGAAAGAGGAAGAAAAGAAAATAAAAGACTAAGGAAGAGGAAGAGAAGAAGAAGAAGAAGAAGAAGAAGAAGAAGAAGAAGAAGAAGATGTGTTTGAACATATTTCACCCTGTTAAGTTTTTAAATGCCATCCTTGGCCAGTTGAAAAGGATTTAAAGTACGTAAGTCCTGAGTTATGAAATCCTTTGGTAAGTGAATAAGTCATATCCTGCGTATTGTTAAAGGTCCAGCGATTTAATCCTATGTCGGTCGTCCACGAAAGTCGCAGTAGTTATGAGTAGTACTGCCGGTTTAAGTATTGTATCAGCAGCAGAGTACTGCCAGTGATTGGCCAAGAGGTTGATCCCATGGTTCTCGGCGAGTCTATAAGTAGGAGTGGACTTTAACACACACAATGCATTTCACTTAGCGCTAATACCTTTGGGAAAGGTATGAATCCTACTCTCCCTCCAGCTATGGATAAATAGTAGGGCAGACTGGGCTCTTTAACCTTGGTTAGGCAACCAGTCTAAGAGAAGGAAAACTCTGAATTCAAACCTGTTAAACTCCGCTTAAGAAATTGACCTTGTGTCACATCCTGCTTGTGCGGAGGGGTTGGTAAATCAACATAAATATAACAGAATTTCTCAATACACCCATAGATAGGACTCTAACAGCTACTGGTCAGAGTGAACCTGGGAGTAATGACAATGAAGGGTTCCAGAACTAGTGTCTCACCAATTACAATTTAGTGTCATAAACAGAACACCCCTTTTTGTGGTTGGGGGGATATTCCCCCTTTGCGTAAACTAAGCCTCACCGATAGGGGTATAAAAGAAAGAGCTTGGAATAAATATAAAAAGATTGTGAAGAAAAAGAATGAAGGATTTGTATTATTTAGATTTTTCGGACTGTTGTCCTCACCTTTATTGTTATATACTCAACGCTTCGACTGATGTACCCTTCGGTCTTCTTCAGGTGTTACTTTTCGAACTCGAGAGCCTTCTTGTCGTACTCGGGAGCCTTTATGCCGTAATCGGGAGCGTTCACGGAACTTTGAACCGAACCCTTTATTTAATCCATTGAGATTGATTGTTATGATTTTGTTAACCATAACCGGGTACAAGTGTTAAGCTATGTTAAGTATTTTATGATATTTTCGTCTGTAGTCTGGATTGAACCTGCAACCAACAGATTATTGTCACTATCGAATTGTATTAATCCAACACTTATATCCATTGTGTCATTAAACTAAACCAAACCAAACCAAACTAATCCCAGTCTGTTTAAAAGATATCTATCTATCTATCTATCTATCTATCTATCTAGACATCTAGCTACTAAGCCAACTAGCTATCCTTTTTGTAGTTATCTTTTTAACCAAAGAAGATAAGAGAGGTTAGGAGATAGCTGAGATCCAAAGAAATTCGTTATTATTCATGCTTCTAAAACAACCAACAATTTTTCCCATATAATATATATATATATATATATGTGTGTGTGTGTGTGTGTGTGTGTGTGTGTGTGTGAGTATATATAATATGTACATATGTGTATTTGGGCAGCATTCTTTCATTTATACATGTAGAATTAAACAAAAGACACATCTCCTGTTTAATAATTTAATTTTTGATCTTTTCGAGTTTTCTGGCCATCTTTTTAATGTTTTGGGTGGAATTCGTGGATAAGTCCACCAAAGTTCAGATCCCGAGTACTTTCGGCACTTCGAAAAAAAATTTATAAAAACTTTTATAAAAAGTTGGCCAGAAAACTCGAAAAGACCAAAAATAAAATTGTACATATGTATATATATAATATGTACATATGTTTATATAATATGTACATATGTATATGTATAATATGTACATATGTATATATGTACATATGTATAATATATTTTTTAAATCCTACTTTTTGTTTTTTGTGAAGTGCATTTTCAAAAGTGAATTGATACCCATCTGATGAGACTGGATTTTGGGGAGCTATATTAAATCAACTTAGATTTATATAGGCCCCAATTTTGGTCGAAATAAATTTATTATGGAATTACGGTGTTGAGTTCTTCCTTCCTTTCTATGATAAATATTGCTCTGTATATAATCTAAAAAGTTTATTATACATTGAGCTCTCTTTAGTGATTTAAAGATTCGCTGTATTTATAATACTGGATCATACTATATTAATGCAGTGTATCTTAGAAATCACATATAAAATCATCCCTTACTACCAAGTTTTGGATAAATCTCCTATAATATATATATATATATATATATATATATATATATATATATAGAGAGAGAGAGAGAGAGAGAGGAGGAGGAGGAGAGAGAGAGAGAGAGAGAGAGAGAGAGAGAGAGAGAGAGAGTCTCATTATATATATACAAGGTGTGTCAAAAAAGTTTCGAGATTTTTTTGTACTTTTTAACACACCTTGTATTCTGAAAAAAAAAATTCCATTCATTCTTCATTTATATCTTGGTAAATACAGCTTCAAACTTGGTACTTTTTTGACAAACCATGTATTCTGAAAAAGATTAATGAATGGAACGTTATTTTTTTTTCAGAATACAAGGTGTGTCAGAAAGTACAAAAATGTCATTACTTTTTTGACACACCTTGTATATGTAAAAGTTTGGCATTAACTCACAGGTTTGGTATCTCGTTAAACCAAACCAAACCGAACCAAACTATCTATCTTATTTTAAAAAATCTATCTATCTATCTATCTATCTATCTATCCAACTAGCTAGCTATCTTTTTAGTAGTTATCTTTTTATCCAAAGTAGATAAGAGAAGCCAAGAGATAGCTGAGATCCAAAGGAATTCGTTATTATTCAACAGACTTTACTTCATAAATCACCGGAAATCCGGATCTTAAATTATCTCGTCGGTAAAATTAAGAACTTTTATAACGTCTCTTTGAAACTGTAATAAGAGGCACATTCATATTTAATGAACCTACAGTTCTTATAAGACGAGTTAACCACAGAAGCAGAAGTCTCATATAAAAAGTAAATATTCGTCTTACACATTTTCAGCTTGACTGTCGTTGTCGTATATAAAAAGGTAGAGGACTATATCTAGTGCATCACAGCAGCGAGTGGACTTTTCTTACAATTCCTTTATTCTTTGGTTTCTTATAATTCACACTTATCCGATATGGCCGTCGCCAAACGACAGATTTCTTCTGAAACTGAATACGTGAAAAGAGACTTTGACGATTGTGTCGGCCATTTTTCTTGTCAGTCGTCAGAACGCATGCGTTAAAATCTCCGCCGGGGCCAGTGTACATTACTATTTTATTACACACACAACGATCGTGTGCATAGCAGGGTACGCAAGAAAAATGATTTCCTATCAGGGATTAGAAAGTGGAAGATTGCTCTCTCTCTGGAGTTGAGAGAATTTATATAGGTGTCTTTTCTAAGAGTCGAAGAGAATGGAGGAAGTGTAGACATGTGGTCCGGAGCATTTGGCCGAGGAAATCCATATTTCTTCTTGTGAGTGGACTTTCGACTTGTCGTTTGTCACTTCCGACATTAACTGCAACACAATATTCATGATCATTAATGGTAACTGCTTAAAAGGACGTGTTCTATAGCTAAACACAAAGATTCTATTCCTCTTTGCGAGAGAGAGAGAGAGAGAGAGAGAGAGAGAGAGAGAGAGAGAGAGAGAGAGAGAGAGAGAGGGGGAAGATATATATATATTATATATATATATATATATATAGGAGAGAGAGAGACAGATAGGGGTAGATAGATATGTATATATATATATATATATATATAATATATAGTTAGATAGATAGATAGATAGAGAGAGAGAGATAGAGAGGGGGAGAGAGAGAGAGAGAAAGCGTGTGTGAGAGGAGAGAGGAGAGAGAGAAAAAGATATATTATATTATATATATATTATATATATATATGAGAGAGAGAGAGAGAGACAGAGAGAGAGGGATATATAATATATATTATATATTTATATATATATATATATATATAGGAGAGAGAGAGACAGATAGGTGGATATATATATATATATATATATATATATATATATATATAGGTAGAGATAGAGAGAGAGAGAGAGAGAGGGGGAGAGAGAGAAAGCGTGTGTGAGAGAAGAGAGGATAGAGGAGAGAGGAGAGGAGAGAGAGAGAGAGAGAGAGAGAGAGAGAGAGAGAGAGAGAGAGAGAGAGAGAGATAGAGAGAGAGAGGTGAATTAGTGTGTAGCTTCGTTTAGAAGTTGGTCTTATGAATTTTGTATTAAGCTTAAAATGACGTGTTCTGTCGCTAGAAAAAGTAAAAGAAATATCTGGGAAGAACTGTTTAAAGAAAAAAAAAGTCATGGAGAAAAAGAAAAGGAAATATTTGGGAAGAATAACTATTTGAATAATGAAAAGAAAATTAAAAAATAAAAGTCGCGGAGAAAAAGAAAAGGAAAAAATCTTGAAAAAAAAAAAAAAAATCTTGAAAAAAAAAAAAAATGAAATAGATAAAATAACCAAAAATAAAAGAAATATTCTAAACTACAAGAACATAAAACTTTGTTAGCATTTGTATAATAATAGATTTAAATTTTGAGTTTTCAGAGTTTATTGTTTATTTAGATTTCATGATTTTTATTTCGAAATCAGAAAGAAGAAATAACAAACATGAAATAATCAAATAACATTTTGGCACCTGCATTTGAAAGAAAGAAGAGAATTAAAAAAAAAAAATTATTTGCAGACAAAACGTTTATCAATAATCAAGTTGCTCCTACACGTAATTATAAAACAGAAACAAAAAACAACTTCCAATGGAGCTGTTCGTAAGATTATTTTATTTCTTTGATAAACGACTGAATAAGACAGAATGTCATCATTCTCTTCCTTGTCTCTTCCTTCCTTTTTTTATTTTCTCTAAACAAATCTCGATACACCTGCAACATTTGTAAAATAATGAGATATGGAAAGTTACTCAGAATTTTAGTTATACGTTATGTAATAATGAAAAGTTACTCAGAATTTTGGAATGACGTGTGAAAGGTTGTTACATAATCTATGCTGTTGCATAAGATTATTGTCAATCCCCTGTATTTCTAAAAGGATGGCCCTTTTCATATCATGGCCGGGACTTTCCATGGAATAGTACAGAAAGCCCGCGAAATACGTGAAGTCACGTGGGACCTGGTTGGGTCCTTAGTTTTCAGTTTGACGTCGGGCAGAGAAGAACTCACTGGAACTCACTGTATACGCGCGCTATGTTAGTCAGATGTTTAGTTACATGAAATGTTAGTTAAGTAAATAAAAGTTTAAGAAAAATAACACGGTTTTGTGATTAATGAATGTCTTAGTAACAAGACTGATCTAAAAGAAGAAATGCGACCGACCACAAGAGAAGTCCAGACTGACCACCAAGATAAGTCCAGACGCTAGAAGAAGACGTAAGATAGAAAAGACGTCAGAAGAAGAATAGAAGAAGTAAGTAAAAGGGTATACAACAAGGCTACCTGTCGGTTTCTGATTGGTCAGCACAAGACGAGAAAGAGCGTTGTCTTCCTTTCTCTTTTGTATTTTCTGTTAACAAATCTCGATACTCCTGTAACATTTAGAACAGTGAATGGTTCACAGTTTTAAGTATTAAGTAATACGTAAGAAGCCCACAATAAAATCAACTAAATGTTGCCACCCATAAAATGTTAATAACGACCTATTGTAAAATAATGCGATGAAGAAAGAACCAAAATTTTACTTATCCGTTATGTAATAGTGGAAAGCTACTCAGATTTTGGGATTACGATTGAAAGTCCCTCTGTAGGTTTCTGATTGGTCAGTACAAAGCGGGAACGAGTGTGAGAGAAAGAGAGAGTGAAAAGTTTGGCAGTCTGGGCTGAGTGTTTGAAGAGAACAGACGCAAGATGAGTGTCGGTTCTCCTAGGCATTTTCACTTGGGGAGTAAAATAAAGTATGAGCTCTAAACACCCCCACCCCCAAAAAGAAAACAAGGACTTCTTGTGTTCGTTATTAAAAATTAAGCAACGACACAAAACGAGGCATCCCAAGACGACCCCAAGTAGTTCCAGATCCCTCGAAGAACAGCGAGAATGGCATCCAGCTCAACAATAGATCTAACGACAGACACAGCAGATCCAACCAGATCCAGCCCAGAGATAAGTAGAACAGTATAAGATAAGTATATGACGAATATTATAATTTACACTTCTACTCCTCTAAATTGACCATACACACATTTCAAAATGGATCTTGCTGCGTCACATATAGAGATATACCTACAACTTTATTTCTTTTAATCGAGTGACTTACAATACTTAGGATTCTTTACCAGAGGATTACCAAAGATCAGGATTCTTTACCAGAGGATTGCCAAAGATCAGGATTCTTTACTAGAGGATTACCAAGGATCCAATTCCAATATATACACTTATAACCGTGAATGTGTCAATATTTTTGTTGGAATTATTTGTATACAACGTGGGCTCCAATTCCCAACCTGAATTTATAGACTAGCCGAGGTCAGGTGGTTTATTCCTTCACCCATCACTAGCCATACTGCGTGGCTGATACACTACTTAAACACTCATACTGGCCATAGTTCTACTTGCAATCATTGAGGAGTGACTTACAATACTCAGGATTCTTTACCAGAGGATTACCAAAGATCAGGATTCTTTACCAGAGGATTACCAAAATCAGGATTCTTTACTAGGGGATTACCAAGGATCCAATTCCACTGGACAAGCGCTCTTGCTTAAAGCCTACATGATGATCCATATGATTGTAACGATTTTAAGTTTAAAAGTATCTCGAAAACAATTTAAAATATGCATTTTAATTTTCACTAATTTCTTTCTGTCATCATTTACTAAGCTTTGATTAAATCCTGTTTTATTCTCTCTCCCCCCTCTCCCTCCCTCCCCCTCTCTCTCTCTTCTTTCTCTCTCTCTCTCTGAATTCCAACCTGTTAAATTCAGCTTAAGAAATTGACCTTGTGTCGCATCCTGCTGGCTGGAGGAGTTGTTAAATATATATACGTGTGTGTGTGTGTGTGTGAGTGAGTGAGTGAGTGAGTGAGTGAGTGTGTGTGAGAGAGAGAGAGAGAGAGAGAGAGAGAGAGAGAGAGAGAGAGAGAGAGAGTCAAAGTATATGAACTCAGTGAATAAAAAATTACATTTAATTAATATTTCGCCTCTGTGAATTTAAGAGGCATCTTCAGAATTGTATTTTTTTTAACAGACTGTTAATATATATATATATATATATATATATATATATATATATATATATCATTCCTTTAATTAATATAACGGATATCCTGATCTTAGAGATGTTTGTTTCAATATTTTGACTGGTAGCTTCTTCTGCCTTCTTCAGATTATGAGATGTAACAACAAAGTAGTCGTAGTACCAGTGTTAACAGCAAGATACTTTCTAGAATTTAGCGTGAATATAAGTTCCCAGACCTCTAAAAAGTTCGGCTATTGAAGAAGGTAAATTGTATATTTTAGCGCTTCCTGTAGAAACCCCCATTACTTAATAGGATAGTCCATTTTTACTCTACAAAATGACCCCCCCCAAAAAAAAACAAAAACAAAAACAAACAAAAAACAAACAAACCAGTTTATTTACTGCTGTATATTGTATTCTTTGCACGACTCTGTTGGTTTTGTTTCTGTTATATAGTAAAGTCACGTTGTAACGAGATAATGAAGGTCCTGACTTTTGTGAGCTAGAACTACTATATTAGAAAAGGAGGAAGAAGAAATAAGAGATGATAAAGGTTTAAAAAATAGTGATGAGCACAAAAAGGATGAACGATGATTTGACCGGAGCGTGAACCCCGAATGGAGAATTGAGTGTCAACCGGAAGTTTCGGGTGTTGACCGGAACCGGAAGTCACGTGGTGACGCGAAACAACGAAGAAAGGTCCCACTCTCTTTTTGCTTTCCGCCGTCGTAGGGTACGGATCGGGCCTCTGGTGCCTAGTATGGGGCCACAGTAATTTAACAGTGTTCTCTCTCTCTTTCCCCCTGCCTTTCCTCCTCTCTGATACGAACCCACGAGACGAACACGATAATAAAGGCTAGCAGTTGTGACTACATATTTCTCGCGTTGTAATTTTTATCAACAAGATGACCGCCACGTGCCGAATACATTTTTAGTACGGTGAATATATCGCCACCACCGCTACGTTACTTATATCATTTTGGTACTGTGAAAATACCATTACGTTACAGCGTGAGTATTAGGAGGAGAGTCCGTCGTCTAAATACTTCAAGTGAGTTCTGCACAGAGTAATATGTGTGTTCTTAAATAGTGGCTAGAACCATCGCCACTGTTGAGGTACGGGGGAGATGGGTCATTCCATTATATCAGTTTCACAGCCGGTTTTGTTGCACTTGATACGAAACTTGGGAGCCTTGAATACTTGATATCATACAACTCTAGACAAATTATTTATATTAGATAGGACTGGGTGCAAAAAAACCCTTCTTTATAAGATGTAACAACAAAGTAGTGGTAGTAGTAGTACTACTACTACTACTACTACAGCATTAACACTAAGATGCATAAATACGAGTTCCTCAACCTCTAAAAAGCCAGGCTCTTCTATATTTTTGGAGGATGTAAATTGTATAGTTTAGTACTTCTCGTAGAAACCCCCATTATTTAATGGGACATTCTATTTCTACTCTACACAAATGCTGTTGCATTTGGCACTTTTTTTTTTGAAGGGTGTTACAATGTTTTTATCACTTCAGTAGGAATGCAACACATTGCTTCTAAATCGAAGTGACAAAATGTTGCTTTCGCGAGAAAAGTTTTATCCGAAATGGGAGAAAAAAAATCTGACTATAAATAATGCAAAACCAACACGTATGTTATCTTTTTTTTAATATGGAAGACTCTAATTGCCACTTATTGTTCCCTAGAGTATTAGTTCATATACTCAAAAATTCAGGCTCATGGTTCCTATTTTTTACGCTTTCGTTCGAATTGTCCCCATCTCTTTAATCCAAAAGATGCATGGTGTAATAGTTAGAGTGGTAGTATGGTCTTGTCCACCCGAGTTCAATCCTGGGCGTGACTGTTTGCATTTTACATAGCGCTAATACTCTTGGGAAAGGTATGCATCCAATTACTCCCCCTCTTACTATGGGTAAATAGCAAGGCAGACTGGGCTCTTTAACCATGGTTAGGTAACCAGTCTAAAAGAAAGAAAACTCTGAATTCAAGCCTGTTAAACCCCGCTTATGAAATTGACCTTGTGTCAGATCCTACCCTTGCGGGGGGTTGGTACATATATACAATTAAAATAAACATTGATAAGACAATGGAACTAACTAACTAATAATGATAATAACATCTTAGTTCTATGTAAATCTAAATTTGGTCAAATATTCCCTTTCTTAGAAATCTTACAAAATGATTTTAATGTTGTTGTTTTTTTAATTCTCAGGCCCTATATATTTAAAAAAATTTAACTCGCTGTGCAATCTCAATTTTAACCCTAATCCCAATTATCTACACAGAGCTCAATGGATGACCCATACGTAGGGGTTAATAAATATATATAATTCAAGGAACATTGATAAGACAATGGAACTAAGTAACTAATAATAATAATAATAATAATAATAATAATCCTTAGTAAACAATTATAGCTCTAAGGAAAATTTCCCAATAAAGATAATTTACAGTTATAAGATATCAAGTATTGCTATATACTGGAAATACTTTGCACGTAGTTGTATGGTTTCAAGTATTCCTATTTAATACTAATAATCATATGGTTTCAAGTAATTATATCTACTAGCAGGACCTGTGGATATACCACAGTATAATAATTTAATTATTACGTTTGGTATGTTTACTTAAGAGCTATTGCTAAATAGTTCAATATATAAAAAGTATGATAATCTCGATTTAACTCCCCCCACCCTCTCTTTCTCTCACACACACTCTTTTTTCTTTCTTTCCTTCTTTTTATCTTTTCATTATGTTCGATTGAAACAGATTAACCATATCGCTTACGCGCACTCACCCCTCACTCTATCTTCTCCTACTCTCTTTCTTTCTTATTATATTTTTGTGTAACATGTCCTTTTTCTTCCTTTTCTTACTTTATGATAAAAACTGATGAATAGTCCCTTATTTAGCTGAGGTGATGATGACACTCCTAAGAAATAAGAATTCGGCGGATAAGCAACACCAGATAACCAAGATTTACCTTTTTTGCTTTTCAACTTTTTTTAAACAGAGCATGTTGCAAGATGTTTAGGAACACGAATATTAATGTATAGATTTCGTTTTTATCTTGCCTCTCACGTGCGGAGAAATGTTACTAATTAATCTAAATTTTTTGTAAATTTCTACGTTTTTGCACTTATTTTTGGAAAAAGCACATTTAGCCACAAAAATTTGAATGTATTTGCATTTGCCAACTAATTCATATTTTTCTCATTGGTCTAAATGAAGAAAGAAATAGAAAAAAAAAAGTGATTTTTTTTATTATTTAAGAATTTTTTTTTATTTGCGAAAAATTGATTTTGTGGAATATTTACCGAATTTGGCACCGTACATAAAAATGAATGAATAAATAAATAAAAATAAAAGTTAAAAATCGATAAGTCATAATTTTACATGTTCAAAAATTAAGTGGCCTTTTTTTTTCTCACTGGTTAATTGAGATATAAATTCGTTCACGTTCAATATCTAAATTAGGAAAATTTCCAGTTATTTCAACAGGACGTAGTTGCTATTTTTATAACAAACTAGCAAAGCCACCCGGTATTGCTCGGGATTGAAAACGTCAAGAATAATTCTCTTTTACATACTTTTATGTGTAATTATGAGAAGAGGCTTAATATGAATAATTATTATATATCGGACTACATTTGAATTCATAGGTAATCAGTATTATTAGCGTTGTTCGGACTATTGTCCCCATCTTCATTGTTATTTGTACAACGTTGTACAAATAACAATGAAGATGGGGACAATAGTCCGAACAACGCTAATAATACTAATCTTCATGGGTAATCGTCTGAAGATGATTTATTTTTAAGGTAATTAGAATAATAAATAATACAAAACCTAAAACAGAGCCCGAGGTTACAGTGGCTTGAGAGTTTTGTTTATACATGATAAAGATGAGTCTGATATATCATAATTATTCAATAAATCTCTTATCTATGTTTATATACAGATTAATAACAATTATTTTTCTGTATATTAGGTTTATTGTATTCTATTCTTTATATAAGGTGTGTCAAAAAAGTATCGAGATTTTTTAAAACTTTTTGACACATCTTGAAAAAAAAACATGAAAGAAATAACGTTCCATTTATTATTTTTTTTCAGAATACAAGGTGTGTCAAAAAGTATCAAGTTTAAAGCTCTACTTACCAAGATAGGAATGAACAATGAATGGGACGTTATTTTTTTCAGAATACAAGGTGTGTCAAAAAGTACCAAAAAATCTTGATACTTTTTTAACACACCTTGTATATACTTGTTTTGAAGTTGTTCATCTTTATCATTATTTTTGGTTGTATTTTTTTCTTTTATTTGTCTTTTATGTGCTTATCCTTGGTTTGGATTGTTGAGGATTGGTTAACTGAATACATACACATATTCAGTTAACCAATCTTCAACAATCCAATTTTCTAGACCAACACCTGTGGTACCACCATCCACCATTCTGACACTCCCCATCTAGTGAGAAGAAAATCCACTAACCGTAAAACAAAACAAACAAATCAGCATAACACCCCCTTCCTTGTAAACATAACCTTGATTATCCTTAAGAATATCATAACTTTATGATGTAATGAATATGCATACACCTGGGTTCCCCCTCACAGTAATTTGATTGGCTGGTGTCAGCCATAAATACCGAGCAATGTAGAGGTACAATGCCTACTACTACGCCTACTACTACGCCTAATACTACTACTACAACGACGACGTACACCAGTATTACTACTTACCTGCTTGATTGTACAACTCTGTTACCGTGGCCGCACTACTCTGCTACTTCTACTAATATATCCCTTCCCGGGATATATCACTTTATTTTCAGCAGAACATCCTTCCTTATTGTTAATTCATTTAAGAAGATTAATCCTGGTGCCACTATGATTTGAATTCAACAATGAATGATGGATTTAATGCAGAAAAAGTTCCATGTTATTCCCTATTCCCTTATCACGCTGGTGAAGATTAGCGTGTTATATAAGAACATTAGATATGATGTCATCATCATCATCATCATCATCATCATCATCATGTCACGCTGTCAGCGCGGATATCCATAACAATCTCTCTCCATCCGTCCCTATCGCTCATCATTCTCGGGAGGTCCTCTATGCAGCATCCTGTATCCGCACAGAGCTGATCAATGTACGTCTTTACTGGTCGGCCCACACTGGCGTGTCCATGTGCTGGCTTCCACAGGAGGACATCGCTTATTAGTTCGTCCTTGCTTCTCCAGTAGTGCCCCGCGTGTCTTGTCCGTCTTACTCGGATGGATTGGGTGATATGTAGCAGGTGACCGTACAGCTGTTTTCTCGTAGGGGTCTGGTTTCCACGTCTTGTTCAGGATCACCCGCAGCATTCTTGTGCAGCTCCCATCTAGTTTATTCTCTAGTCGCTTCGTTAGGGTCCAGGTGGTGCAGCCATACAGCAGCACTGATACGACAACGGCCTGGAAGAACTGTCTAAATCTATGATATCATAATCGAGCATAAGACTTCTAAAAGAAGAATACTAACAAGGATTACATTTTTTTCCTTCTTGAGAGAAATAAAAATATATAGAAAATTATGAACCCGATATAAAATACACCCACGAAATACATATACAAAAATTATACCTGTAAAAGAAACTTGACTACAAAATTTTATCTCTCACTCTAAGTTTTCGGCATTAAATGACCCACAGTGTTATTTCAAATTTCATAGGAAATATTCTAATGCAAATAATATAAGGGATCTGTTTGAGAATACTAACATGGATGAGATTTTACCCTTCTTGAGAGAAATAGAAATATATAAAAAATTATGAATCAGATATAAAATACATCCTCGAAATACATCTATAAAAATATAGATATATAATCTACTAACAGCAGCTACCCGGCTAAACCCGGGTATAGGAGATAAAAACATGGTTTAATAATCGTTTGCAGATCTATTACTACTGAATAGCGAGTTCGGTCCTCGAAGGATGACCCATAAATATCAACACGCAAAAACGATCTTAATTTAATCCTGCCTGGTGGGAGGTCAGGGAATTTTCTTTTCGTCAGATTTGAGGGGATGCCATCATATGGCTAAACTTGCGAATCGGTCGGAAAATTAAAACATATTACAGGTGACCTAGAAAATTAGGTAATCTAATGGTATTATCTCTTGCGCACTATTCTACATTAGTATCATGATCTTATTTGTATTTCTAATATTAAAATAAATAAATTAACGCGATTATGAAAAATAAAAAAAATTAATTAATTATATCCCTTAATTAGTAAAAATCAATAACCAAATTTGGCGTGTTTCTTAGTTAGAAGGATATTAGTCTATATGCAAGATTTCAAATCTGAGTGACTCCTCTTTTCTGAGTTATAGGTCGACACGTACATACCAAAAACTTACTTTTATATATTTATATGAAAGACAGTATTGATTACGTTTTTCATATGTTTACTGTCTTTTTCTTCTTGTCATTCTTTATTTCTACTCGACTTTCTTTTCTTTCTTTCTTTCGTCCGTGCTTTCATTTTCTTTCCCTTCTCCTTTCTTTTTTAAAAAATTCCTCTTCCTTTTCTTTCTTTCTTTCTTTCTTTCTTTCTTTCTTCATCGGGTTTGGTTACAAGCCACCAACGGAAATATTAAAGATCATCTAGAAAAATCGGAGTAGAGCCACTCTTCTCCGCGGAAGATAATTGTCAATGTCTGAATAAAGTTGTCCACGCGCTTGCTCATCTGATAAACACGTTTAAAATTTGCACAAATCAGCTGTTTACATTTAAAGAAAAAAAAGGGTTGAACTGATTCGTACGATCAGAATATATTCTGAATCCGGCATAAAATAACCCAGCAAGGATTGACATGCCATAAAACAACCAACCAACCATATGTTTTGAATGATCGAACTGTGTTTCTTTCGCTTCAAGTGTTATCGTCTCGAGTGACACTTGTAAACTTACTAAAAGAGGCATTTTTCAGCAATTATACAAAGGGCTTGTTGGCCAACGACGAAACATAGAAAATTGCCAATTGATACTTTTGTTAAAGATTTACCTCTTATCTTTCTAAAGTTGTCTTTGTCCAGCGGTCATATACCATGACGTCGTTTCTCTTTTTATAATATCGCCTCAGTAATAATTTGAAATAACAATATTGGAATGGATTTGTTTTCACTTCCGCCCTTCACCAAGTTCTTCACTTTATGCCTCTCAATTTGTCCATTCTCATCAGTTCATGGGATTGGGTATCCTTCCTTCGATTTTGTGTTCGATAACACACTATAAATTGTGACCTGGGGTATTGTCCTGCATCGAGTGGGTGAACGAATTCTCTCCCCTAACTAAAAAAAAAAGAAAATTTGCCTTGTTAAGTGACAAATAGATAAGGAAATCCAAAGATTGCTACATTTCCATACCAACTAGACATGTTAGGAACTGCTGGATAGGCAAGGACAAAAAGATGGGTGACATTTTCTAATAGACTCTTAAACATGGACACATCAGTGTTGGTCAACCAGCAAAAACTTACATGCAATAGCTCTGTGTGGACTGGTTATTGTGTTGTGGAGAGAGAGAGAGAGAGAGAGAGAGAGAGAGAGAGAGAGAGAGAGAGAGAGAGAGAGAGAGAGAGAGAGAGGGAGAGGGGGGCAAGGGAATCTATGCTATCAGCACGGCGTAATGATGATCATTATTTTGTTAGATACACATCAGATGAAAGTACGATTGAACTATAGTGTATAGCACATACATATGTCAGCTACTAACAATTTTTGATAAAAAAGTTAATTTATTTTAAACCAAAGATACTAGGATAATAATAATAATAATAATAATAATAATAATAACGATAATAATAATACACACACACACAATAACAATAATGGGGGGATATTTTAAACGTAATTCTTTGCCTACCAAATTTTCCCTGTACCCAAATTTTCTTTTTACTTTTACCTGTATGATGGGATATTTCAAAGTTCACTATCTATTCACCTCATAACTCATTCTATTTAAATAGAGTATGATCATTATTGTAACTAGCAAATATATGCACCCTCCGGGTGCAAGTATTTAAGTTTAAATGTAATAAAATATTAGATTAAATCAGAAAGGCTAATGAAACTAATTAAGAATTCAGATAAAAAGATTTGAAACGGAGGGGGTATAATCGGAAAATAGAACAACTGAAACTTACTCTTTCATCACTTCCGTTTTTCAATGCTAAATTTTCCTAATTTAACTATTTACTTAAAATAGGAAGTAAAGTAAAGAATAAAATTAGAGTTATTTCTTCTTGTTAATGAATTTCTTTTAGGATTTATTGAAGAGATTTTTACTCATATTCATTAAGAGAAAACCAAACAATTAGAAATCAATAATACCAAGCACATTTTTATTAAAATCAGTTTTTTTAATATCAATATGCAAATTAGCTTACACTGAAAACTGGTATTTTGTTGTATATATAAATACAATTGCATGTTATTAGTATTTAGGTAAGGCCAACAGTATTAATAATGCCAAACAGTTTTATTATTAATTGAGGTTTAAATAGAAATAGAATCATGGAAAATGTGACGCAAATAACTAAGGGAATTGTGACTTGAGTAGTAATATAGTTTCGGTTACAGACAGAAAAACACACAATCTCCATTATCATAAGAGATATGACTCCTTCTGCTCACTTTTAATGAACATCAAATAGAAGATTTGCGAGTATTGCTGTTCTTTTTACGAAATTAGACGTACGACCACTCCTGTCCCTTTCGACATTGGCAAGATGGATTTTTCTGCGTTGGCGTCTGTTCTTTGATAATTATCAAAAACCTCAGTCGGTAGAGTGTTCGGCTAGGAATCTCAAGGTTCTTGGTTCGAGACTGGTCCCCGCCAACTCAGCGTATGAGTAGCACAGGGATCTGTGCGGTAAAGTAAGGAGCCGATGGTAGGTGTGGCGCTCCACCTCAGATGCTCAAATAATCACCTTGTTCTAGCACTAGTGAAAAGGGGATAGACTCCCTCGCTGTCTGGCTGATACCGACATTAGGCCGCCCCGACGACTTTACTTACTTATGTAGCTGAAAACGTCACGTCTTATAGAGATCTAAATAAATTTAAAAGTTTTAAACTGAAGGAAAAAGAAGCAACAAATTACAATATTATATTTTAAGTAGATAAATTATAATTTTTTAAGGAATATCTATTAATCTTAAATAGGAATGATACTGAAATATAACAGTGAAAAACTGTAAAGTAGTAGTATTAATATTAAATATTATAGCAATATTAAACTCCTAAAATATAATTAGAATGAAATTTTAACAGTTTTCACTAGGTATTATTCATAATTAGAATTAAGTTAATAGCAATACAGAAATGAGAACTAAGGAATAAATAAACGAATAGAATCGAATAAGCCACACACGGCAACTGAAAAAAAAAATGAATTAACGTAGTGTTCCACCGCTTTTATCGGAAAAGACGTTTATCTCTGTTTAACTAAGGAATGACATCGACTTAGTTAAGTATAAGATATGGTCCTGATGAGATCATTTAGATCAAAACCATGGTAGACTCATAAGTCTTTTCCACTATTACTATTACTAATATTACATGTGTTCCAGCTTTCGCTGTTGGATTAGAGAGGAGAAGGACATTTTACTACAAACACACACTACACACACAAACACAAACATACACACACCCGCGCGCGCAGAGCGAGAGCGAGAGAGCGAGAGAGAGGGGTGACACCGACACCGACACACACATACACATAATGAGTCAGAAACTACCTACCTAGGTTTCACTTAACGGCTCATCAGGACGATATTGACAGACTGTAAACTGACACCACAACCCCAAAAGTTTCCCAACATCCATCATATATGTATGTGTGTGTGTATGTGTTTCTTTGTGTGTTTCTTTGTGTATGTGTTTCTTTGTGTGTGTGCGTGTGTGTGTGTGTGCTTGTGCATATATAAAGTAGTCAAATAATCTTTACCAATTCTACAATTAATGATAAACACAAATGTATATTCTTTTCTAGCAAGGACGGAGTACTGCTGGCTCTGCAGTCCATGACATACAACAGTCCACTTTGGCCCTTAGTTAGGCTAGACGCACGGTCGGAATGGCTCCCTCCGACCAATCGGGTAGTCACGTCGAGCCCTAGCGCCTATGCAATTGTCCCAATCATATTGCTCTTATGACAACCCCCAACACTTTTTATTGTACGTGTGCTAGAATGCAGTGGCTAAGGGTCTTAGTTACCTGGGTATCACAGTAAACTGCATCTAATGGTGAAGTTCAAATTTTGGAACTCTGAGAAATGTAGAATACCCCTTTATTACCATTACTTCCAGTATGCAGATTGACTATTGTTTCAGTTGGTTTTGCGCGGGAAGTTCGAAAAGACAAAGAAAAATTGAACTGAGAAGACAATGGCTAAGGTAGACAGAGGGTCTGGTGTAACAAAAGACTTCATCTGGACAAACGGGAATTTGAACAAAGAGTAAGGACTTCCGGTCAAGAAACAAAAGGATGTGTGGGCGGTCGTCAATACTTAAGCGGTCATCAGGCAGCCCAGAGCAGCCCCCAGAGAGACAGCGGACAGAGCGGACTGAATGACCGCTGACACGGTCGGTCGCTGCCAGCGAGCAGCGAGGCGTGCCCACCACCTTCCACCACACCAGCAGTAGTAGTGCCCATGATCAATGCCCGTCACCCATCCACCACGTACAGCCGAGATGAGAGAAATAAAGTCAAATCTCCTACTACATAGAGCATGCCTTGTGAGTTCATTTAAGCGACCACTAGATACATCGTCTAGGGGTTAGAAACGATCTCCGCTGTATACCAGCAACGTATACGATTCAGAGTAGCGTGAGTTTGAAGATGCCAGTAGCAACATGTACGATTTGTGGCCCGAGTCGAGAGGGCTATGCAACACCAGGTCCTACCTGACCCGGGGTGGTAGTACCTGTTAGGGTCCTGTCTATGGCTTAGATAGAAAAAATTAGTTTAAAAAATGTGTTAAAAATTGAGTTTAAAAAAAATTTGAATACCCATCAAGCATGAATAGAACAAAACGTCTTCGGCTTAAAATAACCCAACAAGGATTGACATGCCGTAAAATCCAACAAACAAACACGTGAAATAATTGGGCATAGGATTTGTAGTATTAAAAGCTCATATGTATTGCCTAAAGCCGGAGATTCCCCTCTAAAGTGTGGGATACTGACATGGCTGGGCAATTTTTGTGACCGCCTACCTGGTAAAATCACCTTCCTGTCGGTGTGTGTGTGGGGTGAGGTTGGGGGGGGTCCTGACATAAACTAGACCCTATGTCATTCGTACCCTGCCTGCGGGGGGTGGGAGTAAATCCTTCACGTTATTTACTAAGGTTTGCTTCGATGTGGCTAAAGGCCGATAGTTTGTATTTCACAACGTGTGTGTTGTGATGTGTGGTTTCGTACGTTCTTGTAGTAGTAGTAGTAGTAGTAGTACTTCGCTTATCGTAGCTTAGTTACTTATGTCGTTGAACTATCTTTATATACCTACCACTGTAGTAGACGTATGCAAATGAGATAACACGCCATTGGCTATCTCACTACAGTGTGAGTGGTGATTTCTTTTGTATACGATGGTTCATTTTTGAGCGGTTTTCTATTTTCGTTGTTGAAAGCTCAAACTGTTGTTCAGTCAAGAGTCGCTAGATTTGCCTAAATATAAAAATGAAGTATATTCGGATTAAATTTAAGTTTCTTCAATTAGCATATACGTAAACTGAGATGAAAATATTAAATCATTTGGATTCAAATGTGAACAGGTTGTTCTGTATTTTTATTTTGCAATTTTGACGACCCTAATGTAATGACAAGCGATAACACCGATAGACTTTGGAAAGCTTTATACTACTTAGAATAATTGGTACACTTACTAAGAGTTTATATAGTCTAGTATTCCCAAGAGAGTTCTCAATGGAGAGGTAATCATAAAGTAGGGGAGGTAACTCTCAATTACTTATTACACCTTATATAACTTCAATGTTCTTATTTGGTTAATTTTTGACCACTCTCGTTCTAAACGCCCATTAACAAAAAAGCTGTTTATTCTATCCTCCATTTCCTATATATATATATATATATATATTATTTTGATCATCCTACAGAAGACTGACAGTTATCAAGTGCCATTCGATTTATGGCAGCGTTACACAACTTAGATATACAGTGTAGTATATCCACAGGTCCTGCTAGTTAATAAGCAATGCTTAATTGTAATTTAATTATTGCTTGCTTTTTGTTTTCGAATAACCATGAACGTGGAAAAAATTAAACATAGAAAATGTTATATTAATTTTAGATTCCCTTACACAGCATTCATTCAGGATTGGGGTTAGTAAATAATAGATATCCCTTCTTTTCTTCTTAATATCATGGTTTTCACAAGTTTATGTCGATGACCACATATTCAATTTAGCAAAGAATAATTCATTTCCGCTTTCCAGACAGTGAAGCCTATGTTAAGAAAAGTTCCTTTGCCAGTAAGGTCCATTCTTAAGCACTTGTCCTTTGAGAGCTTAAGTGAGGCTCCTTTTCTTCCACATTTTATAATCGATTTTTACCTTAACTGTTTGGAGTTACAAGTTAAGATGAAAATTGTGATTAACAACTCGTTCCATACCCAAAATGATTTGTAAAAAATAAATAAATTATCTAATCAAAATTTTATAATTAAAAAAGAAAGAACTCTTGTTGAACTTGTCGACCGGAGAGAGTACCTGGATCGAGGATATTACGTCTCATTCATTCCCGACAGATTATTTGAAAACGTAAAGGTTTTCATTTTTTTTAACAATCTTCTAATTGCGTATTTAAGATCTAGAAAAAAAATTGTTTTAAATACGACAAACATCTTTAAAAGAATTTACAGTTTCGCCCCAAACAAGGAAACCTGTTAAATTATTGGAAATTTTCAGAAAGCAGAAAAAGAATTTAAACAAATAAGGAAAGACCTAACAAAATAACAACTGTTCGTTTGTTTTTTTTATGTTGTTTTTTCTTTTTCTTTTTCCTTGTTATGTTTATTGATGAGGCCCTCATCTTGCCGATGGGAGAAATTCTCCCAGATATTCTCCATCAAATAATTATTGCTGGTTTATTCCTCCACCGCCCACCGGGTGGCGTTCAAATTAAGGACGGAAATTCGCTAAATCTAAATTTATATCACGTAACGCAAATTTTTTTTCCCTACACCCCCGTCAAAAACCCCAATCCTATTTTTAATGATCCTTACGATTTGAGGGGGTGTGACATATGTATGTTAATTAAACCGGTGTGGATAATGCTCATCATAAACTCTATAATTGCAAATAAAATCAATAATCAAAACTGGTGTCACACACACACATGCACTCACCCCTCTCTCTCTCTCTCTCACACACACACACACACACACACACAAACACAAACACACACACAGATAAAGAGATAGAGATAGATAGAGTAATAAAGAATATCGGCCTCTATGTGATCTCTGATAAAATTGAGTTCGTGAGTTTCAAAAAGAAAGGAGACATCACCACACTCGACGATAAGCCTCTAAAGCCAGTAGAACAATTCACATACCTAGGTAGTAATATCTCATCCACAGAAAGCGATGTTAATACACGATTAGGAAAGGCATGGTCGGGCACAAACAAATTATCAGTCATATGGAAATCCGATCTCACCGACAAGTTAAAGCGACAATTCTTCCAGGCTCTGGTTATATCAGTACTGCTGTATGGCTGTACCACCTGGACCTTAACGAAGCGCCTTGAGAATAAGCTTGATGGGAGCTACACAAGAATACTGTGTGCGATCTTGAACAAGTCGTGGAAACAGCACCCCACAAGGAAGCAGCTGTACGGCCACCTGCTCCCCATCTCACAGACCATCCGAGTGAGACGGACAAGGCATGCTGGACACTGCTGGAGAAGCAAGGACGAGCTCATAAGCGACGTTCTCCTTTGAAGCCAACACATGGACATGCTAATATGGGCTGGCCACCAAGGGCCTACATTGACCAACTATGCGAGGATACCGGATGCTGAGCAGAGGACCTCTCTGGCACAATGAATGGTAGGGAGGGTTGGCGAGAGATTGTCATGGATATCCGTGCTAATTGTCCGACATGATGATGAGGATATATATATATATATATATATAGAAAGAGAGAGAGAGAGAGAGAGAGAGAGAGAGAGAGAGAGAGAGGAGAGAGAGAGAGAGAGAGAGAGGAGAGAGAGAGAGAGAGAGAGAATTCCAGTATAGATAATGGCAAATACAAAGACATACAGATAACACGTTAGAGAACAATCGTTCATCTTATTTTGTTTTGATGTCAGTGGATAGAGAGATATAGAAATATAGATAGATAGATAGATAGATAGAGAGAGAGAGAGAGAGAGAGAGAGAGAGAGATAGAGAGAGAGAGAGAGAGAGAGAGAGAGAGATAGCATACCTGTATAGATAATATAGGCATACAGGAAATAAGAACAATTGTTCATACTTTGTTTTGATGTCAGTGGATAGAGATATAGAAATATAGATAGATAGATAGATAGAGAGAGAGAGAGAGAGAGAGAGAGAGAGAGAGAGAGAGAGAGAGAGAGAGAGAGAGAGAGAGAGGGGGGAGCGAGAGATAGCATACCTGTATAGATAATATAGGCATACAGGAAATAAGAACAATTGTTCATCTTACTTTGATGTCAGTGGTAGTTGTCATTTAAATAGAACGTTGTATTCGTTATTTACATACTCTCAAGAATAGATTGAAGTGGACGTTAGCTTCGTGTACACTAGGCTTGGTTGATTTTTCACCTTTGTAAAAATATTAAATACTCCCAAAAATCTAAAGTTGTATATTGGTATAATGAATACTGACACAGAAGACTATATCTCTTACTTGCAACATTGTTTGAGGAAATAGCATTAAAGATTGTCAGTTAAAAATGCACTAAAATCCCCGTTTTCGCAACTTTTGGCCCAGAAATTGGTTAGAAAATTTAACAATTTCAGTATTTAAAACAGAAATTTATTTTACTAAGATGAAACGAATAAGATATTATAACGAGAATTAAAATTGAACATATCCATCATCACCGACACGTTTGATAGGCTGCTTTTTACTTCATTAATTAAGCATTAACAGAGATAACGTGGGAGTCTATCCCTTTTCTCTGGCGCTAGACCAAGAAGATTGGTTTTGCGTTTGAGGCAGAGCGCCGCACCTACCATCAGCTCCTTACTTTACCGCACAGATCCCTTTGTTACTAATACACTGAATTGGCGAGGGCCGGTATCGAACTAAGAACCTTGTGGTTTCTAGCCGAACGCTCTACCGACTGAGCTAACTAATATTTAGTTTTATCATTCTTCTTGGTTGCATTTTTAATCTTATTTGTCTTTTCTTTGCTTTGTTTTATTAGAATGTTTCGTATATATATATATATATATATATATATATATATATATATATATATATATATATATATATATATATATATATATATATATTAGAAAGGAAGGAAAAACTCAACACCGTTGATGGAAGCATCTGATGAAACTGGATCTTTGGAGGTATATTAAATCAACTTAGATTTATATAGGCCCCAATTTTGGTCGAAATAAATTTATTATGGAATTACGGTGTTGATAAATATTGCTCTGTATATAATCTAAAAAGTTTATTATACATTTAGCTCTTTTTAGTGATTTAAAAATTCATTGTATTTATACATACTGGATCATACAATAATAATACAGTGTATCACATATAGAATCATCCCTCACTACCAAGGTTTGGATACCTCTCATCTATCTATCTATCTATCTATATATATATATATATATATATATATATATATATATATATATATATAAACATCTCCACATCATAATTGAGACCAATGGCCCATGTAACTTTTCAAAACATAATCTTCAAAGGAGATGTGTACGAACAACACAGGAAAAGGGAATCTTGTGTTGATTTGATAAAATAAAAAGCAAAGCTTTGAGAAACGAAATTTCGTGACCAGAGATTAATTCTAATAATATCTTTTCGGAAAATATCTTTTGGAAATGGTTTTCTTGGCTTCAGTTCCACGGACAATATAATTAAAGAGAAGGCTGCTATTAGAAGTAACAGAGGGTTCGATGCGAACTGCGTGAAATTATGCGCATAAAAAAGAATTATGGAAAAATCGACCTTCTTCACCTCGATGAAGATCGCGGACTTGAAGAAGCTGAAGAAAATGGCTGGAACCATGAAATATGGATAAAGAATCACTATGAAAGAACATGAAGACATATTTTGTTGTATCACGAGGTGGAAAGATACACTGAATGGTGTGCTCAATACATTTATTAAACACTAGCATCCGGTGCCAAACGGATACATACAAACACAGAACAAATAAGTACAAACTACAAACAAGACAAACTTACACTAAAAGAGGAGGGTCAGTTCGGTATAGCCAACGCAGCAAAGTCAGTTTGAATATTATTCAGCTAGTAAATCGAGTTTAATCATAGGCTATTTTATGTCTATGAGCCAGTCCATCTGGTAGAGTACTGAAGAGGTGTTAGCTACTCTAAAACAGATTTGAATTTTCTGGAGACAGTAAATGGTATCAAAGAATTTTATGATAACTAGCAGGAACCGTGGATATACCACAGTATGATAATTTAATTATTACAACGTTTAATATAGCGCAGTATGATAATGTAATTATTACAACGTTTAATATAGCGCAGTATGATAATTTAATTATTACAACGTTTAATATACCACAGTATGATAATTTAATTATTACAACGTTTAATATAACACAGTATGGTAATTTAATTATTACAACGTTTAATATAACACAGTATGATAATTTAATTATTACAACGTTTAATATACACAGTATGATAATTTAATTATTACAACGTTTAATATAACACAGTATGGTAATTTAATTATTACAACGTTTAATATACCACAGTATGATAATTTAATTATTACAACGTTTAATATACCACAGTATGGTAATTTAATTATTACAACGTTTAATATAACACAGTATGGTAATTTAATTATTACAACGTTTAATATACCATAGTATGATAATTTAATTATTACAACGTTTGATATGTATACTTTACAGCTACTGCGAAATAGTTCAATAAGTAAAAATGTATAATAATCTTGATTTAACTCTCTTTACCCTTTTTTTTCTTTCTTTCTTTTCACTTTTTCATGTTCGGCTGAAACAGATTAGCGTTATCGCTTCCGAGCACTAACTCCTCTCTCTAGCCTTCTCCTACTATCTTTCTTTTTTATCATATTTTTTATGTGTAGCATGTTCTTTTTCTTCCCTTTCTTTATAATAAAAACACAATGGTCCATTATTGAAGTGAAGGAACTCATAAGAAATTAGAATTCGGTGCATAAGCAACACCAGATAATCAGCATTTAATTTTCATCTTGTCCAATTTGGATGGAATCATTTTTAACCAGAGGATGTTGCAAAATTAAGGGATACGACTATTAATATATAAATATAGATTGTAAAAAGATGTGAAATTGTCGGTAAGAAATCTGTAACTGAATGTACTAATCCGAAGAACTCACACCCAGTCTTATTGGTATGATCTCCCTGTTTAATATATATATATATATATATATATATATATATATATATATATATATAAAAAGTGGATGACCTATAGAGGAATATAAAATATCGATTTAGTCACAACTTGGATCGTCGATAATAATCAACCGAATAATTGGGGTTATAAAGAATATAAGAGTGCTCAATACGTTTGCAGAGCGGATTTAATCAAACGTTATAGTAAGATAAACTACTCGAGTTTCACCATGTGAATCTTCAGGGTTAACCCAGAAGACCCAAATGATGAAACACTAGTAGGATATCTGTCTCTACGAGAAAACAGCTATACGGCCACCTACCACATATCACACAAACCATCAAAGTAAGACGGACAAGACACGCGGGACACTGCTGGAGAAGCAAGGACGAACTCATAAGCGACGCCCTCCTGTGGAAGCCAGCACATGGACAAGCCAGTGTGGGCCGACCAACAAAAACGTACATTGATCAGCTCTGTGCGGATGCAGGATGCTGCATAGAGGACCTCCCGAGAATGATGAGCGATATGGACGGATGGAGAGAGATTGTCATGGATATCCGCGCTGAAAGCACGACATGATGATGATAATATATATATATATATATATATATATATATATATATATATATATATGAAATCATTAACAAATTGAAACACTTTAGCCAAAACAGAAATGAAAATGTAAATAAATGTTAAAACTAAATGATGTCGTCACGAAACGAAACAGACTTTTATAATTTACTGTATTCTGTCGTTGTAATAGTTTGGAATATCATAAAATAATATTGAGACCACAACAGACATTTATAATTAGAGAAATTCGAGACAGAAAAAAATGAAACACAGACAAGAAAATTGACAAAAAGATTATCGGAAAATGGAGTCAATTATTTATGAACTTTCACTTTCAACACAATTGTTCTTTTTTTGTTTTATATATATTATATATATATATATATAATATATATATTATATATATATATATATCTGTAAATTGTGTATATATATATATATATATATTATATATATATATGTGTGTGTCTTTTTTATGTTGAAGTTGGGCGTTATTATGTAGCATTAAAACTGAAGGAACTCGATGTTGTGGAGTACAGGATTCATTTATTTTTTGTTATTTATTTATTATCATAAATTTTCGGGATCGTTAGATTCCCTTCCTCAGATGAATGTCGCCCTGTTGAACGGATCCTTTGTCTGTTGTTATTGAAAGCGGCCGCGTCTGTAAAATATTTGTAATAACGGAGTATTCCGATATCAGCGTTTAGTCCCTTCACGCGAGTTCGTAGTTTTAAAATCAATTTTGTTTCTGCTTGTTTTCGAGATTGTGTTGTTGGAAATGCGTGGTCTATTAAGATACATTTGAGGTGTGTAAGGTTGTGTGGTGGGGTGTTAAAGTGAAGTGCTATCGTGCTATGGGGTGATTTGAGTTTTATTGTGGATTTGTGGTTATTCAATCTTATTCTAAAAAGTGTTGATGTTTCTCCCTCATATCCGCTATTTATGCATTGTGTACAGTATATGTAATATACAATATTAGGGCTATCGCATGTTAGGTGTGGTGGATGGATTGTTATGTTCGTGTAGGGTATTTTTATTTCGATTTCAGTGTGTATATGGCTGCAAATTTGGCATCTAGGCTTGTTGAATCTTTTATTACCTTTCTGTACGGTGTTATGTAGATGTTTTCTGGATGCAGTGAGGATGTTGCGTAGGTTGGGTGGGTGTTTTTTGCGTTGATGGGTGGGGATTTGAAGATGGACTTTTTTGTGGGGTCGGTTTGTAGGGTTTTATATTGTTCGGTGAGTAGCTTGGTTAGTTTGTGCATGTGTCGACTGTGGTGAAATACCATGGGGATTCGGTCATTAGTTTGGTGTGGTTTATATTTGAGTAGTTCCTGTCTATTTAGAGATAATGCTTTGTCGAACGCTTTTTTTATTAATTTTATGGGGTAATCACTATTTAGGAATTTACTTGCTAGGTTGGCTGTGTTGCATGTATTCTTGTTGGTCTTCACATATGCATCTTAATCTTATGCATGCACTGTAGATTATCGATTTTTTTAGTTTATGGGTGTGGTTGCTGTTGTAGTTTAGAAATGTGTGGTTATCAGTGGGTTTGGTGTAAAGAGTGGTAGTTATGGTATTATTTCTTAATTTTGTGGTTATATCTAGGAAAGGAATCGAGCAGGTGGAGTGTTTTATCGAGAATTTTATGGATTGGTGGTAGCTGTATGGAAATCTAGGAGGCTGTTGAGGCCATGTGTCCATATAAGGAAGATGTCATCTATATATCTATAGTAATAGGTTGGGGTTAGAGGGTAGTCTTTGAGTAGTTTTGTTTCTAGTGTGTGCATGAATATGTCTGCATAGCATGGCGCCATCTTCGTACCCATCGCCGTGCCCCTGGTTTGTGGGTAGTGTTTTTTGTTGAATTGAAAATTATTATATGTTAGAATGAAGCGGATTATTTGGCATATGTCGTTGATTTTGTCTGCGGGGAGTTTGTTGTGTGTGAGGAATACCCTACATGCTTGAATCCCTTCGTTATGTGGTATGTTGGTGTATAGGGATGCAACATCCATTGTTGCCAGAATGGTTCCCTCGGGAAGTGTACCTAACTTTTGTATTTCATTGAAGAAGTGCGTGGTGTCTTTGATGTGTGTGGGGATTGTGTGTCGTAGACCCCTAAACTACAACATATATATATATATATATATATATATATATATATATATATATATTTGTGTGTCTGTGTGTATGTATGTATACTATCTGAATCTGTGGATATCCCACAGTATGTTAATTTAACTATTACAACGTTTGATATGTTTACTTAAGAGCGATTATAAATTATTTCAATATGTAAAAAGTATGATAATCTTGATTTAACTCATTCTCACTCTTTTAAGTTGGATTGAAACAGATTAGCGATATCGCTTGCGTGCTCTCACCTTCTCTCTCTCTATCTTTCCCTTACCCCCTGTGCTACATGCTGAGTTGGCGAGGTCCGGTATCGAACCAGGAACCTTGCGATTTCTTGGCAAGTGCTCTACTGACTGAGCTAAACCGTTGATATACCATCAAACAAAGAAACTAAATCAAACTATTGTGGTCGGTGAGACCAGTTTTCTCACCACTAATTGTTCAATTGTATCGTAAATTCTACTTAGTCTGGTTAAAACATTGAAAATGCCAAGTTTAGGAGGATGTAGGGAAACCATAGAAATGTTTGTGACGTTTACTTAAGTCTTTATTGCTTATGCAATCAGTTAACGATACTTCATCATTTACAATTCTCAAGACAAATTGGGAAAAGGTGTTGTATACGAAATCAAAGATCCGCCCAGTGTATAAACACTCGTTATTCTCTTTTTTTTAAACACAGAATAAAAGAAAAATAATTATTTGGTATACAACACAGTCACTTCAACATGTCAGCTTAAACGAAATCAACTTTATATGTTTTTGGTGGGATTCAGATTGAATAGTCTATTTCATAGAAAATTTCGATCGATTGAATTATGCCTTTCAATGGTTAAAGGACAAATAAGTCTGGTGCTGATTTTGTTCTACGTAGAATGGCTATGGGGTCCACATTAAAAAGGTTGAGAACCACTGTCTTTAATAAAATCAGTGATTCACCCGAAACAGTAATCTCAGATATTCTTTACATTATATTTTACGAATACAAGGTGTGTCAAAAAAGTACCGAGATTTTTTTACTTTTTGACATACCTTGTATTCTATAAAAAATTAACGTTCCATTCATTCTTCATTTCTTTCTTGGTAAATATAGCTTTAAAATCTCTAGTTTTTGACACACCTTGTATTCTGAAAAAATAACGTTCCATTCATTCTTCATTTCTATCTTGGTAAATACAGCTTTAAAATATGTACTTTTTGACACACCTTGTATTCTCAAAAAATTAACGTTATATTTATTGTTCATTCCTATCTTGGTAAATACAGCTTCAATCTCGATAATTTTTGACACACCTTATATACAGTTTTCATTCGTATTTCAACAAGACACAAAGTAATGCACGTATGCGAAACACACAATGATACTGCGGATAAGAAAATTTATCTTTTGTTTACAACTATCCTACTAAGGAGAGGCTTACCGTAACGGTTATCGTCACTGGTTGGTTGGTTGGTTGGTTGGATTTTACGGCATGTCAACCCTTGTTGGGTCATATTATGCCGAAGACGTTTTTGTTTTCTTCATTCTTGATAGGTGCTCAATTTTAAAAAAATTCATTTTTTAAATACATTTTGTAAACTCATGTTTTTTCTATTTAACCCATATATGGGATCCTAACAGGTACTACCACTCAGGGTTAGAGTTTTAAAAAATTTCTTAAAGTGAGGGAAAATGAGTAAAATATAAAGATACAAAAATCAAAGATTCGTTCAACGTTTGTCATTCTCTTCCGGCGCAGAATAAACAAATCATTTCGTATACAAGACACTCACTTGAACATGTCAGCCAAAACGAAATCAACAAGAGAAAAAAACTTTATATGATTTTGGTGGGATTCAGACTGAATAATCTATTCAATAGACATTTCGATCGATTGAATTAAGCTTTTCAATGGTTAAGGGACAAAGAAGTCAAGTGCTGTTTTTTCTGTATCTTAATGACGGACCTCATATTAAAAACTAGCGTATTAATAATATATATATATATATATATATATATATATATATATATATATATATATATTTGTGAATAAAAGGCCTTAAATACCATAGGTATCGTGGTTATGGACCATTTCCACTCGTGGGTATCTAGATACTCACGAGTGGAAATGGTCCATAACCACGATATCCATGGTATTTAAGGCCTTTTTATTCACAAATAACTTTGCTCTGTTTACAATAATTAAACATTGAGCTCTCATGCGGAACCTGAACTCTACAACAAACTACTGGTAGAGGATAGGACCAGCCTAGAATCACCTTGAACCAAGAAACTTGGTACCACACCAAAGTATATATATATATATATATATATATATCTATCTATCTATCTATCTATCTATATATTATATATATATATATATATATAGAGAGAGAGAGAGAGAGAGAGAGAGAAACTAGCAGGACCTGTGGAGATACCACAGTATGATAATTTAGTTATTACAACGTTTGATATGTTTACTTAAGAGTTATTTCCAAATAGTTCAATATGTAATAAGTATAATAATCTTGATTTAACTCCCTCTAGCTATTTTTTTCTTTCCTTCTTTTCATCTTTTCATTATGTTCGATTGAAACAGATTATCGTTATCGTTTCCACTCACTCCCCCACTCTCTATCTTTTCCCTACTCTCTTTCTTTCTTTCTTTCTTTCCTATTTCTTTCTTTCTTTCCTATTATATTTTTTCTGTGTAGTATTGCTTTTTCTTCCCTTTCTTTCTTTATAATAAAAACGGAATGGTTCATTATTTAGCTGAGGTGAAGAAACCCAGGAAAAATAAGAATTTAACTAAAGATATAGTTTATCTACAACTAGAAACGGCTACCCGGCGTCGCCTGGGAAGAAAGGGGAGGCAGTTAGCCTCGCAGATACATTATTACTGAATCGTGGGTTGGATCCTCACAGGATGCCCTAATAAATCCCTACATAAAAAAGATATTGCGTTGATTCGGCCTGGTGTAGTGTTAAAAAAATTGCACAGACACTCTGAAAAGAAAAATCAGTGTCTCCTATTCAAAATATCAAATGCAAAAAAAAAAAAAAAAAAAAAAATCCCATGCGATTACTATTTAATTAAAAAAATTTATCTTCACGAATGTAAATCAAATCTTTATTATTTTTACTCAAAAAGCAAGATCTGGTGATAGTGAATGTATATATATATATATATTTACTTTGTCGTTAATTGTTATATTATTTTAGTTTCAGCCGGACATACACGCATATATACGTACACACAACTGCCCTTTATACACGTACTAGCTATGGACTAGAAGCGGCTACCCGGCGTCGCCTGGGTGGAGGGAGATTTTTTAAAAGTTAGTCTCGCAGATCCATTATTACTTCATCAAATCAAATCTTCATTATTTTTGCTCAAAAACCGAGCCCTGGTGATATTTAATGTGCATATATATTTACTTTCTCGTCAATTATTTTATTTTCGAAGTTTCCTCCGGACATACAGATTCACACAACTGCCCTTTATATATGTATAGATAGATAGATTGCTTATCGACAAACAAATTTTCCCAAATGCTTCTATCTCTGAATGTATTTAATAGTTTAATTAAGGATGGTAACTATTTTTAATATATATTAATATTTATCCTATACATCAGATACATTTATCTATATATATTACCCTTGTGGGTAAATTATATTCCTAGATAAATAATTATGAATCAACTGATGATAAATTCACCGGAAACACATAAAAAGGGAAAGAAAGAGAAGAGATTGGAAGTATGCCCTCCAGCAGGGTCCTTATCTTTTCTTTGAATTTAAAGATCTATTAAAAAATCACCAAGCCAAAGATAAGTGTCACCTCCAGATTATATGTGCAATTGTAAAGTTCGATTTTCCAGGTGACATCTTCAAATTGAAACGTTTCATTTTCTTTCTTTTTTTCATTGTTTTTTAATTTGGTCATCATACACCCACGAATGTCAAAACGGTGGGAAAAAATATAGAAACAACTGAGATAGATAGATAGACACATAAATATAAACAGACTGACATAGATAGATATATAGATTGGAAACAGCAGAGATAGATGAATAGATAAATATGAACAGACTGATATATATATATATATATATATATATATATATATATATATATATATATATATTAGAAACAACGTAGATAGATAGATAGACAGATAGATATGAACTGACTGAGATAAATAGATAGTTCGATTTGAAACAACTGAGATAGATAGATTAGATTAGAAACCACTGAGGTAAATAGATAGATAGATAGATTGACATGAACAGACTGAGATAGATAAATTAAAAAAAAAACTGGGATAGATAGATAGACACACACACATACTGAGATAGATGAACGGATATATATATATATATATATATATATATATATATATATATATATATATATATATCTGGATAGATAGATAGATAGATAGACAGACACATACTGGGATAGATATGAACGGATATATATATATATATATATATATATATATATATATATATATGAAGATATGATGGATGTAGTAGAATCCGACAGTATAAGGTGGGTAAAACACACTACTACCAAAACTTTATCCTCCCTTTGACCTACCCCTGGGCCCATTTACTCCCAACCTCTCTATACTTCCTGTAAACTATCCCCACACTTCATTCATGTCAGCCCCTATCCTCCCTCCCTTCACTTCCGCTACTAACTCACCCCCTCACCACATCACATGCATTCGCACGTAATTTTGATTTCAATAAAAAATATTTGACTGAGGGTGTCCGTATAAATCGGACGAAACCTTTCAACTCTTAGATTTGTTTTGAGTTATCATTTATTGTTCAGTATACTTTTACCTACCTCATATATATATATAATATATATATATATATATATATATATATATATATATATATATATATATATATAGATCGTTTCCATATATATATATATATATATATATATATATATATATATATATATAGATAGATAGATAGATAGATTTTTTCATCTCATCGTCAAACATCGCGGAAGTCAAAAGCGCGGGAATTAATTCAAAGTGCCAAAGATGTTGCTAAAATGGCGGAATTAATAACATTTAAATCCTGGCGTCTTCTGTATTGTCAGTCTGTGACGCCAGAAACAGATGTTCTGGTAAGAACTAATTGAAAAGAATTCCTTTCTAGAATCTTCCATGCAAATTTATATAAGATGGATTTTATCTATAAGGTATATTTGTCTATTGTGGGAAAAAACAACACATACATACACACATATGATTGGATAAAATGATGTGCGTATGTATGTGTTGTTTTTTGTTTGTTTGTTTGTTTTTAACCACCTTTTAACAAAGCCACATACATACGCACATCACTTTATCCAATCATACACATCCTATGTCTATTGAATTTTCTGAAATTTTTTGCAATTTTTTCGATTTTCCTTGCATTTGTAACATCTTCACCTGACGATTGCCTCACATGAAACCAATATGGTCGTGAATGTTCCTTTGTCACCAAATAAACAGATATGTAAAACCTTTATATATTTACTTTATTATATTATATAACAGCTCTATTTTAAATTGAGCACTCTACCAATAATACTGCCTTTGGTACACCGTTCCAGCAAAAGCTGAAACAGTGAACATCCCACACTATAGTATATATATATATATATATATATATATATATATATATATATATATATATATATATAATGAATAAAGAATAAATGAGAAAAGTATTGGCATAAAAAGGTGCTTAATGCTGATAAAGCAGAGTAGATTTACAATCAATAATAATGATATTATGGATATTATAAACTGATAACTATGTTTCATGCTTACACAATCTTCATAATATCATTATTATTGATTATATATATATATATATATATATATATATATATATATATATAGAGAGAGAGAGAGAGAGAGAGATGGATAAATAGATATTTCGCTGCCAGTATGCAGATTCCACTGGGAAATATATGTGTAGGTAATTTCACAACCCATTCACCAGAGTTATAGTGTGATACAGTGTGGCAAGTATATGGCACCCACAGTGAAGTCTATGAGATTTGGCTAGTCTTAAAATCGACTTTGGCCTTAATTTAAAAAAAAATTTCAATTGAAATGCTTGCAAGACGTGTCCTAGGTATGACGTTAAACTGCATCTAATGGTAAAGTTCCAATTCTGGAGCTCTGGGGAGTGTGGAGTACTCCTTCATTGCCATTACTCCCGGGTCCACTCTGACACGGAGTGGTAGTACCTGTTAGGGTCACATCTATGGTCTAAATAGAAAAAAGTGAGAAAAATAGAAAAATTTATATGTAGTAAAATGATATAGTCAGAAAGTCTACTCGAGTTTCACCGTTCGGATCGTCAGGACTATCTGCGATGAATTAATAAAATCAATTAAAATAAACAAAATGCATTATCATAGATCTACAGCGTACAGGAGTTAAACAAAGATTTGAATACCTATCAAGCATAAATTGAACAAAACACCTTTGGCATAGAATAACCCAACAAGGATTGACATTAGTATTATCTGTGTTATTCGGACTATTGTCCCCATCTTCTTTGTTATTTGTACAACGTTTCGGCCGATATACACTCCGGCCTTCTTCAGGTATTTCTTGTCGAACTTTGAACCTAACCCTTTTATTTATTCCACGGGGGTATCCTGTTCTCATTCCGCTAACCATAGCTGGGGTAGGAGTTGTGTTAATCAATTATTTTTCTAACTGCTTTCACTCAGGATTGAACTCGGGTACCAGAGATAACTGTCACTTAGAACTGTTTTAACCTAACTGCCTAATCCAATTGGACAAGTGAGTGTGAATTTTGGGAATTTATAAACCTAATGTCTTGATTTGGCTAGAATATCTACCTATTTTACTTATGTATGATTTTTTTCCTAGATTCATATTGTGTGTTTTTTTGGGGTTAGCGGAATGAGAACAGGATACCCCCGTGGAATAAATAAAGGGTTAGGTTCAAAGTTCCGTGATGGCTCCCGAATACGACAAAAAAGTTCCCGAGTTCGAAAAGAAGGTCCCCGAGTCCGAGAAGGTTCCCGAGTCCGACAAGAAATATACCCGAAGAAGGCCGGAGGGTATATCGGCCGAAACGTTGTACAAATAACAATGAAGATGGGGACAATAGTCCGAATAACACAGATAATACTAATCTTCAAGCCTCATCTCAAACATTCAGAGAAAAAGGATTGACATGCCGTAAAATCCAACCAACCAATCAACAGCTAGCAAGACAAGAGTTCCTGTGAAGCCATATCTTCAACTTCTTCGTAGAATAAAGAGAGGAAGCCCACTTAAGCGACTCTATTGGTTTGCATGAACTCTTATCCCCAAGGAAAACTTTGATGCCATGTCCAGTTAACTCTTGTTTCTTGTCGTCCATATCGACAACTCGAAGATCGGTCACTTTTGATCATGAAAATTAATTAACTTACTCCAGCCTACCAAAGTACGCTCGCTTCACGTGGAATTTAGGTGAAAGTATATTTCTCCGTTAATTAGAATTATCCGAATCATTATTCAAGATCGAAAGAAAGAAAAAAAGATGTACATTTGCTAGTGGAACGTGAAGAAATTAATTTTGTTTTATTAAGTAATAAGAAAACTGATGTTGGCATGGGGAAAGTGCACCTTAGATGACAGACAGACACACATACACACGCACACACACACACACACACACACACACACTCACACACACACACACACACACATATATATATATATATATGAAGTTAAGTAAACAAACAAATGTGTTTATTTTTATATGGCTTTGAGCCGACAATTTTTGGAGGATATGTGCTTAATTGAAGTCATACCTAATTTTGAAAATTAATTAGTTCATAATTAATGAATTTAGGCGGGCATATATGTTCAAATGTAAGGCTAAACTAATCGAGAAAATGTCAATCCCTGAATGTACATTTTGACCTATTAGGTCTCATCAGCAAGGTTATAGTATGACTTCAATTAAACACATATCCTCCAAAAATTGTCGGCTCAAAGCAATATAAAAATAAACACATTTGTTTGTTTACTTACCCTCATACTGTCGTGTAGCAAGTCAATAAAAAGTGGAATATAAATAAGTTTCAAAACGAACGAAGAATGTCGGATTGGCAAGCTAGTGTAACGGTTAGAGACTTCGCCTGTCAGCTTGATAGTCGAGGTTTAGAGTCACACACGGAGCAGTCTCCCATGTCTGTAACCTTGCTGATGAGACCTAATAGGTCAAAATGTACATTCAGGGATTGACATTTTCTCGATTCGTTTAGCCTTACATTTGAACATATATGCCCGCCTAAATTCATTAATTATTAATTAATTTATTTTCAAAATTAGGTATGACTTCAATTAAGCATATATATATATATATATATATATATATATATATATATATATACACCAAACTTGTTGGTAAATTCTCACAGTAAGAAAAAACCGGCAAATAGTTTGATTGTAAAAATATATTACCAAACATCACACGGAAATAAAAAACTTTTTGGAAAAAAAGAAAAGACCAAGATAATCGCACCAACCAAAAATAATCTATACATACAAAATCATAGAAAATGTTTGAGAGTAGATTGTTAAATAAACAATTCCCGCGAAAATTCTGATATAGACTTTTTTTGTCAATTTCCTTTTCTTTTGGAAATATGGTCACCTGGTATACCATATTTTCCGAATTACATTATCCCCCAAATGGGCAGTCATTCTTAACTCTGCAGTTGCAGTTATTTCTGCTGTTTGATATTTCGTTGCTATGGTATTTTTTTAGTGTATTTATATTGTGGTTATTGATTATCTTAGCTAAGTTGATCGTGCAGGAATAACTAATTTTTAATGTTTTTCTATTAAAGATCTTACTTAGGGGATTATTTTGGTTAAAGTGCTTGTCTACCATTTTAAGGAAGAATTTTCCTATATTAATGTTAGTTAATTTGCAGAAAGGGGGGTTAAACCATATAACCATCCTCTTTCTACATTTACATTGTATTTGCCCCATTCGTTATTATCTTCATTTTTACTGATATTTTCATATTCGTTATTTTGAGAATCATTAGTATAATTTTCTTCTTTCTCATCTAATTTCTTATTCTGTTTACTATTTCCTAAGTTTGGCAGGTAGGAAAGTTTATGCTTGAAACCACTTTTTTCAAGGGCTTCATTGTACACCTTGCTGTTTTCCTTAAATATTTTTTCGTCATATATATATATATATATATATATATATATATATATATATATATATATTAGTTATTTAGTATTGAAGAATTAAAAATAAAAGTGCTATATTACAGGTGTAAGAGATGTATATATTTGTTATAGATTACAGTACATTTACAGGGTGATTGTTACCATTGGTTTCAAACCAGTGTATTGACCACTTATTATTATATTCTTTCACGGGCTTGTTGTCTTGGTAAGTCGCCAATACACTGCTTTGGAACCAATGGTAATAATCGCCCCGTAAATATATTATAAGCTCTACCATATATATATACACATATATATATATATATATATATGTGTGTGTGTGTGTGTGTGTCTGTCTGTCTGTATTAGATAGTACACACGCAAAGCTTAAACTCAGATCTAGGTAAATTAAATTCATTCAAATACTTCAATATATACATGTCCGAGTTGGATGTTATGTGATAAGTTCCATGTTATTTCATCCAATATTTTGAGAGAATGATCTCTCTTTTACCAGGACTTTTTAGACTGGTTGACTACTGTGGCCCATTGCAAAAGAGAGATCTTTTTCTCGAAATAAAATGGAACTTAGCACATAACATCCAACCCAGTTTCTCAATTATTTCACACTTTACCCATGCTTCATACTAAATCCCAAAAATATATATGAAAGACAGACAGACAGACACACACACATACATATATGTATACAGATATAATATATATATATTGAATATTAGACACATCAGATATACCAACAAAGAACCATACAGGGACTCCACAACGACAACATATACATTAGTATATATATATATATATATATATATATATATATATATATGTGTGTGTGTGTGTATATATAGATAAAAGGGTATGAAAACACACAATATTGTTAAAATGAATATATTTTTATATCATTTTCATAGCTAATATTGAACAATATTTCGATTTATAAAAAATCATCATCAGAGCATGTCTTTTTTTAATCCGGACTCATCGAGAGAGAATCAGAAAATAATTTAAATTCAAACCGGAAGCATTGTTTTTTTTCCAAAAAGCGTGTTTCGCTAACGTCATGAACATATTGCTACATTGTATTTCTTCAGTGTAGCAGTTTTTGAAAGAAAAAGAAATACTTCAAATTCAAAAATAGAAAAATTCTCTTTTCAAAAAAGAAGACTTTTAAATAATTAAGAGTTTTGACATTAGTAGTTAGCGAAACACGCAGTAGATGTACAAAGACGAAGCGATCGCATAGCTTACACGCTTTTTTGGAAAAAAAAAATGCTTCCGGTTTGAATTTAAATTATTTTCTGCTTCTCTCTCGATGAGTCCGGATTAAAAAAACATGCTCTGATGATGTATTTTTATAAATCGAAATATTGTTCAATATTAGCTATGAAAATGATATAAAAATATATTCATTTTACAATATTGTGTGTTTTCATACCCTTTTATCTATACATATACCGTCGGATTCATTTCCTTACACTTAACTCATATATATATATATATATATATATATATATATAATATATATAATATATATACGCAAACTTAAATACATAAATAGATAGATAGATAGATAGATAGATAGATTGTGTAATGTTTATATAAACTTTATATAAAACAAGTTATGAAAATGAATTGAACATAAAGATACAAAATGAAAGATTCGTTCAACGTTGGTCATTCTCTTCCGGCGCAGAATAAACAAATCATTTCGTATACAAGACACTCACTTGAACATGTCAGCCAAAACGAAATCAAAAAGAGAAAAAACTTTATATGATTTTGATGGGATTCAGACTGAATAATCTATTCCATAGACATTTCGATCGATTGAATTAAGCAATTCAATGGTTAAGGGACAAAGAGGACAAGTGCTGGTTTTTTCCTATGTTAATACCGGTCCCCGTATTGTAAATGAGATAAAACAAACGGTAGATTCTAAGAAATATAATAAAAACTTAAATCTCCATATCATCAATTCTTTTACTTCATACAACACTTTGTCTCTTGTCTGACCAAGATAACGAATAATTCCCCATAGTAATCAAGTGATCTCGTAACTATTTTTTAATGGTAGAATTTGAATGTATAAATACTCATGCACATACAATATTATAGACCTATATATATCCTTATATATATATATATATATATATATATATATATATATATATATAGGGACCGGCTTGGAATCGAAAGATTCTGAGTTCGAGACTGGTCCCCACCAACTCAGCGCATGAGTAGCACAGATTACTGATTTGTCTGGTAAATGGGGAGCTTATGGTAGGTGCGGCGCTCCACTTCAGCAAAAACAATATCCCTGGTCTAGTGGTCGCGAAAAGGGAATAAACTCCTCGCTGTCCGGCTGATACCAACTATAGGCCACTCCGCCAGCTTTACTTATATATATTATATATATATATATATATATATATATATATATATATATATTACAATATACTACTAGAAACGATAATATGCTACTAGAACCGACAACAACAAAAAACACAGATACATGTACCTAATAGACTAGAAGAAAGGAAAGGAAATCAGATCAAAGCAATTTACCGGGAAAAAAACAAACCAAAAACCAAAACAGAAGAACCAAAAAAACAAAAAAAAAACAAAAAACAAAAAAAGAAACAACAACAATTTGGTTGACTAGTCATGAAATCAACTGGAATTAACCAAACTCTAAAAATAACTATATGTCGATATAAGTTCCAATACAGACATAATTGTTTTAGCTTGACAAGGATTTTAAAGGATTCGAAACACGTATCGCGCCCACGATAAAATTGAAAAATAATTCAGATTACTTTTCAGATTATATATATATATATATATATATATATATATATATATATCTTATTATAATGGAGATTGTGTGTTTTTCCGTCTGTAACCGAAACTATATTACTATTCAAGTAACAATTCCCTTAGTTATTGACATCAAATTCTCCATGATTTTATTTTTATTTAAACCTCAATCATTAATAAAATTATTTTACATTATTAATACTGTTAACCATGTCTACATACTGACAACATGCTATTATATTTATATATACAACAAAATAGTGGTTTACAGTGTGAACGGGAAAGCTAATTTGCATATTAATATTAAAAAATCGAATTTAATAAATATGTGCTTAGTATTATTGATTTCTAACTGTTTGGTTTTATTTTAATGAATATAAGCAAAAAAATCTTCAATGAATCTTAAATGAAATCCATTAACAAGATAAAATAACTGTCATTTTATTATTTACTTCCTCTTTTAACTAAATACTTAAATTAGAAAAAAATAACAATGAAAGACGATAGTGATGGAAGAGTAAGTTTCTGTTGTTCCATTTTTTATTATACTCTCTCTGTTTCAAATCTTTTTATTTGCATTCTTAGTTAGTTTCATTAGCCTTTCTGATTTAATACAATATTTTATTACATTAAAACTTAAATACTTGCACCCAGGGTGCATATATTTGCTAGTATATATATATAAAATATCTAAAAATTGGTCTGAATCATTTTATTGTGTGCGTGACATGTATTATATATATATATATATATATATATATGGGAATAAAAGGCCTTAAATACCATGGTATCGTGATTATGGACCATTTCCACTCGCGAGTATGCCCACGAGCTTCTTCAGACCACTGATATCTTTTATTAATAAAAGTAGAAATGGTCTATAACCACGATACCCATGGTATTTAAGGCCTTTTATTCCCAAATAACTTTGCTCTGTTTACAATAATTAAACATTGAGCTCTCACACGGAACCTGAACTCTACTTCAAATTACTGGTAGAGAAGTAGGACCCGCCTAGAATCACCTTGTACCAAAAAAATTGGTACCGCACCAAAGTATATATATATATATATATATATATATATATATTTGGGAGATTATGTGCTTAATTAAAGTCATACCTAATTTGTTAATTAATTAATTATAATTAAATGAATTAGGCGTGCATATCGGTTTAAATGTAAAGCGTAAACAAGACTTTTTCTCGATTTGTTTACGCTTTACATTTAAACCGATATGCACGCCTAATTCTTTTAATTAACAAATTAGATATGACTTTAATTAAGCACATAATCTTCCAAAAATTGTCGGCCTTCGTCATTTCAAACACATTGTTTGTTCACTTCATATATATATATTATATATATATATATATATATATATATATATATATAAAGTGTGTGATGTTTATGTAAACCTTATCTAATGTCATTGTATTCTTGAAAATGTTCATCTTGCCCCAGGAATTCTTTTCCATGTCATGGGAAATGTTTTCTAGTCGACATCTTTTTTTTTCAGATTGTTTTCCTCGTGATATCCCATTTGGACAAAGATATCGGAAGATTGGTACGTAGAGAAAATTGATTAGCTATTCACTTCTCTGAATCAGCAGCTAAGAATTCCCTGGTAGGTGGCGGTTGAGGCGGCAGTAGTAGTAGTAGTAGTAGTAGTAGTAGTAGTAGTAATAGTGGTATTATTATTATTAGTTGTAGTAGTATGTTGTTGTGGGGGCGGTGGTGAAAATCGGTGTACATATGAGTCGTGACTTTGGAAGAGAAAAGAAAAAAAATATTAAGCGAGACTGAAGAGAAAGAGGAAGGAAAGAAAACAAAAGGACGAAGAGAAAGGGGAAAAGAAAAGAGTAGCGGTGAAAGGAAGAATGAAAGTAAAGGAAAAGAAATGGAGAAAATTAAAAGAAAGAAAAAAAAAAAAAAAGAAAGAAAACGAAAGGAAAAAAAAGATACTTTGAAAAGGAAAAAGAAAGATGATCAAAGAAAGAAATATATTTGGATATGAAAAAGAGATGTTTCAAAAGAAACAGAAAGAGAAAGAAAGAAAGAAATATATTTTGAAATGAAAAAAGAAAGAGAAAGAAAGATACATATTTGAAAATGAAAAAGAAAGAAAAAAAGAGATATTTTGAAAATGAAAAAAAAGAAAGAAAGAAAAAATATATTTGAAATGAAAAAAGAAAAAAGAGATTTGAAAAATGAAAAGGAAAAAGAAAGAAAGAATGAGAAATATATTTGAAAATGAAAAAGAAAGAAAAAAGAGAGATTTTCAAAATGAAAAAAGAAAAAGAAAGAAAGAAAGAAGAAAGAAATGTATTGGAAAATGAAAAAAGAAAGAAAAAAAAGAGATATTTTGAAAATGAAAAAAAAAAAAAAGAAAGAAAGAAAGAAAAAATATATTTAAATGAAAAAAGAAAGAAAAAAGAGAGATTTTCAAAATGAAAAACAGAAAAGAAAGAAAGAAGAAAGAAATGTATTGGAAATGAAAAAAGAAAGAAAAAAAGAGATATTTTGAAAATGAAAAACGAAAAAGAAAGAAAGAACGAAAAAATATATTTGAAAATGAAAAAAGAAAGAAAAAAGAGAGATTTTCAAAATGAAAAACAGAAAAAGAAAGAAAGAAAGAAAGAAATGTATTGGAAATGAAAAAAGAAAGAAAAAAAAAGAGATATTTTAAAATGAAAAACGAAAAGAAAGAAAGAACGAAAAAATATATTTGAAATGAAAAAGAAAGAAAAAAGAGATTTTCAAAATAAAAAGAAAAAAAGAAAAAAGAGATATTTTGAAAATGAAACGAAAAAGAAAGAAAGAAAGAAAGAAATATATTTGAAAATGAAAAAAGAAAGAAAAAAAGAGATGTTTTAAAAATGAAAACGAAAAGAAAGAAGAATGAAAGAAATATATTTGAAAATGAAAAAGAAAGAAAAAGAAAGAAAAAAAAAAAGAAAAAAAGAGATATTTTGAAAATGAAAACGAAAAGAAGAAACAAAGAAAGAAATATATTTGAAAATGAAAAAAGAAAGAAAAAGAGAGATTTTCAAAATGAAAAAGAAAAGAAAAAGAAAGAAAGAAATGTATTGGAAAATGAAAAAAGAAAGAAAAAAGAGATATTTTGAAAATGAAAACGAAAAGAAAGAAA
>CM042140.1:32252097-32454597 GCA_023376005.1 Doryteuthis pealeii
TGATGAGATTTCTGCCGCAGAGCTTTGCATATTTATTATTACTAGCAATTATATGCACCCTCCGGGTGCAAGTATTTAATTTTTAATATCTTTCGTTGCTAAATTTTCTAATTTAATTATTTAGTTAAATTTGAAAGTAAAGAATGAAATTATTTCTTCGTGTTAATGGATTTCTTTTAAGATTTATACCCGAGATTTTTGCTCATATTCATTACGATAAAACCAAACAATTAGAAATCAATAATACTAAGCACATATTTATTAAAATCAAATTTTTAATCTCAATATGCAAATTTACCGTCTCGTACACACTGTTAACCGGTATATTGTTGTATATGTAAATACAATTGCATGTTATTAGTATGTAGATATGGCCAAGAGTATTAATAATAAAAACAATTTATTAATAATTGAGGTTTAAATAAAATCAAATCATGGAGAATGTGACGTAAATAACTAAGGGAATTGTAACATGATTAGTGGTATAGTTTCGGTTACTGACAGAAAAACACACAATCTCCATTATAATAAGATTTCAATACTGCGAGTTTTTTTTACAACAGCGTTAGCTGATTATTTTTCACTGGAATTTGAGTGACAACAAGTCTCCTCGGATCTCCAGGACTCTTCTGAGTATTATAGCCGATCTTAACAATGCTGTTGTCAGGATAGTCTCGAGTCTTCCTCTGATTTTTAATTCCTCTAATTTTATTTCTAAGCCTTTTGGGACCGTTCCAATTATTATTATTATTATTATTATTATTATTATTATTATTATTATTATTATTATTATTTCCCCTCCTTGTGAGTTTTTCATACCAGCATTAGCTGATGGTATTCCACTGAAGTCTGAGTGGCAATAAGTTTCCTCAGGTCTCAGGGACTCTTCTGGTATTCTGGCCGATTGTAGCAATGCAGTAATCTGGATGGTCTCAATTCTTCCTCTGATTTCCATTTCCTCCAGTCTGTTTTACAGGGTTTTGGGACCGTTCCAAGTGCACCAACTACAATTGGTATAACTTTCACCCTCATATTCCACAGATTTTTTAATTCTCTGGCAAGGTCCAGTATTATTATTATTATTATTATTATTATTATTATTATTATTGTGACAGCAAGTCTCCTCAGGTCTCCAGGACTCTTCTGAGTATTCTGGCAGCTTGCAGCAGTGCAGTGTTCGGAATGGTTTCAATCCTTCCTCTGATATCCAAACTTTCCAAACCCTTTTCTAATCCTTTTGGGACTGTTCCAAGTGCACCAATTACAATTGGTATCACTTTCACTTTCATATTCCATAACTTTTTCAGTTCTCTGGCAAGGTCCAGATATTTGTCCATTTTTTCATTTTCCTTTAGCTTCACCGTGTGATCTGCTGGCACTGCAAAATCCACCAGTTGACAAGTTTTCTTTTTTGTTTATCAACACTAGGTCTGGTCTTCTTGCTGGGATAAGGTGATCCGTTTTTATTTCAAAGTCCCAGAGAATTATTATTATTATTATTATTATTATTATTATTATTATTATTATTACATACAATTTATCAACATATGTTGAATTTAATCATTACACAAACTGATTAGAGTACATCATTTTGTTGTTGCTCATTACAAGTAGTATCATTATAAGATCGCCGTGGACGTGCACAATATATGTATTTACCCGGCCACTCCGCACGAACAGGATGCGACACACACACAATATATATATATATTATATATATATATATATATATATATATATATATATGTGTGTGTGTGTGTGTGTGTGTGTGTGTTTGTATATATTGATATTTTCTATTGGTTTTTGTTTGGCACTTTGTTATTTAACTTTTTGTAAATACATCGTTTACTTTTTGTTATCATAAATATTTAGCCATTTCCCCACTTAACCGCGAGTTGATATGATATTTTCAGTAGTAAAGCGTAAACCTGATTAGCAATACATATCATTAGCGTCTAAGGCAATCAACAGTCAACGGAATATTCGAATGCAGCTGGAACAAAACAAAACAATACACTCCAACAAAAAAAAAAATGATATCTTCCTACAAAACCGCGTAGAGCATTTAATGAGCAACTTTCTTTTTGTTTATTCAATAATTATTCCACCCTGTCAGCTGCGGCGTTAGAATGCACCAACTCCACCTCTGCATAGGGGTAAGACTCCCCCAATGGGGCCACCTGTTGGCCGTAGGTGGCGACCCTTGATGCTTAAGGATAGAACCCGGGTGGATGAGCAGTTCATGACTTGCAATACTCCACTTTGGCCCTATCTTGGGCTAGACGGGCGGTCGGAGAGGCCCCCTCCGATTTAATCGGCTGGTCACGTCAAGCCCTAGCACCTATATGATTTTCCCAACCCTATTACCCTTATGGAAACCCCAACCCCTTTTATCATATGGGTGCTAGAAGGTGGTGACTGAGGGTCTACATGTCCTGGGAATGACGTTAAACTCTATCTGATGGTGAGGTTCCAGTTTTGGAGGTTTGGGGAATGTGGAGCACCCCTTCATCACCATTGCTCCCTGGTCCACTCTGACCCGGAGTGGTAGTACCTGTTAGAGTCCCATCTATGGGTTAAATAGAAAAATATATTTATAAACAAAATTGTATTATCCATTAAGAATTGATTTATTTCAAAACTTTATCGGCATTAAATGACCCACTGAGGTTGATATGCCGTAAAACCAAACCAAACCAAACCAAACCAAACCAAATCAATAATTATATACCTATAATATAAATATAAACAAATCGAAAACAGATAATTACTGCATCGTGTTGAGTAATATTACGTATATGAAATTAAATAAAAAGTCAAAAGTGCATTAGCTTATCTCACATGTTCTCGCTGAACCCTTTTGGACCTTTTGCGTAACATTAGGGTTCCGGGGAACCCCGGTTGAGAAACGCTGCACTACAGGCTACGCAGTCTTTTGAGAGCTTGGTCAGAACAGTTCAAAACTCATCTCCGGCGCGCGTACACTAGTGTGTGTGGTTAACGGTAGATATTTCCTTCGTTTTTTTATGGTGTACGTCTATCGGTACATATTCTAAGTTGGCAAATACGGTCAATATATTTCGTCCCAATCCTTAAAATGTCTGCGCAGCAGAAAAAAAAAAAAAAAAAAAAAAAAAAACCAACAAAAAAACAAAAAAACAAAACGGCTAAATCAATAAACCAAAAAAGTTCCATAATTCAATTGTTGTTTCTCGCAAATATTACCCCAGCCAGAAGATGGCAAAAAAAATCCTTGATTTAATAGAATCATGTCAATTTCGTATTCCACAGTTTTTTCCCCACCGTTTCTGTTTTCTGTCGTTTCTTTTTTCTTTACTTACAAATTTTGGTAAATCTACTTTATGGACTTCAGATTACATGTCAGGAATTACAAGTCAAAATTTCATCCGACAGAATTTTTCTGTTTTGAATTCTCACTTAAAGACATTCCTTTAAATAGCTGGAAGAATGAAAATTCTTAATTTTAGAACCACAGACTGTTATATATATATATATATATTATATTAAAAAAAATGGACCCTCTCGTCAATTTTCGACGCATGAGTGTTCATTCTGTGAACTACCAACACAGTGATTTGTTTATAGTGGTGAAGGCTTGTGTAGGACCATTCCACACTTTTTGGTACAGTCGAAAGGAAAGAATTGGTGCATCAAGGAATGCCACAAACCTAATCAACGACTGACCTCAGGAATTTTGAATTCAGAGTTTTTTATTTGTTAAATCACTGCCTTACTTTTATGAACTTCACATCAACCACAGTGACCATATTCACCGGTAAGTCATCTTTTCCATAATATATATATATATATATATATATATATATATATATATATACCAACTCCTCCGCACGAGCAGGATGCAACACAAGGTCAATTTCTTAAGCGGAGTTTAACAGGTTTGAATTCAGAGCTTTCGTTCTCCTAGACTGGTTACCTATCCATGGTTAAAAAGCCCATTCTGCCCTGCTACTTACTCATAGCTGGAGGGAGAATTGGATTTATACCTTTACCAAGGGTATTAGCGCCATACGAAATGCAAATAGCTTCATCCAAGGAATTGAACTCAGGTCGACGAGCCCATTTCCTTCATAGAAGAGAATAACTTGTATCATGATGATCTGCGCCGGCCATCAAAATAAGGAGATTATGGTTGCTGCCCAATGCTCCCTGAACTCTGTAAAACAATCAGGCATGAACTGGAGAATTGCAATGGAGACTACGAGGCTGTGGCTAGAAGAAAGCAACATAATAGACGATCAGATTGCGTTTGTACAGCAGAATTCCTCAAAAATCTGCAGAAAAAAGTGTTGGAGAACCCTCAGATGCCTACGTGGAGTTGCTAAACACTGTAGTCAAGCCCTGGATAACAAGGGTGGTTAATGGTAGGAAAAGTCAAAAATGGTTGTCGGCGAATTTTTACGACTACACTAGTCCCAATGTTTCACCTCCGAACTCCCCAGATCTTAATCCCATGGATTATTATCTATGTGGCGCTGTTGAGAAAGACACTAATCGCTGTGCCAGTACTACAAAAGCCCAGTTAATCGACAGAATTAAGGTAGTTTTTGAGACGCTTCCCAGGGAAACTGTAACATCAGCTTGCTCCAGGTTCTGGAGCAGGATTGAGGCTGTGATCGACGCTAATGGCGGTTATTTTGAGTGAAACGTGTTAACAGTAGTGTAATTTCCGTGCCTGTTGAATTTCTTTACAATCCATTAAATTTTGTAGTTACCAAGCACTTATTCTTTTTCCAAATTCCTCCCAAACACCCAATATATATATATATATATATATATATATATATATATATATATATTATATATATATATACATATTTGAATAAACAAATCGTTCAAAAACAATTTTTTATAAAACAAAAGAGTGCTCAATACCACCCAATAAAGAACAGGATAATAATTGTTTATGTTTTATCCACTTTTATTCCTCAACTTTTAATCACATTTTATTGGATTTTACCTAATCTGTTATTTCCTCACACACACACACACACACACACACACACGCGCGCGCACACACACACACACACACACACCACACACACACACATATATATATATATATATATTATATATATATATATATATGAGGTTAAGTAAACAAACAAATGTGTATATTTTTATATGGCTTTTAGCTGACAATTTTTTCGTTTAGCCTTACATTTGAACATATATGTCCGCCTAAAAATTCATTAATTATTAACTAATTAATTTTCAAAATTAGGTACGACTTCAATTAAGCACATATTCTCCAAATATATATATATATATATATATATATATATATATATATATATATATATATAAGGTATGTCTGAAAATATATAGAATCATTTACTAATCAAACATGTCTATTATAAGACGAATACATTTTTGTACATACATAATTTATTTCCTGACCGAATTAACACAAGGTCTTTTAATGTGGGAAGCCACGCACAAACCGAATCTCAATGAGGTGCCCCGGGCACCGAGCAATAAACCCAATCCTGTCTCTTTTTGGCCAGAGGACAGGTGCTGCATAGGGCGTCCTGTAACCACTCGATTAATTTTACCTTTTTAAGCCATTCAGAAACCGAAGACCTTGAACACGTAATCGCCTTCGTGATTGATGTATTTGTTCCATCGATGCTCGAGCTTATAAATATCTTAATCGAAAAACCCGGTAACAAGTCAATTGTTCTGCAAGATATTTCAATATCCCGACTTTTCACAAGCGATTTCATGATCCACTGACCTCTGGAAGGTCAATTTCCACATCCATACGATGGTGACACCATATATCAGCTTGAAACAAACCTTCAATGCACGCATTATTGTTGAAAGGTTTACGATTCGTGTGGCCATTTTAAGAAATCACGCTAAGAAAACTAAAATGAATGATACATGTTCTACAATAGGGTAGGTCGATTTTTCACTTTAAAAAAATCTCAAATTGTCCATCAATGCGAAAGTTGCGATAGTAAACTGAATACTGATACCAAAATGAGATCTTTCACTTGAAACATTGATTGAGGAAATAGCATCAGCGATCGTCTACAAAAATGCACTAAAAATCCTCATTTTCGCAAAATTTAGCCAATAAATTGGTTAGAAAATTTACCGTTTTCAATATTTAAATCAGAAATGTTATTTTATTTCATTAAATTGAAACGAATCAAATATTATAAATAGAATTCAAATTGAAGATCTGCCCCCCCCCCATCACCGCCGACACCTCTGATATGCTGCTTTTTAATTAAGCTGTAACAGACGATATTTTATACTATTTCCTTAAACAATGGTTCATCTAAAATATCTAATTTTTGGTATGAGTAATTGAGTATTCAATATACTAACACACAACTTTCGCATAGATGGACAATTTGATATTTTTTAAAAAGTGAGAAATCGACCTTACCCTATTCTACAGATACCAAGTGTGTTACGACCCCTGTGGAGGTAGTATCAGTTTTAATCCTTGTCAGCTGATCCGTGTTAAAGAATTGTATAATCCTTGTCGGTTCGTCTGTAGATTCAACGAGCAATTGAGTGACAATTCATCAACACCTTTATATAGTAAATCAAATACATGTTTGAGTGTTTTGATTGGCCGATTCAGCCAACGCTGCTGGGAAAAGTTTATAAATTCAAGTTGTGATCTTCGACACACCTTATATACTAAAATACTAATATTAGGAAGTGTTTGGTGTAATGGTTAAAGTCATGGGAAATGGACTCGTCGCTCCGAGTTCAAATCCTGGACGGGGTAATTGCATTTCACTTTGCGCTAATACCCTTGGGAAAGGTATGAATCCTACTCTCCCTCCAGCTATGGGTAAATAGTAGGGCAGACTGGGCTCTTTAACCTTGTTTAGGCAACCGGTCTAGGAGAAGGAAAAATCTGAATTCAAACCTGTTAAACTCCGCTTAAGAAATTGACCTTGTGTCGCATCCTGCTCGTGCGGAGGGGGTTGGTAAATATATATATACTAAAATATTCCAACAGAAAAAAGTGGGCATGTGTTGTGACTGAGCTATGAAATTACTGAACACCTCCGATAAACCCCGTGATGTTTGCAATTTTCTCTGTTCAACGTTATCTGTTGGATTGTTTGGGATAAATAAAGTGTGCTGAAGTCCACCACTTAAGCCTATAGACTCCGCGTGGGCGCATAGATTAAAGCCATCCAATCAACAGCTCTAATACGTGGTTAGTTAACTATTTAATCGCCGATCTTGAAAGCTGTTCATTTGCACGTATTTCGACACGGACGAACGGATCTGTAACCAAGGACTCTGCTCAACTAAAAGATTCTACCCAATACTAAGGGACACCAAAGGAACAACCAAAGGTTTCTACCCAACGCTAAGGGACACCGAGGAACAACCAAAAGTTTATTCACTAAGAACCAGCCTCTGCTTAACACAAGGGATCTCCACTGTTAGTGCTCTCACTTGAATGCTAAAAATGGCCACAAAAATCGCAACAGTGCCTGAACCAGAATTATTATCAATCCTGCAATATCTCAAAGTATTAGGTATTTTTCTTCTTTAATTTCGATTGTTACTGGTTATCAAATAACATTGAAATCCGGAAGAAAGGTTACAGGTTTATTACCCTAAGGGACAAAAGATATAGATAAGAGTCAAACTCACAGCTCTTCAATAACAGTTGTAAGAATGGTTCAAAGGATATACTTGATATACACGACTCCGACGAAGATTAACAGACAAAACATTTAATATATACAGCACATGGATATGACGAGATACAAAGTACATAGGTAAAAAGATAGATACGAAGTACATACTTAAAGATGAAGACACATTCATGAATGGTACAAGATAACATATAAAAGTACAGACATGAGACTAGGGATAGTCCATGTTGTGTGAAGAACTTACAGTAATGTAAGTGGGGCCAAAATGCCCCAACGAGGAGTAGACCGTGTCTACTCCATGTGGCTCGTAGTTACTGGGCAGGAAAAGAGGCCGAAAAGGTTTGAACCCGGCGCTTAAATACTATAGCCCCCTAGCGGGCACCAGCAAACTAAATCGGGCAGACAACTCCACCAGGCAAATACGAAACTAACGCTACACAGTAATTAAAGTCTCTGTAGCAAGACTAGCTACTACTCGACTACTCGATTAATACCCTCGTATTATCTATGTGTTTCATTGGACGAGTCTAACTTTTTGTAGGGGAAATGTATTCCCTTACAACTGCATCTTAAATTAAAAGTTGAATGCACTCCTTACATAGAGCCCTGTGCCAAACTAGGCGATATTTACTAAATAACTACTTCAATTGTGTAATGTCTATTTGATTTATGGCCTTCTAAAAATATTCCCGCGTTAATGTAAAATCAATGCAATTGGCGACTCCAAAATTGAATCACAAAAATAAATTTGAGAAACAAACTTTTAACAGCATTTATTTTTAATACGTTTTCCTCTTAACATTTTATTATAACTTTCTAAGTTCCAATCATACACTATCTCTTTACAGTTTCTCCCCACTCTTTGTCCGTTGATGTTCTTTCAGTTCTTGGTCAAACTCTGGAATGAACAAATTATAAATTCGACTTAATAATTGTTCCAAAACACAATAGTAGCGATGCTTACAATTTTGATATACCAAAAAGAAGTGCGTCCTGGATATGACGTGAAACTTTATCTGAGGGTGAAGTTCCAGTTATGGAGCTCTTGGGAATGTGGAGTACCCCTTCATCACTATCATTCCCAAATCCACTCTGAGTCGGAGTGGTAGTACCTGTTTCGGTCCAATCTATGGGTTAAATGAAAAAATGAGTTTAAAAATGTGTTTAAAAATTGAGTTTAAAATCTTGCTTGAATACCCATCAAGAATGAGTAAATCAAAACGTCTTCGGCATAAAATAACCCAACAAGGGTTGACATGCCGTAAAACACTTCCAACCAAGCAAACAAGCAACCAAAAAGATGTTGTTATATACTTCCGTTAAATAAAAAGGCAAAAGTTCTTGATTTGATAAAGAGAAAAGATATACTGAGGTTATTAAGATCTACCGTTAGAACAAATTTTCTACCGCCATATAATTTTTACTAGCAGAGTTATCTTTGCTTTTTATTACGTTTCCCCTTTATTATTCAAAAAAAAAAAAAAAAAAAAATTAAAATCATTTTAAGAATTATTTTTTTGATATATGATTGATTTATACCCTTATTATAATTTTATTTAGCTTTTCTTATAGAAAATGAGGGGCAAAATATTTTAACTCCCCCCTCGGAAAACGTAGGTATGGATTTTATTAAACTTTGATCTTTGCTGGTCTCTACCAATTTTCCTTTATAAAAAGACGTGTGCCTGGTCATTGTACAAACAAATAGATAAATAATATATATATATATACTTTAAATATACGCTCCTACATTTGGGGCGCTGGTGGTTATCGTCAGTGATGCAATCCGCAGGGTTCATTGGGAAGTTTCAGGTCTTCCAACATCAGACTTCCCTCGCCCTGCTAACCCTATCAGAGGTGATCAAACTCCGGACGATCACCGCTAAAAGACGTTTGACTTATGAGAAATATTCTTGGACGGTAGAACTAACCCATTCAAATACAAAGCACCGCGCATTCGATTGGTTGTTTGTAACAGCCAATCAGATGCGCGGTACCCCATATTTAAATGGGATATGTAACCAGGAACCCTTTTTCTGTACGGATTACGAGGCTTAGATGATTAGGTAAGTCAACCCTTCTTTAATAATGCTAGGAGAGGAATGATTTTACTGATTTGTTTTACTTTTTTTTTTCAAATTTTATTTTAGATTTTATCTATTATATACCATTTTGTACAAATTTTATTTATCTTATTTACACCCCTTTTTTTATTTTTTTATTTTTTTTATTTTACGTATTTACGAGGTTTTAGCACTGTATGAAACAGCCGTAACTTTTTATGTCGGTTTAGATTTCGATAATCTTATCTCGGTGACTACTTCAGATTAAAATTATTATTAAACAAAAGTTGAAAATACTTCGATAAATACGTCGTTTCAATTGTGTGTTACTAAAATTTAGGATAACATATCTTATATTTACTGATAAATATAAAGTTTACCGCCACATTACGACGTGTCGAGGATTAATTACTAACTTTAAAAAAATAAACTAAATAAAAGAATACATCATATATTTATCAATAAAATATAAAAGGTTTACGTTTACTAAAATGTTGATTAACATATGTTTTATTTAATGATAAAATATAAAATAAAGTAATGCGTTTACCCCCACATTACGACATGTCGAAGATTAATTACTTTAAAAACTAAAACTAAAGAATACATCTTATAGTTATCAATAAAATATAAAAGTTTACGTTTACTAAAATTTAAGATAACATGTTTTATTTACTGATAAACTATAAAATAAAGTAATACGTTTACCCCCACACTACGACGTGTCGAAGATTAATTACTAACTTTAAACTAAAATAAAATAAAGAATATCTTTAATTTATCATTAAAATATAAAAGAGTTCTCCGTTAATCCCCCGAATTACAACGTTTATATGATGATTTACTGGAATTAAAGAGAATATAAATAAACTACATGTTCTATTTACCAATAAAATATAAAATATTCAATTTAAAACTGTCTTAATTTATTTGTTCCGCTTCAAGTTATAAATATTTATTTACACTAGTATAACTAGAGAGAAAATTGTTTATCCATTAAACCTCCTTAAACATTAAATTCCTACCCCCACCCATTTTTAAGATTATAGCCCCTATATTAAATCGAAATAAAATGACGAAATGAAATAGCGAGGAAGAGAAAAAAAATCCTATACAACCTCTCCCCCTTTTTCCATTCGAAACCTAAAAATCACTCATCTACACCCCTTACGAAACTGTACATTAGGCAAAATTAAAGCGCATTTATGTTTTTTCTCCCACTTCGATAACACTCAATCAAACAATCAGAAATAACCCGGATTACGAAAGAAAAACAACTTTAGATATTATTTGACGTCATTCCTTCAACTGTTAAAATAAACTGAATGGTAACTTAACATTTTAAAAATAATTAACTCCTTAGATGACTTCTTAATTTCTAGTTAGTACAGGAATAATCTAAACGTATTTAACGTTAAAAAAAAAAGGTTATTAAGATCTACCGTTAGAACAAATTTTCTACCGCCATATAATTTTTACTAGCAGAGCTATCTTTGCTTTTTATTACGTTTCCCCCTTTATTATTAAAAAAAAAAAAATTAAAATCATTTTAAGAATTATTTTTTTGATATATGATTGATTTATACCCTTATTATAATCTTATTTAGCTTTTCTTATAGAAAATGAGGGGCAAAATATGTTTAACTCCCCCCTCGGAAAACGTAGGGTATGGATTTTATTAAACTTTGATCTTTGCTGGTCTCTACCAATTTTCTTTTATAAAAAGACGTGTGCCTGGTCGTTGTACAAACAAATAGATAAATAATATATATATATATATATATATATATATATATATATATATATATATATCTTATTATAATGGAGATTGTGTGTTTGTCTGTCTGTAACCGAAACTATATTACTACTCAATTCACAGTTCCTTTAGTGATTTACATCACATTCTCCATGATTTTATTTTTATTTAAACCTCAATGAATAATAAAATTGTTTTACTTTATTAAGACTGTTGACAATATCTACATACTAATAATACGCAATTGTATTTATATATACAACAAAATAGTGGTTTACAGTGTGAATGGGAAGGCTAATTTGCATATTGATCTTAAAAAATTGATTTTAATAAATATATGCTAAGTATTATTGATTTCTAATTGTTTGGTTTTATCTTATTGAATATGAGCAAAAATCTCTGGGATAAATCTTAAAAGAAATTCATTATGAAGAAGAAATAACTGTAATATTATCCTTTACTTCCTATTTTAAGTAAAAAGTTAAATTAGGAAAATTTACCAATGAAAGACGAGAGTAATGGAAAATGATGAAAGAGTTAGTTTCAAAGCTGTTCTATTTTTCGATAATACTCCCTCTGTTCCAAATCTTTTTATCTGCATTCTTATTTAGTTTTATTAGCCTTTCTAATTTAACATGATATTTATTATATTAAAACTTAAAAACTTGTACCCGGAGGGTGCATAAATTAGCTAGTATATATAAAGTGGAAAACATAGAAGTGAATCCGACAATAATTGATAAATGGAAAGAAAATTTGATAAAAATTTATTGAATTGCCGACATGTATTTCAACAAAGAGTTTGTCCTTGAATGCATAGTATCCTATTTAGTATTATTTTAAATATAGAATAAAATAAAATAATAACAGAGAAACATAAAATTTGAGTATACAAAAATTTGACAATATCAAAAAGCGTCTCTTAAATATTCAAAAAAGATTCCTTTTCGAACACATCCTAATTTTCTGTATTTACACTGCTTTATTTTCAAAAATCAAAATATTCTGCCCCGAAGAAGACCTGTTTTTTGTATACTCAAATTTTGTGTTACTCCATTATCATTATTTTATTTTTGGAGGATGTCTTATTCTTCATAAATCGAAAAATGACATTAAGAAGTAGAAAATTACGAAATTTCTAAATAAACAGAAATTACGTAAAACCATGTACAATAATTTACCATTAACATGTTCTTTTATATAAAAAAAACAAAAAACAAAACTGGGTCTATTCACAGAATTGTGTCCCGGCCTCCTGCCTTAAATACGCTAGGCAGTGATAGCTGAAAAAACAACCCTCCTACGAATGAATATGAATTTGTAATTGATTGTTGGAAATATATATATTAAAACAAAATAAAAATACCACAAAAAATATTTTGATTTTTTTATTAGTAATTGATTGTCGAAAAGAAATTAAAATAAAATGAAATTACCGAAAAAAAAAAAACGATTTTTTTAGCGGATAGAAGGCCTTTTTATCGACAAATTATTATTTTTTTAGTGGTTTGAAGACATTAAAAGTAAGACATATTTTTATCAACAAGTAAATGTAAATATTTACCCCCCCCCCCTTAAAATATTTTAAAGAGGGTGTAAAATGTTTATATTTACTTGTCGAAAAAAGACTGGAGGGGGTAAAATATCACATTAACTTTTCGGGAAAAACGCCTTAAGCGCTGGTTGTTTTTTTTTTCAGCAGGCACCGCTTCAGCAAGGGACTTCATTCGTAGGGAGGGTTGTTTTTTCAGCTATCAGCGCCTAGCGTTTTTTAGGGCTGGAGGCCGGGACACAATTCTGCGAATAGTTCCCAAAACCTCATTAAACTCATTCAAAAATAATCATATCATCATCCTCTGGAATGTTATTGCTCTCGATTAGGGCTTATTTTAAAGGGCGAGCTTATATTAAAATCTTGAAAATTTACGCTAGGTCTTTGCAGGTAGGTCTTATTTTCAGGGAAATACGGTATCTATCCCATTCTTTTATATGCAAACAAAACAGGGCCGGTTCAGCTCTGGGTCGGTTGAGCACCCACATTGCAAGGTTCCGGGTTCGATACCGGTACCTACCAACCCAACGCAAAGCTTGAGTAATCTTCCTGTTCTAGCGCTAGTGAAAAAGGGATAGACTCCATCACTCTCCATCTGATACAGACTATAGACCACTCTATTAACTTTACTTTTTACTACTGCCCAATATCACTAACCTTATGTTCAAATCTAAGTCATTCTTAGTAAATAATTATATCCTTACTTGCAGGACGTTATTGTTTCTTTGTGAAGTATCCAAACTGCTATTCTCACAACGTTTGTGTTTTGAAAACATTAATAAGTAAAAGTTATGAAGTAATACGATCATAGTAGTACATTAACGTTTATCTTATACCATCGACGGATAAAAGGTGAGATAAGAGGATTTTGATTATTCGCCTTATGTGAACCTAATGAGAAAAAAGATTTTGTAGTTGGGGAAAAACATAAGAAACATTTTGTCCTTCTTGGCAGTATTAATTCTGATGGTTATGAAATAATTCATTTCTTTTTCTTAGACAGAATTTTCGTATAATTCTCACTGTTTATCTATCTGTGTCTCAAATAGGTAGTTTTACAGCAAATTATTTCCCTATATCTATATATCTATATATATATATATATATATATATATATATATATATATATATAGAGAGAGAGAGAGAGAGATCAATGTGTGTGCAAATATTATGATCGATGTAACCAGACGAAGGTTAGTAAGATAATTACAAAGTAAGAAAGGAAGAAAGAAAGAAAAAATTAACATGGACAGATAATTACTATTGACAAAGGGAGAGATAGATTGCTAGAGAGGCAGAGAGAGAGAGAGGGGTAAATATGCTTATACTGCGAAAAGTAGGTAACATAACATTTTTGGCTCATATATACATGCATATCATAAATGTTAATCGATAAATTAGACGCAATAGGTAATCAATTAATAACAAAACTAATAATAATTAAATAGAACAGTTAGAAAGATATAATAGTACTGTAGCGTAATTATTATGGTCTACGGAGAATTTGAGTATTGACAGGGAAAGAGAGGAAGAAGAAATAAGAACAAACAAAGGTTAAAATTTACTAAACACTAAGCCAGTAATGTTACCGACGGATGACCCCGGAAATAGACTTAAAAATAAAAACGGAAGTTCTAGGCTTTGACAGGAAACGGATGTGATGCCGGAACGAGGAACGGGAGAGAAGAAACTCTGCCTCTTTTTTCGGCTGGGCTCTGGTAAGAGTAAACGTTCGGCCGGTCCCTCGTATGGATGTGGGGCAGCAGTATACAACATACTATGTTAGAAGATATAATAATTTGACGATACCCCCTCACTTTCTATCTTTCCTTCTCTCTAAAAAAGAACCCACGAGCCTAGAAATAAATACCCCCCCCCCTGGGACTATACAACTTGCGTGTATGTTGTTTCTGAACTAACGACTATTACTACTACGACTTGAGTTGGCCTATGCGACAAACATCGTTCTTGTACCGTGACCATCGTTATGCTACAATACTCGTGTTTCTTCATTGTATGACCGTAATCATCTTGCAACCTCCCATTAAAAATGAGACCGACTAAATGGTCCAGAATGAAATGCAAAATTGTACATCCTGATTATCTAGTGTCCTTTCTACTTCTTATTTCTTATCAGTGTCGTCACCTCAGCTGAATAATGGACCATTCTGTTTTTATTAGAAAGGAAAGAAAGGGAAGAAAAAGGGCATGCTACACAGAAAAAATATAAAAAGAACGAAAGAAATAGAGAAAGAGAGGGGATGAGCGTGCAGAAGTTATAACGCTAATCTGATTCAATCGAACATAATGAAAAGATGAAAAAAAGGAAAGAAAGAAAAACAGTGTGTGTGTGTTTGAGAGAGAGAGAGAGAGAGAGAGAGAGAGAGAGAGAGAGAGTTAAATCAATATAATTATACTTTTACCTATTGAACTATTTAACAATAGCTCTTAAGTAAATAAATCAAACGTTGTAATAATTAAATTATCATTTTTGTAGTATATCCACCGGTCCTGCTACTATATCGTTATTGCAGGTCCTACCGGTTTCACTTTTTAATCCCAGATATAAAAAAATTCTTAAGTTTTACTTAAGAATGGTCCCAAAGTCATTCGGTGTATTCTGAAGCCCCAACCGAGAGGCTTCACAGGTACTTGGCTTGTCCTATAATATATTCAATTAGATGTAGAAAAACGAGACAAGAAAATAATAAGAAAATAAATCAGAGGTAAATGAACAACAGCCTAGTTATCTCATATTTCTTTACATTTGTATTGTGATAGTCTTCAAAATCAACCGCCAAACCAATATACACGCAATGCTTTGAGCAAATTATCAGATTATCATAGGGGCCGGGTTAGCTCAGTCGGTAGAGTGTTCGGCTAGAAACCGCAAGGTTCTTAGTTCGATACCGGCCCTCGCCAACTCAGCGTATGAGTAGCACATGGATCTGTGCGGTAAAGTAAAGAGCTGATGGTAGGTGTGGCACTCCACCTCAGACGCAAAAACAATCTCCTTGGTCTAGCGCTTGTGAAAAAAGGATAGACTCCCGCGCTGATTGACTGATACCGACATTAGGCCGCCACGACAACTTTACTTACTTATATATATATATATATATATATATATGAGTTAAGAGTAAGGCAATGAACCCGATGGTATTTGTATATTTCATTATATGTCATTATTTTCTGCTTCTCTCTCGATGAGTCCGGATTAAAAACATTTACATCTAAAAACGGACCTAATTATCATTATGCTCTGATGATGATTTTTTATAAATCGAAATATTGTCAATATTAGCTACGAAAATGATATAAAAATATATTCATTTTAACAACATGTGTTTTTCTTACCCTTTTATCTACACACACACACACACACACACACACACACACAACACACACACACAATATATATATATATTACAGCCATTATAATAGAAAATTTGCAGAAAAACACACACAACCTATCAAATATCGGACATATTCTGCCAAAATAATAACTCAATGCCTGAAGAAGACAAGAGATCAGAAACACGTGTCGCGTATGTAAGATAAAAAGAATTAAAAGATTTTTTCTGAGAACATAATACATTTTGCGGACCTTCTTCTTTTTAATAAAATATTAAATTTTCTCCCGTTGGAACCAGAACAACATTTATATATATATATATATATATATATATATATAAGAGAGAGAGAGAGAGAGAGAGATCTATATATACGCTAAAAGAACTCGGTTTGGGTTTTGTTCGAGTGGGTGGTAAGATGCTTATAACTTTGGTCGAACGATATAGTTCAACTGGTTTACAAATTATATTACAGAACTAATAGTTGTTTCTAACGAAAAGTGTGTTAGTTTTTTTGTAAACTAAATTAATGAATTGATATAGTTTCGAGATTGTTTAGAAATAAACCATTGTACGTTGGGTTGCTAGATTTAAAAAAAATCTAGTTAAAATTTCTAAAAGTCCTACTAATGGCAAATCAGATTTGTATTAGTGATTTTTTAAAAAAATCCTAAAACAATGGCTGTACTTTCTGTGCACACGTCAATCAGTCGTGGTATTTGTAAATAAGTCCCAATTCACTGAGGTCATTAGTTATTGGATGTCTACATTTTCTTTTTTTAAAGACAACAGGCGACATTTTGTCTCCCATAATCCGTGCCAAAAATCAAAACTGACCGCCTGTCGTAGAGCAACCAGTTGTAAACCGTGTGAAATGAGTTCACTTCTGGTGACCCAAGGGTTAAAAAAAGGTTGGTTGACCTTGAGAAATATCACACCGAGGAGCTGCTGACATTTTTAATAATAATAATAATAATAATAATAATAATAATAATAATACGACTCTGTGGGAAAGATTATCCACTGGGAACTGTGCAAGAAATTCAATTTTCACCATAAAACCAAATGGTATATGCACAAACCTAAACCTGTCCTAGAGAATGAGACGCACAAAATTCTCTGGGACTTCGAGGTGCAGACGGATCCCTTAATCCCGGCCAGGAGACCGGACCTAGTATTAATTGACAAGAAAGAGAGAACCTGCCATCTTGCGGATTTTGCCGTCCCAGCTGATCACCGAGTGAAAATGAAGCAAAGCGAAAAGACAGACAAATTCTTGGACCTTGCCAGAGAACTGAAGAAGCTATGGAACATGAAGGTGAAGGTCGTACCAATTGTAATTGGTGCCCTTGGAACGATCCCCAAAGCACTGGAAAAGAATTTGGGGGAACTAGAAATCAGAGGAAGAACCGAGACCATCTAAACGACGGCACTGTTGGGATCTGCTAGAATACTCAGAAGAGTCCTGGAGATCTGAGGAGACTTGCTGTCACTCAACCTCCAGTGAACCACCAGCTACATCGGGTGTGAAAAACAAAATAATAAGAAGTAGTGGGACCTGTGGATATAACACAGTATGATAATTTAATTATAACGACGTTTGATATGTTTACTTGAGAGCTATTGCTAATTAGTTTAATATGTAAAAACTATAATGATCTTGATTTAACTCTCTCTCAATCTTTTTTTCTTTCTTTCCTTCTTTCATCATCGATTGAAATAGATTAGCGTTATTGTTTTCACGTTCTCATCCCTTCTCGCTATCTTTCTCTTACTCTCTTCTTTCTTATATTTTCTGTGTAGCATGTCGTTTCTTTCTTTATAATGCAAACGGAATGGTCCACTTTCTGTGCGGCATTTCGTTTCTTTCTTTATAATACAAACGGAATGTTCCACTTTCTGTGCAGCATTTCGTTTCTTTCTTTATAATACAAACGGAATGGTCCACTTTCTGTGCAGCATTTAATTTCTTTCTTTATAATACAAACGGAATGGTCCACTTTCTATGCAGCATTTCGTTTCTTTCTTTATAATACAAACAGAATGGTCCACTTTCTATGCAGCATTTCGTTTCTTTCTTTATAATACAAACGGAATGGTCCACTTTCTATGCAGCATTTCGTTTCTTTCTTTATAATACAAACAGAATGGTCCACTTTCTGTGCAGCATTTCGTTTCTTTCTTTATAATACAAACGGAATGGTCCATTATTTGGCTGAGGTGACAATACTGATAAGAAATAAGAATTCGGCGGATAAGCGACACCATTTTTGCATTTCATCTTGGACGATTTGGACGGTCTCATTTTGCAAGATGAAAACGGACAGAAGATTAAGGCACACCAATAATAATAGATGGTTGGTTGGTTAGTTGGTTGGTTAACTTTTACAGCATGTCAACTCTTGTTGGGTTATTTCATGCCGAAGAGATTTTGTTTTATTCATTCTTGATGGATACTCGATTATTTTTTTAAGCTAAAACACATTTTTAAACTCAGTTTTCTAGTTAACCCACAGATGGGATCCTAACAGGTGCAACCACTTCGGGTCAGAGTGGACCTGGGAGTAATTGTGATAAATGGGTATTCCACATTCCCCAGACCGCATTCCAGAATTGGAACTTCACCATCAGAGAGAGTTTAACGTCATACCTAGGACATCGCTTTCTAGCACATATATGATGAAAAGGGTTGGGGCTTGTCATAAGTTTAATAGGGTTGGGACAATCATATAGGTGCTAGGGCTTGACGTGGCAAGCCTATTAATCGGAGGGGGCCTCTCCGACCGAACGTCTAGCCTAAGTAAGGGGCAAAGTGGAATGTTGCATGTCATGTACTACTCAGCCACCAGGGTTCCATCTGTGGCATCATGGGTCACCACTCACAGTCAAGAGTTGATCCCATTATGGAGGCCTTACCGCTCTGCAGAGGCGCAGTCGGTGTATTCTAAAGCCCCAACCGACAGGGCTCATATGGAAAACGAAGACGATGACGAATTTATCAGTACGCTCAACTTAAAAATCTACGGCTGGATTGTCATTTTCTTCTATTGCAAAAAGGTAAAAAAAGGGTCCTACTCTCTTAAATTAGTGGCGATTTTTCTGTCTTTATTTAATCAAATCAAATCTTGTGTGAGAAATAGAAGGAAAAATGAGACCAAGCAAAGATTAACATATTCTAGACTGGAATCAATAGTCAACAAGCTAGTTTATGGCAAACTCCTAAACTCGGTAGAACAATTTAGATACTTAGGCAGTAACATCTCCTCCACAGAAAACGACGTTAATGCACGTATAGGAAAGACATGGGCCGCTATAAATAAATTATCGGTCATATGGAAATCCAATCTCACAGACAAGTTAAAGAGACAGTTCTCCCAGGCCGTTGTCGTGTCAGTGCTGCTGTATGGCTGCACCACCTGGACCCTAACGAAGCGACTAGAGAATAAACTATATGGGAGCTGCACAAGCATGCTGCGGGTGATCCTGAACAAGACGTGGAAACAGCACCACACGAGAAAGCAGCTGTACGACCACCTGCCACATATCACCCAAACCATCCGAGTAAGATGGACAAGACACGCGGGACACTGCTGGAGAAGCAAGGACGAACTCATAAGCGACGTCCTCCAGTGGAAGCCAGCAGATGGGCCCGCCAGTGTGGGCCGACCAGCAAAGACGTACATTGATCAGCTCTGTGCGGATACAGGATGCTGCACAGAGGACCTCCCGAGAATGATGAGCGATAGGGACGGATGGAGAGAGATTGGCATGGATCCGTGTCAACAGCGCGACACGATGATGATGATGAATAAGTTTAATCCTCACTGGGTACCTTTTTAGCCGTATACCTGACTAAGCGAACCTTAGTATAAATATTTGCTGTGACATTTTGGTTAGCAAACCAATCTGCTAAACCATTGTATTATGTCACTACGTAACACAATAGTTTAGCAGAGGCCCGTCTAGGCCCCTCGCTGTATATTCGGATCCCAGGGTCAGACAGGGTCAATCAAACTCAAAGATGCTTTACAGGGAAAATATCAACTCATTAATGTATCACGCATGAATGTATCCCACATGGGAGAATAGTAGGCGTATGATTTTCTGATTGGTTGATAGATGTCATGCGATTGAAAAAGAGACAAAAAAGTTACCTTTTATTTTAGTGATTTGGTTTTTGAGCGTCAAGCAGAGCATTTCAAAATAGTCTCTTCCGAGCCGGTCGGGGTCTTCGACTTCTGTCAGGCCAGTCAAATGCGACGGCTCTGAAGGTGAAATCAAAGCGACAGAAATATGATTAAAACAGACAATTTCTATTCCTCTCCAAAATACGTTTTATCGATAATTCTACGATTCAGAAATAAAAATTGGAGGTGAAAAATATACTTGTTGGTTTTTACCCAACCCGATCACAATGGATAGGATATGACACATGGTCACAAATACGGGACATCCCACGAAAATGGTGTTATATATCCGTTTATCTCTGCTGGGTATATAATGGGGGGGGGAGTAGACAAGAGAGGAGATGAAGAAATTAGCTCTTACTTTTTTTTACTTGTTCTGATTTCGTCACTGCCATCTTCTTTGGGCTTCTAATAAGAATGTTCTCTGGGGGTCACAGTTAAGTCCGACGCTTTTACTCTCCCAGCAATGCTGCACTCTTCTCACCAACACTATCAAAATATCTTGTCTCTCGTCCACTCGTCGCCACAGCCAAAATGCTACTGCAAGCTTTTCTCTCGGTTTGAGGGCTGGTCAATAAATACACAATTACAGTGTTCATCCGGGCTCCTTACTCTGACCTGCCCGTGCAGCACGTGCGACACTAATCAGCACGCATCAATCCTTCACGTCCGGGCCACTTTGGATAGTTTAGCAATTCCCATGCGTCAGGCCACGACCCACGATCAGGAGAATGCGAGTTCAATCTCCCCACTCGCCTCTGATCTCATTCTGCATGCCAAACACAGTCGTGCACGCTTCGAACTACTACGTTCGTGGTTTCTCTCGCCACAGGGCTGATTCTTCCTCCTTCTTCTAAGGGAAGCAAACCTGGCTCGTCTGTGCTCATTTATTGTTTGTAATAAATAAGCAAGACGTTGTTGCTTTTTTTAGACGTCTATCCCTTATTACACCCCCCAAGCCCAAAAGGATTTTGCCATCTTGGAAGTGAAGGACCCATACGTTTGCTTCCATCAGCTAACGGCCAGCATCTAACTCTAATATCCTTTATCACGACTTCCTTTAGCCAATCAGAATTCAGCTCAGAGAATGTTAAACTGATGTCAATAACTTTTTTTCAACGTTTAATGGCAATTTTCCATTTTCCGTTATTTGAATTTTAACTACACTTGCATACATAATTCGTAGGCTAACCGTGAATTATGTAACAATGGAACACACACTTCAGTAGTAATGGATCTGCAAGACTAGCTTGCTAACCATTGCACCATGATGAGACGCTCAAACTTATATGCATGGTTGTTAACTTCTTTCATAATAAAAACTAGAATCAACGGCTTTTGATTGGTTGTTTGGTGATTGGTTGGTTGGATTTTACGGCATGTCAACTCTTGGGTTATTTTATGCCGAAGACGTTTTGTTTTATTCATTCTTGATGGGTACTCAATTTTTGTTAAACTGTTAATGACTGACATTTTTATCTATTTAACCCATTTAATGTTTTATAAAAGGTTTTAGCGGTGATGATCCCAATGGTCAACCTACGCAAAAATATTTACACACTTTGTTCCCCTGAAAAATACATTGTCTAATTTCTGATAATTGAATAAATTATCTGAAACTTGAAAAATATCTATTAATAATGGAAATTCGCTTCCGGTTTTTTCTGTAACAAAAACTACGTCACTGCTTACGTCACTATACCCGTAATCGTCATAACATAGAATAAATACACTCAAGATTTGAGAATGCAACATTAGACAATAAAATAAACAAAATAAAACATTAGACAATAAAATAAACAAAATAAAACAAACTATATATGAATATATGATACTGGGGATGTATCTATTAAAACAAGTTTTAATAGATACATCCCCAGTATCATATATTTATATATAATTTGCTTTATTTTAATAGATATTCAAAGTTAATAGAACTTAGTTTCGATTTCAAATTGTTTTTTTTTAGTCTAATAAATTTGATGATTTTGTGGCGTTACTTTCGTATTTGCCTGGAGAGTTGTCTGCCCATTTAGTTCGCTGGTTCCTGCTAGGTGCCTTTGATATTTCAAGCGGCTGATTTGAACGTTTCTTCCTCTTTTCCTGTTGCTCGACCCACGAGACACCACTATGGGTTAGACTCTGGTCTACCCCCTATTGTTGGGGCTTTGCCCCCCTTACATTACTGTAAGTGATTCACACAGCATGTACTATTCCTAGTCTCATGTCTGTGGCTTTTATGTTTATCTTTTTACCATTCATGAATGTGTCATTATCTCTACTTTTGTATGTATGTATGTTTATGTACACCTCTTTGTATTATGTACCCTGTTAATTCTTGTGCTGTATATAAAATGTTTTATCTATCAACCTTTGTCGGAGTTTTATCTGCAAGTATATATCACTTTAACACTTTACAATTTCATGATTTATGGTTCAAACTTACATCGCCCGGAGGGTGTTTTTTATTTTGCTAGTCTAAGTAATATTTATTGAATTTGATTTATCAGTTTTTATAATTAGACATAAACATCCTGATAACAAAAAGGAAAGACAAACACTCATTCTCATTTTAACTGTTAATTCGACCAGAAGGTTGACTTTCTACTGTAACACGGCCAGTTCTTTTTGTTGGTGTCAACTAATTTTTAACGAAATAGGGAAAGTATAAAAGTAATTTTTGTTAGTGTTATAGGTGATATAACCTATGGACATGAATGGAATGCGCCGACGATTACTATAAGTAATAGGAACAATTGTGGCTTGACACGAAGCAAATGCGAGTCAGCTCGCAACTGTATTGGTCGAACGCAATCTCCACTTTCTGGTTGTAAATTTCTACTCCTTTTGTTCAATACATTTGTATCCATTGTTACCAGTCGTTTGTCTTATTTTTGACCCTTAAAACCCCACAACAGTTAGTTAAATGAAAAGGTTTTGTTTGTTAAAATAAGAAAAATCAAAATATATAAATTTTTTATTTTACTAATTGTGTTTACAGATAGAGGCAAAGGTCACTGCAGTGAGCTAAGATTGTAGGTTTATCAAGCTATCAAAAATCAAGGGATAGACTTATTGGGGGGGGGGGGTGCTGGCAGATAGCACTTGCTGACCTTGTCACGATTACAGAATAGCTACAATGTTTTCTTTATAAAAGACGCTCTGAATAGTTAAAAATTCAATAAAGAAAAAATAAAATTGGCGGAGTGTCCTATTGTTGAGGGTATACGGTATAAAATCCTGACATGCTAGAACATTTCTGATCACGGATTTCGAATCAGCATGCTTGGTTTAGTCTAAAAGACAATCCTTTAGTCCAGTAGTAAAATCTTTATTTCCCTGTGTAATCTCTTTTAGATACTGACAGACTTAGATAGACAGATAAATAGATAGAGAGATAGATAAATGGAAATAAATTAAAAGACTTAGAGAGATAGACAGATAGATAGATAGGAAAATGGAAATAAATGAAAAGACTTAGACAGACATACCGTCATATATATATATAATATATATATATATATATATAAGTAAAGTCGTCGGAGCAGCCTAATGTCGGTACCAGACAATCAGCGAGGGAGTCTATCCCCTTTTCTCTAGCGCTAGACCAAGGAGATTGTTTTGGCAACTGAGATGGAGCGCCACATCTACCATCAGCTCCTCACTTTACAGCACAGATCAGATCGCCCATTCTGTACTACCCAAACGCTGAGTTTGCGGGGACCGGTATCGAACTCAGAACCTTGCGATTCCAAGGTGGGTGCTCTACCGACTGAGCTAAATCGGTCCCTCTATCAATAAATGCTGACTAATTTATTTTGAAACTTCTCTCTCTTTCAATAAGCATGCAATTACTAACCACACCACACAAGATACATTTTTAAGCGAGTTTAACTGGTTTGAATTCAGGATTATCCTTCTCCTAGACTGATTGCGGTATCAATCTGCCCTATTATTTACCCATAGCTGGAGGGAGAATAATTGGATTCATATCTTTTTTTAAGGTATTAGCGCTATGCGAAACGCAACCAGCCTCGTCCAGGATTTGAACTCGTCTCGCCGTCTCCATTTCCTACGACGGTAACCATTACACCACGCACCTCCTCTTGTTTTCTTTGTACATATTATTGAGGTCAGTCAGTTAGACAGTCAACAATTGGTTTGACTGGCCAAGCCTAATATGAAGTTACTAGTTCTCTAATGAACCCACTATAACAGCTTAAATAATTCCTGCCACTGCTGCCAGGAAGAGTCCATTAAGCTGAGGAGGTGTTTGACTGTTCTACTGTCCAATAGTTAACAATCTGTAACAGTCATTTCCAGACTGCAGGTTCAATCCTGGCTAAGGGTGAAAGTAACACAGAATAACAATTATCAGTATTCTACACATATGATTTTAAACGATTAATTTGTAAGTTAATATTGGTTTGGTTTTATATACTGGTAGAAATAGTTTTCATTAACTTCAGGTGCATTAACAAATTGGTAGAATTAAAAAAAACTAGTGGTTAACCCTCGGGCACAGCCTTCTAGCACCCATATGATGAATAGGGTTGGGTGTTTGCCATGGGAACAATTTGAAAAATATATTTTAATAAGGGTATTAGCGCTATGTGAAATGTAACCAGCCTCGTCAAGGATTTGAACATGTCTCCGTGTCTATTTCCTGCGACGATAACCATTACACAACATGCGCCTCTTGCTTTCAATAAGTATATAATAAAATATTAACTATTTATGGAGCCATTGTGTTCGCAACATCACGCCAAAATCTGTTTTTGATTTGATTATTTAAACAAATTATTTTTTTTTTATTCAAACAATTGATAATTTGATGAAATAATAAATTTGAGATTTTAAAATTAATTAGGAAAAAAATGAATATTTACCTAAACAGGCGGTTGAATCTCTGGCATTTCTCAAAACGTGGGTGAATATTTCGGGGATATTCATGGAGCAAATTTTTCGGAACCATTAAGCTCGGTGAAATACAAGAATAGTACTTTGCTTGGAGCAGTTCGCGCTTTCGGAAGATTTTAATCAATTAACTAAATAGTTTACAAGGAGAATGCCTTTAGCTCATCAGGATTATATGTTGGACAATGGAATAGTATGGATGAACCACGAACACATACACGCACACGCACACACACACACACACACACACACACACACAAACATGCACATACAAACGCACAGGCACATGCACTCAACACACACATATATACACACACACACACACACAAGATAATGAGGCTATGTGTAATAAAGATGAGAATATTTTCAAGGAAAAGAGGGAATAATGATTATGATAATAATAGTGATGATGATTATCATGGTAATAACGAGATACATAATTAGAATAATTACAACAATTATAATGATGATGATGACGATGATACGGAGGCGGACGACGAGGAGTATGACGACGAGGATGAGGAAGATAATGATCACATAAAAAGAATCTCTATAATAATGAGAATAATGACAATGACGGTAACTAGCAGGACCTGTGGATATACCACAGTATGATAATATAATTATCACAACGTTTGATATGTTTACTTAAGAACTATTGCCAAATAGTTCAATATGTAAAAAGTATAATAATCTTGCTCTGACTCCCACTCACATTTTTTTCTTTCTTCCTTTATTTTCATCTTTTCATTATGTTCGATTGAAACAGATTAGTGTTATCGCTTCCGCGCGCTCACCCTTTCTCTCTATCTTTGCCCTACTCTATTTCTTTCTTTCTTATATTTTTCTATGTAGTATGTCATTTTTCTTCCCTTTCTTTCTTTATAATAAAAATGGAATGGTCCCATATTGACCTGAGGTGACGACACTCATACAAAATTAGAATTTGGCGGATAAGCAACACTGGATAATCAGAATAGAATCATTAATGTACAATGAGAATACTTGAAACCATTGAAGTCGTACAATTAAGGAACATGACTTGGGAACCTTCTCGCACTCTGGAATCTTCTTGTCAAACTCGGAAGCCTTCGTGTCGTAATCGGGAGCCTTCACAGAATCTCGAACCGAGCCCTGAAGAAATACCCGAAGAAGACCGGAGGGCACATCGGCCGAAACGTTGTGTAGATAATAATAAAGATGAGGACAATAGTCCGAATAATCCAGATAATACAAATTATAAGCCTCGTCTAAAAAAAAATCAGTGAAATAAGGAACGAGTGATGATGATGATGATGAAATAATTTCTATAATGATGATGATGATGATGATGAAATAATTTCTATAATGATGATGATGATGAAATAATTTCTATAATGTTGATGATGATGATGATGATGAAATAATTTCTATAATGTTGAGGATGATGATGATGAAATAATTTCTATAATGTTAATGATGATGAATGATGATGATGATGATGATGAAATAATTTCTATAATGTTGGATGATGATGATGATGAAATAATTTTCTATAATGTTGAGGATGATGATGATGATGAAATAATTTCTATAATGTTGAGGATGATGATGATGATGAAATAATTTCTATAAGATGATGATGATGAAATAATTTCTATAATGTTGAGGATGATGATGATGATGAAATAATTTCTATAATGTTGAGGATGATGATGATGAAATAATTTCTATAATGTTGAGGAGGATGATGATGATGAAATAATTTCTATAATGTTGAGGAGGATGATGATGATGAAATAATTTCTATAATGTTGAGGATGATGATGATGAAAATAATTTCTATAATGTTGAGGATGATGATGATGAAATAATTTCTATAATGTTGAGGATGATGATGAAATAATTTCTATAATGTTGAGGATGATGATGATGAAATAATTTCTATAATGTTGAGGATGATGATGATGATGATGATGAAATAATTCTATAATGTTGAGGATGATGATGATGAAATAATTTCTATAATGTTGAGGATGATGATGATGAAATAATTTCTATAATGTTGAGGATGATGATGATGAAATAATTTCTATAATGTTGAGGATGAGATGAAATAATTTCTATAATGTTGAGGAGGATGATGATGATGAAATAATTTCTATAATGTTGAGGATGATGATGATGAGATTGATGAATGATGATGATGAAATAATTTCTATAATGTTGATGATGATGATGAAATAATTTCTATAATGTGATGATGATGAAATAATTTCTATAATGTTGAGGATGATGATGATGAAATAATTTCTATAATGTTGAGGATGATGATGATGATGATGATGAAATAATTTCGATGATGATGATGAAATAATTTCTATAATGTGATGATGATGATGATGATGATGATGATGAAATAATTTCTATAATGTTGAGGATGATGATGATGATGAAAATAATTTCTATAATGTTGAGATGATGATGAATAATTTCTATAATGCTGAGGATGATGATGATGATGATGATGATGAAATAATTTCTATAATGTTGAGGATGATGATGATGATGAAATAATTTCTATAATGTTGATGATGATGATGATGATGAAATAATTTCTATAATGTTGAGGATGATGATGATGATGAAATAATTTCTATAATGTTGAGGATGATGATGATGAAATAATTTCTATAATGTTGAGGATGATGATGAAATAATTTCTATAATGTTGAGGAGGATGATGATGAAATAATTTCTATAATGTTGATGATGATGATGATGATGATAATGTGAGGATGATGATGATGATGAAATAATTTCTATAATGTTGAGGATAATGACAATGATGATAATGATGATGACTGTTTGGATAATTGGACTAAAACCTTCTCTTAATAATTAATTAACTACAATGTGTTAATAGAAAATTTTGATGTTTCATTAGTCAATTTGAATGTTTTAATTTTATTGATGAAGACATTTCACACAAATTAAAGAAAACGAAATTTTCCCAGCCTAAAAACCTTAATAATGAGGAGGACATTACATTGGCTAAAAATTATAAACTACCCCAGGTGTTTCTCATCTGTTCTAATGACTCTTGTTCGTGATCAGGTAACTGTTTTAATATTATCCATCTAATGAATGAAATAAGTGCCTAATTTATATCTGTGACGAACGTGGTGTAATTGTTACTGCCGGACTAAAAGGACACTTTTTTAAAAAACGACAAAAGTTGTATGTTGATATGATAAATACTGATACCAAAACTTAGATCTCTTACTTGCACCATTGTTTGTGGAAATAGCATCAAAGATCGTCTACTAAAATGCTCGAAAATTCCTCGTTTTTGCAACATTTAGCCTTGAAATTGGTTACAAAATTTAGCCATTTCAATATCCAAAACAGAAAAGATTGTCATTTTTAACGAAACGAATAAGAATATTATAACTAGAATTCAAATTGAAAATATTCACCCCGTCACCACCAACCTAATAATTGATAATTTACCTAATAATTAAGCTGTAACAGTGATAACATTTTTAAAAGATTGAAATCTATTTCTTCAAACAGAGTTTTAAAAAGAATATTTTGTGTGGTAATTGTTTATCTTAATTTGCAACTTTCGCCACGCGGGAAACGTTACAGTTTCAAAATCGAGCTACCCTGATGGATACGGCGACACGAGTTCAAATCCTGGACGAGAGTGGTAGCATTTCCTTGGAACGTATGAATCCAACTATTCTCACTCAAGCTATAAGTAAATAGTAGGGCAGACTTGTATCTTTAACCTTAGCATGGCAACCGGTCTACGAGAAAAAAAACCCCTCTAAATTTAAATCTGTTAAACTGACCCTGTGTCACATCGTACTTGAGGGGAGGGGTTGGGTAATTATATACTTCGTATCAATGTCAGCAGAAGTTGATTTTCGATTCAGAGTAAAAGCACAAAAAAAAAAAAAAATTCGCATTTTTTTTTCCAAAAGGAACAAATCCTTTCCATTAAGAAGATTGGGGCTACATAATCTTACCTCAATTATAACACTTTGTCTTATGTTGAATTAAGTTCAGCTTCGTTTATGAACAAAAATAATTCAAGATATAAGCCAAAAGTCTTGAATGCTCTTTTCCAAGAAAGGCACTGCACATTTGGATTATTGGTGCTACATAATCTTAGCTCATTAATTCTATTCACCTTATTTTGTACTTAGTTCAGGTGTGTGGATATCATTACTAATAAAAGTAATCAGTCCAGTAAGTTTTATAAGCAATAACAATCATATGAATTAATCTGCAATGGGGACAGAGGTAATTGCATATTTATCACAAGCAGACTAATCTGAAAATACAATAATATTTACTAATATGTACACGTATGGCATTTCTTATTTCCTATACAAATCTATTTCCAAAATGGATATAATTTATAAACGTACTTACGTCTACATTGGGCACCCCATGTGGTGTAGTGGTTAGAAAGCTGGATTAGCAAACCATTGTTAGTGAGTTCGATTCTTACTCCTACTTCCAGCTCTGTCGGCTGGAGCTTTAGAATAGACCGACTGCACCTCTGCATAGGACTAAGACTCCTCCAATAGGGTAACCTGTTGGCCGTGGGTAGCGACTTGCGATGCTTAAGGACTGAATCCTGATGGCTGAGCAGTCCATGACATGCAACACTCCACTTTGGCCCTTACTTGGTCTTGACGGGCGGTCAGAGAGGTCCCTCGGATCAATCGGCTGGCCATGCTAACCCTAGCATCTATATGATTGTCCCAACTTTATTGTACTTATTAATAACCAATGTCAGTCGACCATTACTTTTATTAGTTATAAATTCCATTACCCCATACACAGGACCACCTGCCAAAATAATTCCTAAATATAAACAACTGACCAAGCCTAGGATGATGATAAAAACTGAAGCCATAATGTTCTGGAATCCCTAAAGAAATTATATATATATATATATATATATATATATATATATATATATATAATATGTATGTATTGGTTGGGAAGTTGATTTTGAAGGCTATCACAATGCAGGTGTAAAGAAAAATAATAATAATACGGCAACAATGGTGTTGTGTGTTAACCTGTATTTTATTCTTTATATACAGGTTAACACACAACACCATTGTTACTGTATTATTTTTTTTTCTTTATACCTGCATTGTGATAGCCTTCAAAATCAATCTCCAAACCAATATATACACAATGCTTCAATCAAATTATAAAACTCATATATATATATATATATATATATATATAAAAATGTGTATGTGTGTGCGTGTGCGTGTGGAATGTATAAAAAGGACAGACCGACATTCTCACTGCATAAAATAATAATTTAAGTGTCCTCAAATAAAAATGCCTGGAGTTAATCTTGTTCGTAATTTCCTGGCAATTCATTCGCCACTGTTGCTCTATTTTTGTTTCCCGTGTTATTCTGGGCTTTGAATTCTCTTCTGGTAATAATCTCAGTTTTTGTTTACGTTCTCCTGAACAATCCTTGCGCTCCTTTTCTAATCTTAGAATTGATTTTCTTCTGAATTCTTGCGATCTCTTTGAACCGAGAATCTTTTCTTCCCTTTCTGTGTTATTTCCATCTTTCCCTTTGTCAAAACTTACTTTCCTTTTCTTTTTTTCATGATTTCTCTCTATTGATCTCAACTTACCTTCCTTGCTCTCCTTTTCGCATTTTCTCTATCTCATTTTATTACTTACTCTCCGTTTGTAAACTTTTCTTAAGAATTTCCAGTGTCTCTCTCTCCCCCCACACCCTCCTTTTTGTTTCTGTGATACATATCTTCTATATATTAATACTCTTGTTCTTTAATCTTCCAACCGTTATCAACTTGCAACACCGTCTCGTTAAAAATGATTGTCCAAGATGAAATGTAAAAAAAGTAAATCTTGATTATCTGGTGTTGCTTATCCGCCGAATCCTTATTTCTAACAAGTGTTGTCACTTCAGCTAAATAATTGACCATTTCGTTTTTATCATAAAGAAAGAAAGGAAGGAAATAGGATATACTACACAGAAAAATATAATAGGAAAGAAAGAAAGTAGGGGGAAGATAGAGGGAGGATGAGTGCACCGAAGTGGTAACGCTAATCTATTTCAATCGAACATAATGAAAAGATGAAAAGAAAAAAAGAAAGAGAAAAAATGAATATATGAGAGAGAGAGAGAGAGTTAATGTTAAATCAATATTATTATACTTCTTACATATTGAGCTATTTAGCAATAGCTCTTATGTAAATATATCAAACATTGTAATAATTAAATAATCCACAGGTCCTGCTAGTTTCCCACTATTTTTTGATAAGGTCTTACTCTCCTTTTTTTTTTTTGATTTCTGTCACTCTCATATTGTCATACTTTCTCTTCTCACGTCATTCACTCTTTCTTCTGCCACCCTGTCGGCTGGGGCGTTAGAATTCACCGACTGCACCTCTGCAGAGGGGTAAGACTTCTCCAGTGGGGCCACCTGTTGGCCGTGGGTGGCGACCTGTGATGCTTAAGGATAGAACCCAGGTGGATGAGAAGTTCATGACTTGCAATACTCCACTTTGGCCCCATCTTGGGCTAGACGGGCGGTCGGAGAGGCCCCCTCCGATCAATCGGCTGGTCACGTCAAGCCCTAGCACCTATATGATTTTCCAAACCCTATTGCCCTTATGGCAAGCCCCAACCCCTTTTTATCATATGGATGCTAGAAGGCGGTGGCTGCGGGTCTACATGTCCTGGGAATGACGTTAAACTCTATCTGATGGTGAGGTTCCAGTTTTGGAGGTTTAGGGATTGTGGAGCACCCCTTCATCACCATTGCTCCCTGGTCCACTCTGACCCGGAGTGGTAGTACCTGTTAGGGTCCATCTATGGGTTAAATAGAAAAATGTATTTAAAAAAATTGTATTATCCATTAAGAATTGATTTATTTCAAAACTCTATCGGCATTAAATGACCCACTGAGGTTGATATGCCGTAAAACAAACCAAACCAACCATAAAGAAAGAAAGGAAGGAAATAGGATATACTACACAGAAAAATATAATAGGAAAGAAAGAAAGTAGGGGGAAGATAGAGGGAGGATGAGTGCACCGAAATGGTAACGCTAATCTATTTCAATCGAACATAATTAAAAGATGAAAAGAAAGAAAGAAAGAAAGAGAAAAAGAAAAAATGAATGAGAAAGTGAGTTAAATCAATATTATTATACTTCTTACATATTGAGCTATTTAGCAATAGCTCTTATGTAAACATATCAAACATTGTAATAATTAAATAATCATACTCTGGGATATCCACAGGTCCTGCCAGTTTCCCACTATTTTTTTTTAATTAGGTCTTACTCTCCTTTTCATGATTTCTCTGTCACTCTCATATTGTCATACTTTCTCTTTTCACGTCATTCACCTTTTCTTCTGTTTAGTCTCACACTTTGTTTTTTAAACCTTTTCTCTTGAGATTTGTGCCCTGAATCTGACACTAAACTGCATAAGATTTAATAATATAAAGCAGGAGTTCACTAGTGCGATCGACTTTTTGAATGATAATTACTCTTTTGAAAATTATAGACAGTATCTTTGTACAACTGAAGAACGCCGGAGAATAGACCGCCAGAAACGTTCTGGTAACCAACAATACAAAATATGAGTTCACTAGTTCAATCGACTCTTCGAATGATAATGATTTTTTTGAAAATTATAGACTGTATCTTTTAAAACACTATTCGACATTTTCTCTTTGTTTTTGCTGCCGGGTGTTCGCTAAGCAATAAAAGATGTTTTATGGGCGGCTTGTAAGTACATTTTTAGCCGCGGAAATACTCACAACAAAAATATAATTTCGAAAGGCCCAACTTTATTGGCTCCGATTCTGTTCAATTAACTTTATTACTGGAGTTCTAGTGTTTGTAGAGCACTCCTTCATTGGTATTACTCCCCGATCCATTCTGAACCGGAGTGATGGCGGTGTCTCATCCATTGATAGACCTGGCGGCTGGGGCTTTAGATTATACCGACTGCACTTCTACAGAGGGGTAAGACCACCCAAATGGGGTTGCCTGTTGGTGTTGACCCGTGAGGTGTAAGGATGGAAACCTGGTGGCTGAGCACTCCATGACACTCCACTTTGGTCCTTACTTAGGCTAGACGGGCGGTCAGAGAGGCCCCCTCCGATAATTGACTGGTCACGTCATGGTCTCGAGCACCTATATGATTATCCCATCTCTATTGCCCTTATGGCAAGTCCCAACCCTTTTTATCATACGATGGCTACAAGGCGGTGGTTGGGGTCTTATTGTTCTGGGTATGACGTTAAACTCTATCTGATGGTGAAGTTCTAAGTCTGAAGCTTTGGAGAATGTGGAGTACCCCTTGATCACATTACTCCCGGGTCCACTCTAACCCAGAGTGGTAGTTCCTGTTAGGGTCCTATTTGTGGGTTAAATAGAAAAATGAGTTTAAGAAATGTTTTTGAGTTCCCATCAAAAATGAATAAAACAAAAAGGTCTTCGACATGACACTAAATTAGTTTCTAAGCTCTGTGGTGTGTAGAGCACTCCTTCATTACTATTACTCCCTGGTCCCTTCTGAACTGGAGTGGTATTACCTGTTAGGGTCTCAGCCATAGGTCAAATTGATTTGTTTAAAAATTATTCGAATTTGATAGAACTGTGCGAAAAACAAAAATGTCTTACAAAACAATTACACCAAAATGTAAATATGAACGTTCACTGATTGCGATTCCCTAACGTAATCCTAAAAAAATAACCCTAAACGTGTCGACATAGGGGCTGGTTTAGCTCAGTTAGTAGAACGACCACCTAGGAAACGTAAGGTTCCGGGTTCGATACCGTTAACCGCCAACTCAGCCTATGAGTAGCATAAATGGCGTGATCTGATATGTATGGTAGGTGTGGTTCTCCCCTTCAACAAAAACCATCTCTTTTTTCTAGCACTAGGGAAAAGGGGGTAGACTCCTTCGCTGCCAGATGATAATTTAATTATTACAACATATTACAATATGTTTATTTAAGTGCTATTGCTAAATAGTTCAATATGTAAAAAGTATAATAATCTTGATTTAACTCTCTCTCACTCTTTTCTTTCTTTCCCACTTTTCATCATTTCATTATGTTCGATTGAAACAGATTAGCGTCATCGCTTCCGCGCGCCCATCCTTCTCAGTATTTTTCTCCTACTCTCTTTCTTTCTTATATTTTCTCTGTGTAGCATGTCCTTTTTATTCCCCTTTGTTTATAATAAAAACGGAATGGTCCATTATTTAGCTGAGGTGACGACACTCAGAAGAAATAATAATTCAGCGGATAAGCTACACCAGATAATTAGGATTTACATTTTTGCATTTCATCTTGGACAATTTGGACGGTGTCATTTTTAACCAGAGGGTGTTGCCAGAAGATAACACGCGTATTAATATATAATATATATATATATATATATATAATATATAAGAAACTCGGTTTTTGAATGTTAAGTTTCGTTTTATTTCGTTGAATTTTCGGGGCCGTTTGTACCCTTCTTCAGAACTGCTGGACTGTCCCCCACTCTCTCTCTCTCTCTCTCTCTCTCTCTCTATATATATATATATATATATATATATATATATATATATATATATATATATATAGAGAGAGAGAGAGAGGGACAGTCCAGCAGTTCTGAAGAAGGGTACAAACGGCCCCGAAAATTCAACGAAATAAAACGAAACTTAACATTCAAAAACCGAGTTTTTTTATATTTCATACCTAATGCTTCATACTAAATACCAAACAATATATATTATAAACATATATATATATATATATATATATCTTATTATAATGGAGATTGTGTGTTTTTCTGTCTGTAACCGAAACTATATTACTAATCGAGTCACAATTAACATAGTTATTTTCATCACATTCTTCATGATTTTATTTATATTTAAACCTGAATTATTAATAAAATAGCTTCACCTTTTTATTAGTGTTGTCCATATCTACATACAAATAACATGCTATTGTATTTATATATACAAAAAATAGCGGTTTGCAGTGTGAACGGGAAGGCTAATTTGCATATTGATATTAAAAATGTGATTTTATTAAATGTGTGCTTAGTATTATTGATTTCTAATTGTTTGGTTTTATTTTAATGAATATAAGCACAAATCTCTCCAACGAATCTTAAATGAAATCCATGAACAAGAAAAAATAAGTGTAATTTTATTCTTTATTTCCTAATTTAACTAAATAGTTAAATAAGTAAAATTCAGCAATGAAAGACGGCAGTGATGGAAGAGTAAGTTTCATTTCTATTTTTCTATTATAACCCCACTCCTTTTCAAATCTTTTTATCTGCATTTTTATTAGACTTTCTAATTTAATACGATATTTCATTACATTAAAACTTAAATACTTGCACCCGGAGGGTGCATATATTTGCTAGTATATATATATATATATGAGATAGAGAGAGAAAGATATGCACACACACACACACACACACACACACACACACACACACATATATATATATATATATATATATATATATATATATATATATATATAGGCACATATAGACTGACGCATAATAGACTGAAAACCGTGTCCAGTAGAATTATCCGATTTCACTAAGATCCTATAGTCAAGAGGCACATTCGAGGAAGCATCCGAGAAAACCAGGAGATTATCGGATGATTTCCAATGAATTTTGACATTGCATATTGCCCCCTATCAAGTGGGTGCACGGATTACCAAATGCCTTTCTCTACTTTCTACTTACAGTACAGAATAGCGCGCAAGAGATAATATCATTAGATTACGTAAAAAAGCATTACATTTCATTGCATATCTATATTTGCACTTTTGTAGTTGTTGGCGTATTTGGGTATAAGGTGTGCTGAAGATTACAACTTGTATTTATAGACTGTTCCAAAACAGATGAATCGGCCAATCACAAACGCCCAAACGTGTATTTAATTTACTATTTAAAAGCGTTGATGAATTGTCCTACAATAGCCCTCCAGCACGGACTAGCAGACGAGGATTATTCAACTCTTTAACACGGATCAGCTGATAAAGATTAAAACTGATACCACATCTTTCTACTTCAAGAAAGGATCAAACTTTATGCCACATTACACGCTGTAAAACTGCTTTCGCCTACTGCCCTAAAATAGACACATACATCGTTACAGTAGTTAACGGTTTTAACGATATGTTAGCATCGTTGATGATCGTGTTGAGGGATTAGCTTTCTATGGTATTGATCAGGTTCATGTTTATATTCCATGGTATAATTCTATTCCTCTAAAAAACGACAGAATGTTTTCTATGATGACTTTTTCAAATAGATCTTTCATATTATTTGCATTAAAAATCGGTTTCTGGTGGAAGAAAAATATCACACTTTGTATGAGTAAGTGTTTAGCATGTTTCACACTGTGGTTGTTGATCCTTTTTGAGTATAAAAGAGTGCGTAAGTCTTGTGTGACCAATTCGTAATCGGGACACAATGACTTGTTCCTTTTTAGATTTCCTTAAGGCTGTTCTCTAGTCTACCAGATTGTTTTTTTTATTAGAAAGAGTTCATTGAGGATGTTGCAGGCAGCCAGAGAATAAATCGTTACATCAATAGTCCCAAAATAGGATTAGAAAAACAAATTGAACATTATTTGCTTGAGATGTATCATCAGTAGAATTGCTTCTGTCATAAACAAATTAAAGCACGACCGATTAGATACACAATTGATTTGTTTTTCTTAAAACTGAAAATGGCTCGTTACATGGAAATTTGCGGGAAAACAGAAAACGACCTTGCTCATCTAGTAGTCATGTTGATTTCTCTTATTGTAAGTAAAGAACAGTAAAGTCGGCCTAATGTCGGTATCAGCCTAACAGCGAGGGAGTATATCCCCTTTTCACTAGCGCTAGACCAAGGAGATTATTTTTAGCGTCTGATGTGGAGCGCCACACCTACAATCAGATCCCTGTGCTACTCATACGCTGAGTTGGCGAGGGCCGGTATCGAACTAGGAACCTTGTAGCTTCTAGCCGAACGCTCTACCGACTGAGCTAACCCGGCCCGTACTCTGACCAATTGATGTTGAGAGAGAGAGGGAGAGGAGGGGGCAGACAGACAAAGAGAAGGAGAAAGAGTTTGTTAGTTTGTTTTGTGTTACGGCATATCAACCACGGTAGGTCATTTAATGCTAAGTTTTGAAATAAATTCATTCTTAATGGATACTCATTTTTGTTATAAACACATTTTTCTATCCAACTCATAGATGGGACTCTAACAAGTACGACCACTCCGGGTCAGAGTGAACCAGGGGGTAATGGTGATGAAGGGGTACTCCACATTCCCCAAACCTACAGAACTGGAACCTCACCATCAGATAGTTTAACGTTATACCCAGGACATGAAGACCCTCAGCCACCGCCTTCTAGTGCATATGATAAAAAAAGAGTTGGGGCTTGTCATAAGGGCAATAGGGTTAGGACAATCATAAAGGTGATAGGGCATGACGTGACCAGCCGATTGATCGAGGGGACTTCTTCGCCCGCCCGTCTGGTCTAAGTAAGACCCTAAGTGGAGTGTTGCATGTCCTGCCATGCTCATCCACCAGGATTCCGTCCTTAAGAAACACGGGTCTCCACCCTCTACCAACAGGTAACCCCATTAGATGGATCTTACCCCTATGCAGAGGTGCAGTCGGTATTTTCTAAAGCCCCAGTCGACAGGGCAAAGAAGGAGAAAGAGACCTAAGGATATATATATGAAAGGTAAAATGGATATTGAATCCGACAATATGTGTAAAAAGTTTTGTAGAAAAAACAAGATGTTAAGTAAAAAAAAAGTGCGATATACACATCAGTTTAAAATAAACGAGAAATTCTGGGGAAGCCAGCTAGTGTAATGGTTTGAGTGTCCGCCTGTCAGCCTGACAGGTAGGGTTCGAATCACGCACAAAGCACTGCCCTGTCTATAGCTCTGCTGATGAGGACTAATAGGCTGAAATGTACATACAGAGATCGACTTTTTCTAGATTTGTTTACGCTTTTAATTTAAACCGATTTGCACGCCTAATTCATTTAATTATAATTAATTAACAAATTAGGTATGACTTTAATTAAGCACATAATGTCCCCCCAAAATTGTCGGCTATCAGCCATTTCAAACACTTTGTTTGTCCATATATATATATATATATATATATATAGAGAGAGAGAGAGAGAGAGAGAGAGAGAGAGAGAGAGAGAGAGACAGAAAAAGACAGACAGTGACAGAGGGAGGCAGTCGGCGTAGGGGAGGTAACAGGATACAGGAAGTTAGGTTAGATTGAGGAAAACATGGATATAGGTATGGGTTTAAAGATGTTGAGAACAAGTGCTCATTTCTTTGTTTTTGATAATGCTTTCATTTTTCAGACGTCTTTATAACCCGAAGCCCAAAAGGGCTCAACCGTGCCGTGAGAAGATTGCTTACCAAGGAACAGGTGACCATCGCCTCCGGTCCCTTAGACTAACCACTAAATTCTAACAAACTCAGTTCCCTTCACACGCTCTTTTCTTAGCCAATGAGAATTCAACGGCTAGGTCAGTGAAAGGTTAACTGTTGTCAATAACTTCTATAACAGATATGATAACTTTCCATTTACAATACCATCATTTAAATCTAACTACACTTACATACATAATTCGTAGACAACCCACGAATTATGTAACATCACAGACTAGTACTACTCTATTGGATCCTAAACGGGTGTCCGATATTGTGCTAGTATATTTAGCTTAGGAAATATCTGTATGCGATAAAACTAAGTTTCCAAACTCGTGGTATTCCCTGAATCAACACAGACACCTGGGATGATACTCAATAAAGAAGGCAATTCGGGTATTTCTTCTTTTGGACTCTAAAAGTCTTTAACGTCACTTAATCTTCAATCATCGGAGCTGACACCGATTCCATCGATTGGACTAAGAGTGGAGTGAAAGGTTATCTAGCTAAGACTTAAAGATCAAAGTGCCAGGTAAATGTCCATTGAACATTCCAAGGATGTAAGATCGACAGATTTGAGATTAAATATTGCTGATATGTTGCCTTTATTCTTAATGGAAAATGCCTCATATATATATATATATATATATATATATATATATATATAAGAGATCGAACATCGGATCGGACACTGGCACCAATGAAAAAAAAGAAAGTATTTTCATCTCTAAAAAGAGAAATGTGTGTTTTTGTGTGTGGGGTGGCACACACGTACACACACACACACACACACACACACACACACACACACACCATATATATATATATATATATATATATATATATATATATATATATGTATATTAATGTACATCTATGCCCTTGTGTGTCTGTCGTTGGATGGATGGATATATATTAATATATATATATATATATATATATATATATTAATATACCAAGCGTGTTGGTAGATCCTTGCGGAGAGAAAAAACCCGGCAGAGAGTTTGATTGTAAAAATATACTACCAAACATCAACCAGGAAGAAAAAAATTTTGAAAAAAAAGAAAGACCAAGATATTCGTACCAACAAAAAATAATCTATTGGTATAGTATTTGGCCAAAAGAAAAAAACAATTTATATGTATATATATGATATAAGATATATATATTCATATAACCGCTAGGAGAAGCTAATTTGTAAAAGTGCTCGATACCTAAGTAGAGCCAAGTAATAAAGATAATCTACTGAGTCCGACGAACCTACTATTAGTTTCGCATAAAGCTCTTCAGGGCTAAAATCTGATTTTAGCCCTGAAGAGCTTTATGCGAAACTAATAGTAGGTTCGTCTGACTCAGTAGATTATCTTTATATATATATATATATATATATATATACACACATTCATAATTCTTTTTCATTGGTGCCAGTGTCCGATGTTCGTGTTCGAATGATAAAAGAATATCAGAATTGTGTACGCTGATTTTCAAAGAACGGGAAATGTTTAATACAGCACAATATTTCGATTCTTCATTGCTCAAGTCTTTGGCCTTGTGGCAAAAAAAACAAACTATCGCGAACAAACTAGCACACCCAATTATATATATATATATATATATATATATATATAACTTCATACAATGACTGATGTTTAACAGTAGCATTGCATCCAACAAAGCCCTCATCAGATGACTTTGGGTTCAGGCATGGTTTTGAGGCCGAAGTATCATTGCCACTTCTCTATCTCTCTCTCTCTTTCTTATATATATATATATATATATATATATATATATATATATATATACTTTGGTGTAGTACCAAGTTTCTTGGTACTAGGTGATTCTAAGCTGGTCCTATTCTCTACTAGTAGGTTGTTGTTCAGGTTCCGTATGAGATGAGGAGGAAAAACAAATTCCACCAATAAAAAAGACACTCGAAAAGAAAAAAATGCAATAAGATTACCCCTGGCGGCGGGGGAAATGTATGAATATAAGATGAGGTTGGCCATGTGCCTGTCTAAATAAAAGATATCAGTGGTCTGAAGAAGCTCGTGGGCATACTCACGAGTGGAAATGGTCCATAACCACGATACCCATGGTATTTAAGGCCTTTTTATTCACAAATATAAATAAATAAATAAATATATATATATATGTGTGTGTGTGTGTGTGTGGAGAAAGGTAGACAAATACGAAATGTAGAAAATGGATGTTTATTGTAGGTAGGGATGTCGACGTTGTACATATATATACATATATGTACATATATATATTGTATATATATATATACATATGTATATATGTACATGTACGTATATATATATGTATATATATATATATATAGATATAGATATAGATATAGCTTCTGTATAAATGTATGCCTACTAAATTATACTTCACACACTCATAAGCACTTATATGATCAGATAAGGATGATTGAATGATGCTTTAGACAGAACTGATTTCACCAACCCGACCTGGGTTTCCTGTTCGAGTAAAGGTCAACTTTCAATTCTAAGTAGATTTGTGTCAATCTGTGTACTTTGCCGAATATACCGTGAAGAGGACTCAGACTGACAGCTGTAGAAAGATAATTCCAAAGAATTATTATACCAAAATATAGAAAATTTTAACGTATGTAGACACAAACGTAAATGGCGTCTCGATAGTTAAAATCAAACAGCAGGAGCGACAGTTAAAAATCAGCGTTCCTAACCGTTCACTGCACAACTATGATAATGTATTTTGTTAATTTAAATAATTCCACAGAGAAAAGCCCTGACGATCATAAAGGTGAAACTCGAGTAGGCTTAAATCTGACTATATCGGTTTTCTAAACCAGCTCTGGAAACGTATTGAGTACTTTTATATCCATTCATAATTACGACTTATTCGGTTAATTATTTTTATCGACATTCAAAATTGTGACTCGCTCGATTTTTTACCTTCTCCGTTAAGTCATCACCTTTTCATATATATATATATATATATATCTTTTTTTCTTTATTTATTTCCTTCTTTTCATCTTTTCATTATGTTCGATTGAAACAGATTAGCGTTATCGCTCCATCACGGAAAATATATAAAGAAATTTGAAATATTTATATTTGGCTTATTTTTTCCGTAGGTTGGGTATTGACGCACAATATGCATCATTTAAAAACTTGGTCCCTTCTTCATTCATATACGTGATGACAGATAGAATGAATGACTGGACCCACCTGAATCATGGAAGAGAATAACTTGTATCATGATGATCTGCGCCGGCCATCAAAATAAGGAGAATAGTTGCTGCCCAATGCTCCCTGAACACTATAAAAACAATCAGGTATGAACTGAAGAATTGCAATGGAGACTACAAGGTTGTGGCTAGAAGAAAGCAACATAACAATCGATCTGATTGCGTTCATACAGCAGAATTCCTCGAAAATCTGCAAAAGGTATCAGGTTGAATTCAGATGTCTACGTGGAGTTGCTAAATACTGTAGTCAAGCCCTGGATAACAAGGGTAGTCAATGGTAGGTCATATGTATGGCAGCAGGATTCGGTCCCCTGCCACACCTCTAGGAAAAGTCAAAAATGGTTGTCGGCGATTTTTTACGACTACACCAGTCCCGATATTGGCCTCGCACTCCAGATCTTAACCCCATGGACTATCATCTATGTGGGCGCTGTTGAGAAAGACCACTAATCACATAATCCGACCAGTACTACAAAAGCCCAGTTAATCGACAGAATTAAGCGGTAGTTTTTGAGACCCTTCTAGGGAAACTGTACAATCAGCTGCTCCAGGTTCCGAAGCAGGATTGAGGCTGTGAATCGATGCTAATGGCGGTTATTCTGAGGGAAACTTGTTGACAGTTAGTGTAATTTCCGTGCCTGTTGAATTTTCTTACAATCCATTAAATTTTGTAGTTACCAAGCCACTTTTTTCTTTTTTCCTTTTTGAAACTGTTCAATTTCTCCGAAAACACTATATTATATATATATATATATATGTGTGTGTGTGTGTGTCGCAGCAAGCGATTAACGCTAATCAGTTTACATCAAACTTAATGAAAAGATGAAGAAGGAAATAAAGAAGAAAAAAAGAGAGAGCGTTAAATCAAGATTATTATCCCTTTTTACATAACTTGTTTACTTAAGAGCTATTGCCTAAATAGTTCATATTTAGCAATAGGTCTTAAGTAAACATATCAAATGTTGTTATAATTAGATATCATGCTGTGGTAAATCCACAGGTACTGCTAGTTTGGAATCAATGTTACGAATGCTTCGTGGCAGCGGTCCGTATACGATACATGCGTAAGTTGATATAGATGTTACGGTAAGTGATAGTAGCTACAGCATTGGACATAAGATGAACAGCTTGTATTGTGCATTACTGAATTCTTGAATCAGTCGTCCATTTAAGTATTAATTCACGTTCTTATGTGACAGAGGAGACACTCTCTGAATTTCTAAGATAGTTTTCTTCTATTTAATTTGCAAACAACGCAAGATGGTTTCCTCTGATAGCGGAGATTGGGTCAGTCTTGCGTGAGGAAAAGGCGAAGAACCACGTTAAGTCAAGATTTGTTATTAAGAGCCATGACAGAAATCTACTATCCCCTTCATATCTATCCTACCTATTCAGTTTGCTAATATATATCGACTCTATCTGTTTATCTATCTCTCAACCTGATTCAAACCGTCAATCCTATATCATCTATCTCAAGCCTATTCTAACCGTCAATCTATCTATCTATCTCAAACCTATTCATAACCGTTCATCTATCATCACTATCATCCATCTATCATAAACGTCAATCTATCTATCTTATCTATCTATCTCAACCTATTCATAACGTCATCTATCTATCTATCTATCTATCTATCTCAACCTATTCATAAACGTCAATCTTCTATCTACTATCTATCTATCTCAAACCTATTCATAAACGTCAATCTATCTATCTATCTATCTATCTATTCACATCAAACAGATCCATAACACCTCCAATAACGACATCCGCCCACTCATGCGAAGCCCACAGCCGCGAGTGCGCTATCGCCTAAGGTCACTCATCTAGCCGCTAAGACACGCTCAATCTCATCCGCTCCGATCCTATCCATCTCATCCACCGGAACCTGATCATAAACGTCAACGTCCTCGAACTATATTGATTCGTCCCGTATCTCAGCCTATTCATAAACTGAATTCTATCTATCTATCTATCTATCCTACCTATAATACTCAATCTATCTATCTTTCTATCTCACAACCTATTCTATAAACGTCTATCTATTCATCTCTATCTATCTCTATCTCACCTATCATACGTTCCTTCATCTATCATCTATTCACTATCCAACCTTTCATAAACGGTCAATCTATCTATTATCTATTATCTACTCAACCTATTCATAAACGTCAATCTATCTATCTTATCTATCTATCTATCTAAACCCTATTCATAAACGTCAATCTATCTATCTATCTATTCTATCTATCTCAACCCTATTTCAGTAAACGTCGTCAATCTATCTATCTTCTATCTCTATCGTAATCTCTCTAACTATCTATCTACTATAAACGTCTGATTATCTATCTATCTATCTATCTCAACCTATTCATAAACCGTCAATCTGTTCTATCCTATCTATCTCAACCTAATTCATAACCGTCAATCTATCTATCTACCTATCTATTCTCAACTATTCATAACCGTCAATCTACTCTAGTCTCACCTATTCATAACCGTCATTCTATCTATCTCAGCCCTATTCATAACCGTCAATCTATCTCCCTTACATCTATCTCAGCCTATTCATAACCGTCAATCTATCTATCTATCTCAACCTATTTCATAACCGTCAATCTATCTATCTATCTATTCCCTATTCATAACCGTCAATCTATTCTATCTATCTCAACCATTCATAACCGTCCAATCTATCTATCTATCTACTTATCTATCTATCTCAAACCTATTCATAACCGTCAATCTATCTATCTATCTCAGCCATATTCATAACCGTTCATCTATCTATCTATCTCAGCCTATTCATAACCGTCAATCTATCTATCTATCTCAACCTATTCATAACCGTTCAATCTATCTATCTATCTATCTATTTATCTAATCTATCTATCTCAACCTATTTCTAACCGTCAATCTATCTATCGATCTATCTCACCTATTTATCTCAACTACTATACCTGTCATAACCGTCAATCTATCTATCTCAACTTCATAACCGTCAATCTATCTTCTCAACCTTTCATAACCGTCAATCTATCTATATCATCTATTCTCAACCTATTTCATATACCGTCACTATCTACTCTATCTCTATCTAACCTATTCATAACCGTCAATCTATCTACTCTCAACCTATTATTAACCGGTCAATCTATCTCTAACCTATTCATAACCGTCAATACTCATTTCACCTATTTACAACTCTCAATCTATCTACTCTATCCCACTATTCATTAACCGTCAATCTTATCTACTATCTCAACCCATTCATAACCGTCAATCTATCTATCTATCTCACCTATCGATAACCTATCATCTATCTCTATCTACTCTTATCCTAGTCTATCTATCTCAACCTTATTCATAACCGTCAATCTATCAATCCTATCTCAACCTATTTCATAACGTCAATCTATCTATCTATCTCAACCTTACCTATCACCTTATCTTATCTTATCTAATCTCACCATTATACGTCAATCATTATCTATCTCAAGCCTATTTCATAACCGTCAACTTACTTTATCTATCTTATCTATCTATCTCAAACCTATTCATAACCGTCATCTATCTATCATACTCACAGTCCCTATATACGGTCAATCTCTCCTATCTATCACAGCCCTATTCATAACCGTCATATATCTTCTATCTATCTATTTTCTATCTATCTATCTCAGCCTATTCATAACGTGAATTATCTCCACCTAGTCATAACCTCATCTTAATCTATCTATTCTCAACCTATTCATAACCGTCAATCTATCTATTCTTCAACCTATTCATTAACGTTCCAATTCTATCTATCATCTAACCTATTCATAACGTTCATATCATCTCTATCTCAAACCTATCATAACCGTCAAGTCTATCTATCTATCTCACCTATTCATAACCGTCAATCTATCTATCTTCTCAACCTATTCATAACCGTCAATCTTCCTATCTATTCTCAACCTATTCATAACCGTCTCTATTTTATCTATCATATCTCAACCTATTCATAACCGTCAATCTACTATCTATCTCAACTTCATTAACCGTCATCATCATCTATCTATTTATCATTATCTTCCAGCCTATTCATAAACGTCATCTATCTATCTATCTTCTATAATATCTCCACCTTTCATAAACGTTAATTCTCTCTCTCTTCTCTCTCTTTCTCTCTCTCTCTCTCTCTCTCTCTCTCTTCTCTCCTCTATATATATATATATATATATATATATATATATATATTATATATATATAATATATATGGATTGCTTGTGTGGAGACGAGCAGTCCAAGTTATTGTTGCGGATACAGATAGGAATGTGCTGGTTTATTCTAACTTCCAATCTTTGGGTAGTGCGCAATGTAGCAAACATCGCATCTTGCATTTAAATCTGTAAATTAGACAACTTTTTTGGTGAGGTCACACTATCTTTTAAGATTGGGGGGAAAGGAGCGTGTGTTGATCTGAGAACAACTCGCAACTTAATTAACAATGGTGGGCAGGTCGTTTGAGCGCTTTAAGTAATTGTAGAGATGTGTTGCCAATCCACGGCAATTTTATACAGGGACACAACACACACACACCACACACACACGGCTATACTATTAATATTATAAAAAAAAGAAGGTCCGCAAAATGTATTTGTTTCTCAGAAAAAAAAATGTTTAATTCTTTTTGTTTTACATATTGCAACACGTGTTTCAGCATCTTACTTGGTAGTCTTCATAGCTTTGATTGATAATTGAATCTTTATATAGAATTATTGAATTTTCTCCCGTTGGAACCAGAACATATATATTATATATATATAATAATATATATATATGTTCTGGCACTACCCAAAGATTGGAGTTAGAATAAACCAGCACATATCTATCTGTTATCCGCAACAATTAACTGGACTTGCTCGTCTCCACCAAGCAACATCCATATATATATATAATATATATATATATATATATATCAGCCTTTTCAATTCTTCTATCTATCTATATCAGCTTGTTCGTACGTTCATTGGTATGTCGCTAAACCGCATCTAGTGGTTAAGTTTCTGGTGGGTTCTGGGGAGAAGAGTATCCCTTAATTACCGTTTTTTAATTAGTCAAATCTGTTTTAAAAATTAGGTTTGAAAATTTAATTTTAAATACACATGAAAATTAAACATACTCCCCCCGCAAAAAAAAACAAACAAATTTGTATCTACATAGGCCATAAGGATATTCCGTTTTTATATACTATATACATATATATATATATATATATTATATAACTTACCACTAGGTGCGGTTTTTAGCTCCTACCAAGTGACACGATATGAACAAGCTGATATTAGATAGATAGAACCATACCAATGACACGATATGAACAAGCTGATATATATATATATATATATTAATATATATCATATAATATTATAGTATATATATATGGCGGGGTTAGCTCACGTCTGGTTAGTGATTCGGCTAGAAACGCAAGGTTTCTTAGTTCGATTACCGGCCCTCGCTAACTCAGCGTATGAGTAGCACAGGCGATATGTGTCTGGAAAGTAAGGGCTCTGATGGTAGGTGTTGGCGCTCCACCTCAGACGCAATAAAACAATCTCTTGGTTCTAGCGCTAGTGAAAAGGGGATAGACTCCCTCACTGATTTGGCTCCGGTAACCGACATTTCAGGGCCACGCCCCGACAACTTTATCTATATCTTATTATATATATATATAATATATGCCGAAACACGTGTCTGTGGATGACTTCTTTTATTATTATATTACTATGACTGCTGTATCTTGTATGTCTAAGTCATTTCAATTTATTTCCATTTTCCTATCTGTCTAAGTCTTTTAATTTATTTCCATTTATCTATCTTTCTATCTTTTATCTGTCTATCTAAGTCTGGTTAATATCTAAAAGAGATTACAGGGAAATAAAGATTTTACTACTGGACTAAGGATTGTCTTTAGACTAAAACCAAGCATGCTGATTCGAAATCCGTGATTCAGAAAGGTTTCTAGCATGTCAGAATTTTTATTGTGTACCCCATATGTCACCACTGATAGATCCACAAAAGATCTCCCTTCAATCCCTTCATCTTTGAAACTTGGTTTTCTATTTAGAACTTCGTACAAAAACCAAAACAAAAACAAAACAAACAGCAACAACAATAACACGTTGGATGTGAGTGATTCAGGGATTCCAAAGCTCTAGATACTTGGCTCCGGTGGGGGTGGGGAGAAACTGGAAAACCGAAGTCTTTTGCATTTGGAGCCCGAGATTTAAAGTATTGGCTTTGATATCCCATTTTCAAATGTAAACTGAATCCATTTCACTTTGGAGAGATAACATTTATACGTGCTAATTCCATGGAACTTGATTTTGTCTCATCGAACAAAGACTTAAGGTACTGATATTTATAAAACAATTTCGCAAACAGAAAAAAGTTAATAGTCTATGTTCTCATTTGGTTATTTACCGTCGCCATGTAAACTTTTATTATTAACATAAATATTAATATTTAACTGCAATACTAGCAGGACCTGTGGATTTACAGTCTATAATAGAAGTTGTAGTCTTTCGCACACCTCATACCCAGTATAGTCCAGCAGATCTTTTTATTATTTGCCGAATAAAACATTAGGAAGGTTTTACTACATTCTATGTCTGCATCCTTCGTTATTTATTTATTCTTTAATTTTTCAATTATTCTAGCCAAATATAAACACCCTCCGTCTCGATGTATAAAGATAGATTTTTAGTCATTTTGCCGGTGGCGTAATAAAATTCATGAGTGAGTAGTCGACGTTTTACCTAAGTAATAAAATCATCAAATTCATTCAAAGGATTAAAAAAATTAAACAATTTCAAATGTAAACTTTAAATATGTATTAAAATAAAACTAAAATTATATGAGATTATCAGTAATGACAGCCATGTATTATTAAAACTGGTTTTAAAATAGCACTGCTTCTAATGCTGCATTGTTCAAATTTTGGAGTGTATTTGTTCTATTCATGAACGATTTTGGGTAATTGTGACGTAAGCAGTGACGGTAATTTTTGTACAGACAAAAACCGGAAGCGAATTCTCCATTATAATAGATTATTACATATCAACATGTTTCAGTGAATTCAATTGTTTTTATCTTCATGCTCGACACTAAAAAAGTATTTTTCAGGACAAAAGAGCTCAGTGGCATTAAGGAAAAACTAGATGAGACTATACAGCACAGTTTTATAGTCTTCATTATGTTCCACATTTGATATGTTACTTAAGAGCTATTTGCCAAAATGCAGTTCAATCATATCAAAACGTATATATAGTTTGATCCATCCTCCATTGCATCTCATCTTCACGTCCTATTCGTTTTCTGCTCGTTCGATCAACTCTTCTCCCTACTACCGTTTTCTCTTCGTTACTTGTCTCTATCTATTATCTTCACCTTCCATCTTTTTCTATTTCTGTATTCATAAATATTAGTTTGGCGGACCTAGAATTTAATACTTTTAGGCCTCGAAAACGCTCGAAATCTATAAATTTACTCCTTCTGGTGCCATATATCTCTGCGATTTCTGCACCGTCCTCTATATTTAGTGTCTCTCTGACAAATGTCATACTCTAGACATACTCTCAGGAACCACGGGTACTTAATAGTATAGATCGCGTGTAGTCAAAATACAGATCTGGTCGCGTTTTTAAAAAATAAAAGTACAGCGGGTGCAGCTGGTTTCTATTTGCACAAATCTTTACATAATTCATATCATGTTGTGTCGAGGACAGAAGCTTTCCTTGAACTTTTAACTTTTTAAAATTATTGTTTATACACTTCCATTAATTTCTCTCGCGTGTTAACATTATAATGTTGTGTATGGAGTCAGCAGGTACGTGACGTGATATGCATGTGTGAAAAAATTGGAAAGATTTCTCCCATAATGAGAAAAAAACTTTGTTTGCTATTTCAATAACAAACAAAATGTGTGGTTTAGAAAAACAAATATTTGGTGAGAATTCTTATTTTTGTTTAATGTTATAGACTTTGTATTGGATTTTCTTGGAATTATGCATTAGTGAACGGGTGGGTATCATACGCTACCCAGTACACGTAGGGGATGACAGCTCAGCGTATTCTAAGGAGCCACTGATAGCGTAATCAATCATATAATGTAGTTATTATAGTTTTTTTTTAGGTCAGGAAATCGTTGGTTATTTAGAAAAAATATTTTTCGTGGCGGCCCATTCTTGTATTTTTTCTTTGAAAATGGCGGGGTGGGGATATCATTATTTTGTTATTCTTTTTCGTCAGCACATTAGGACATTTTCTTCGTTTTCTGTCATTTGTTTGATAAAAAAAAAATATTGGCTTTACGGTTTGATTTTCCCGTTGTTATTTAATCAAATCTCTTCGACAAACCTATCTCGTTTTCGGGCAAAAAGTGGATAATCGCATCCCAAAGCTGATTAATTATGGCTTCTTTCAATTCAATTCAGACCGATATGACCACAATTGGACAAAGATTCCGCTTTGATCTTCAGCTAGATGTTCTTCCCCTTTTATTTTCAAGTCTTGATCAAGGTTTAAACCACCCTTATCCGATACCACTCTCACAAAAAAAACTGATCAATAAATAATAAAACTTTCTCAAAAAGTTTTATCTCATATTTTTTATTGTGAAATATTCTTACTGATGGTGAGAATTCGTTTCCCAAATAAATCAGGAATGGGGATCGCTATAGAAATTGGAGCTAATAATAGATAATGTTAGGCAGAGACGAGACGGGGGAGGGAGGAAAAAGATATGGAAAATTACACTACCCAAAAAGCACGCGAGTTAGAAGAGAAAGAGAATAAGGAAACAACATGAATGGAAAAATATACACAGGAAAAAGAAAATAAACTGCAGAAGAGAAAAAAAAAAAACAAAAAAAAAATAAGAAAAAGAAAATAAAAAAAGAAAATATTGAAAAAAACGGATAAAGATGCCAGAAGACGCTAAACAGAAAAATAAGAAAAAAACGATAACAATAAAAAAATTAAAAAACGAAAATAAGAAAAAAACACAAACAAAAATAACAGTTATAAGTGCAGAAATACAAGAATACCAAAATAAACAAAAAGAAAGACAGAATTCAAGAAAATATTGGAGACAAACAGATAAAAACTGACATGAAAGAGTAAAAGACCAAGAAAAACAGAAAAGAAAAAACCAGAACAAAAAAAAAACAATAAAAAAGAACATATAGAAAAACAGATAGCAAGAAGGTTAATCTTTATTCGTATGGAGTGCGATTTTGGGTAATGTACGTACAGTAATGACGTAGTTTTCGGCGTTGAGACAAATTGTGACACAATCTATATTATTTAATAGATAAAAAAAAACTGAGTTCTTCAAAAATTTTTACAATTGAACTTTGATTAAAAATAAATCTGGTCGAATAATCTGTTTAGTTATTTTTGTCTACACATTTAAATGTAGGAAAACAATTTTCCGGTGTGAATTTTATATAAATAACTTTTTTTTTGATAATGTAAGTTGATTTCATTTTGATAATACGGCCAGTCCGGCCATTTTTGTTTCTTTACCACCTTTTGGATCGTTGCTTTTTATTTTAGAAATAGATTCAGGCCAGATTTCCAAAATCTTAGATTCTTTCTTTTAATTCACATTAACAGAAGTTGGCATAGCAGGGATTCCATTTGAAACAAAGTTTTTTTAAATAGTAATAACTAGCAGGACCGTGTGGATTTACCACAGCTATGATATTTTACATGAAATTCAGTTTTGATTGTGTTACTAAGAGCTCTCATTGCTAAATAGTTCAATATGTAAAAGTACTGTAAAATAGTAAAGATATAGATACCGCCCAACGGGGGGGGTCCAGTGCTTCGGCCCTGGATCGTTTACAAGTTCAATAGCGTTGATCCCAGGGGGCGTCCCCAGGCAATACCTGCCTCTTTTGGGGACAGGCTGCGCGTTATTTGCTAGCGCCGAGGTGCCCCCTGAGGGGAATGCCACGGGATTGACGCAATTTTGTTCTTTCTCACCCTGAGCTTCGTTTGTGGGGGACCCACGTTAAACGAGACTTGTGCCCAGCCATACAAGTGGGGTATGAGGCAATACCTGTTAAAGAGATAAATAATCTTCATTTTTAATTCTCTTTCACTCTTTTTTTCTATCTCTTCTCTTTTTCTTTTCACTGTGGTTTGATTGAACAGATTAGTTTTAGTTTCCGCCGCGCTCACCTATTTAATTTATTGTTTCTCTTATTTTTTCTTGTACTCTATTTATTATTTTCTGTTTGAACATTCCCTTTCATTTCCTTTCTTTCTTTTATATAAAACTGTGATGGTCCTTATTTAGCTGAGGGACGACACCTCATAAGAAATGAGAATTTAGCAGATAAGCAACAGCTAGATAATTACGGATTTACGGACCGCTTATGGCAGGCTCCAGCATGAACGAAAGAGACACCTTTCGTAATACCGTAGGCGACACCGGTCGCGGTTCCGGCTTATGGGCTTTCGAGCGGTTTATTCGGCTGGAGGCAGCTTGGCACCCGCCGCTCTCGAGCGAGCACGCCGAACTGTTGCTCCGATCCGCGGTTTCTTCTGTACCGAGACGCGGGTAACGTGCCACGGCCGACGTAATAACACGTGCCGATCGTAGATAAAAGTACCGTCTCACCGACAGGTCTTTAAATATCTTTGGACGATTCGAACGCTTCTCATTTTTCAACCAGAGTGTGTTGAAGTAATAACGGTCGTACATAAGGAACACGGGTTTAAATATACTGATTCTTATATTACTTCTTGCTGTTCAACGTGTTCTCTTGGTGAATCGGAGTTCGGACTCTGTGTTTGGATCGGTGTTGCTGGTTTTTGATAGTTGTTGGGTGGATTTTGATTTGGATGCATTGGCGCTGTATGATAAACACCAGGTTATATGATTGGGAGGGAACTTATTTCGCGTTAAAGTTGCTTATTTGTGAATTAAGACCGGTTTAGCTCGGTAGGCGTTCGTTAGGAATCACAGATTCCAGGTTCGATACCACCCTGCCAACTCAGCGATTATGAACGCACAGGGCTGCGTGGTAAGTGAGGATAAAGGTTCGGTCTACCTGTGGCGCTCCGCCTCAATGCCAAGACATGCTCCTTGGTCTACGCTGTGAAAGAGGATGGACTCCATCTCTCTCTTTTNGAAAATGAACTCGTCCAAGATTACTTGTGTACTGCTACTTAGGGCAGTGGTAGATCATTACGAGAACCGTCATATTAAGACCTCGATTCTTAGCACACTGTTGTGAAGTACATTATTGATAGCGCGAACCTTTATTGGATTACTAGTTTACAGAAACTCTTATGTAGGTGTGGCGCTCCACCTCAGATGCTAAAACAATCTCCTTGGTCTAGCGCTATTGAAAAAGGGGATGACTCCCTCGCAGATTGGCTGATACCGAATTTAGGCCACCCTGTCGACTTTAAACAACAGGTTGATACCGACAATTGGCCAGTTTTGCCAATTTTACAATTTTATATATATATATATATATATATATATATATATATATTTACGGATCTTTGCTAATCCACGAAGCAAAAAATTTACTTCTGGGTTAATAAAAAATCGATTTAAAAAGTGCTCAATAAAAAGAGCTAAATATACGTTTTTTAAAAAGTGAATATTTAAAATATTCCAACTGCAGTTTCTTGCAGGGAGCTAAAAGAAAAAGCATGGCAGAGATCCAGGGGTAGAGTGGAGAATCATAAAAAAGGGAACTTTCGCATAAAGGAAACGAAAACCCCTGTATGCTGTGTCTAAATGAGAAACTAAAAATAGGGGAATGCAGAGACTCAGGGAAGATATTGAACTCGCGATATGAGTTGGAAACAAGTGTAGGCATTTGAAACAAGCATAAATTGTGCCAGGTAGGTTCTGGCATTAGTAGGGGGCACACCCACGTACTTAAAATGGGTACAACCCGATATTAATAACAGTAGATGGCTGGAATAAGCAATAATTCCCTGAAGAATTGCTAAGTCAAGAAACTGCAGTTGGAATATTTTATTACATTCGCTTTAAAAAAAAACGTATATATATAATATAATGAGTGAGTGATGAAATCTCCCTTACGATGTAAAATTTACAATGGTCGTCATTGATACTCAATGTGGCTTCCTTAGTGCTAGGACAGAGCGAAAATAGATTTGAAAAAGATAAAGATTTAGTGTAAATGAATAATAGTCTATTTTCAGTCTATTTATATTCTAAATTATATATATATATATATATATATATATATATATAATAATGGACTCTCTCGTCGAGTTTTGACGTATGAGGGTGCTGTGTTATAAAAGTATAGAGTTTGAAGCTGTATTTACCAAGATAGAAATGAACAAAGAATGGAACGTTATTTTTTTTTTCAGAATACAAGGGTCTCTAAAGTAAAAAATTCGATACATTTTTGATACACCTTGTATACACATACACACACACACATATATATATATATATATATATATATATATATATATATATATATATGGTATATGAGAAGTAAACAAAAACAATGTGTTTTGATATGGCTTTATTTAGCCGACAATTTTTGGGAGAATATGTGCTTAATTGAAGTCCTACCTAATTTTGAAAAATTGATTAATTAATAATTAATGAATTAGGGGCATACCTATTCAAATGTAAGGCTTAAACAAATCGAGAAAAATCAATTCTGTATGTACATTTCGGGCTATTAGGCCTCATTAGCAGAGCTATAGACAGAAAGACCGCTTTGTGTGTGATTCGAACCCTGACTGTTCCATGTACACTTAGTTGAAAAATGACAAAAAATACTAAAAGTCAACAAGTTCAGACAAAGTTGAATTATTTAAAGAGATAATGAAATGCAGCTGTTTTTTTAAGACAGAAGATCCAAAAAAAAACAAAAAAAGAAGAAATCAGATGAAAGAGAAAAAAAAGGAAAAGTTAAAAGTTGAGCTAAACAAATTGAAAGTGAGACTTTAATACGCCATCTTCATCTGCAATATGTAGCGTAAGACACAACACACACACACACACACACACTCTCTCTCTTACTCTCTCTCTCTCTCTCTCTCTCTCTCTCTCACGTACACATACAGAGAGTCTCTTGCTCACACGCACACACATCTTCATCTGAAATATGTAGCGTAAGACACACAGACAGAGGCACACACACAACACATAGACGCTCTAGCTCACACGCACACACTAACGCGGCACGCACGCACACGCGCACACACGCGACTCTCTAGCTCCACAACACACACACACACACACACACATACACTAACGTGCGCGCACACACCACACACACATACACTAACGTGCGCGCGCAACCACACACACACACACACAGAGACAAACGCCAATACACACAGGCAAGCGCATATATACGCACACAGTTGCACACATAAACGTATGTAAGTAACACAACAAACACACACATACTCATACACAAACAAAACTCAAATACACGCACATAAACGCACACATACACTCACACACAAACAAATGGAAATACATGCACATAAACGCACACAACGCACCGATAACGCAGACACACAAACACACAACATATAAATACACGCACACACGCACACATTAGAAGCGCCGTGTGACCAGTTCATGTAAGTTGAAAGTGTTGATAGAGGATTGTTGCAGAAATTGAAGAAAATCTGCAGTCGATGTAAATGGACAGCTGTAGATTTCTGATGAAATCGAAGGAAGCAGAGGGGGGTGGGGGGATGGAGTCGAGCACCAGCTAAATGCTAATCGACAGTGGCAAGAGGAAAGTAACTTTGAGGAGCGCGTGCCGTTCGTTTAATCAAGAGCGGTTATGTTTTCAAACAACTTGCCCACGAGAGAGCGGGCGTTGACGGCGGTACACGCGAGAGGCGGGATGAAATCGTGCCTAGGCACTGTCTTCCTGTTTAGAAAACGGAAAACATAGACCCCATATAACTAATTACCTACGTACTAATGATCTATCTATCTATCCATATCTATCTTTATATGGGTCTATGTTTTCCGTTTTCTAAACAGGAAGACAGTGCCTAGGCACGATTTCATCCCGCCTCTCGCGTTGTACCGCCGTCAAACGCCCGCTCTCTCGTGGGCAAGTTGTTTATGAAAACATAACCGCTCTTGATTAAACGAACGGCACGCGCTCCTCAAAGTTACTTTCCTCTTGTCCACTGTCGATTAGCATTTAGCTGGTGCTCGACTCCATCCCCACCCACCCCCTCTGCTTCCTTCGATTTCATCAGAATCTACAGCTGTCATTTACATCGACTGCAGATTTTCTTCAATTTCTGCAACAATCCTCTATCAACACTTTCAACTTACATGAACTGGTCACACGGCGCTTCTAATGTGTGTGCGTGTGTGCGTGTATTTATATGTGTGTGTTTGTGTGTGTCTGCGTTTATCGGTGCGTTGTGCGTTTATGTGCATGTATTCCATTTGTTTGTGGTGAGTGTATGTGTGCGTTTATGTGCGTGTATTTGAGTTTGTTTGTGTATGAGTATGTGTGTGTGTTTGTGTGTGTACTTACATACGTTTATGTGTGCAACTGTGTGCTATATGCGCTTTGCCTGTGTGTATTGGGCGTTTGTCTCTGTGTGTGTGTTGTGTGTGTGTGCCGCGCGCACGTTAGTGTATGTGTGTGTGTGTGTGTGCGCGCACGTTAGTGTATGTGTGTGTGTGTGTGTGTGTGTGTGAGCTAGAGAGTCTGCGTGTGTGCGCGTGTGCGTGCGTGCGCGTTAGTGTGTGCGTGTGAGCTAGAGCGTCTATGTGTGTGTGTGTGTGCCTCTCTGTCTGTGTGTTGTCTTACGCTACATATTTTCAGATGAAGATGGTGTGCGTGTGAGCAAGAGACTCTCTTGTTTGTACGTGAGAGAGAGGAGAGGAGAGAGAGAGAGAGAGAGTAAAGAGAGAGTGTGTGTTGTGTGTGGTGTGTGTGTGTTCTTACGCTACATTTGCAGATGAAGATGGCGTATTAAAAGTCTCACTTTCAATTTGTTAGCTCAAACTTTTAACTTTTCCTTTTTTTTCTCTTTCATCTGATTTCTTCTTTTTGTTTTTTTGGATCTTCTGTCTTAAAAAAACAGCTGCATTTCATTATCTCTTTAAATAATTCAACTTTTGTCTGAACTTGTTGACTTTTAGTATTTTTTGTCATTTTTCAACTAAGTGTACATGGAACAGTCAGGGTTCGAATCACACACAAAGCGGGTCTTTCTGTCTATAGCTCTGCTAATGAGGCCTAATAGCCGAAATGTACATACAGAGATTGATTTTTCTCGATTTGTTTAGCCCTACATTTGAATAGGTATGCCCGCAAATCATTAATTATTAATTAATCAATTTTCAAAATTAGGTAGGACTTCCATTAAGCACATATTCTCCCAAAAAATTGTCGGCTAAATAAAGCCATATCAAAACACATTTGTTGTTTGTTACTTCTCATATACACATATTATATATAATATATATATATTTATAATATATATATATATGGTGTGTGTGATGTGTATACAAGGTGTATCAAAAATGTATCGAAATTTTTGTACTTTAGAACCCTTGTATTCTGAAAAAAAAAATAACGTTCCATTCTTTGTTCATTTCTATCTTGGTAAATACAGCTTCAAAACTCTATACTTTATAACACAGCACCCTCATACGTCAAAACTCGACGAGAGAGTCCATTATTATATATAATATAATATATATATATATATATATAATTTAGAATATAAATAGACTGAAATAGACTATTATTCATTTACACTAAATCTTTATCTTTTTCAAATCTATTTTCGCTCTGTGTCCCTAGCCTAAGGACCCACATTGAGTATCAATGACCGACCATTGTAATTATTACATCGTAAGGGAGATTTCATCACTCACTCATTATATTATATATATACGTTTTTTTTAAAGCGAATGTAATAAAATATTCCAACTGCAGTTTCTTGACTTAGCAATTCTTCAGGGAATTATTGCTTATTCCAGCCATCTACTGTTATTAATATCGGGTTGTACCCATTCTTAAGTACGTGGGTGTGCCACCCTACGTAATGCCAGAACCTACCTGGCACAATTTATTGCTTGTTTCAAATGCCTACACTTGTTTGTCAACTCATATCGCGAGTTCAATATCTTCCCTGAGTCTCTGCATTCCCCTATTTTAGTTTCTCATTTAAGACACAGCATACAGGGGTTTTCGTTTCCTTTATGCGAAAGTTCCCTTTTTATGATTCTCCACTCTACCCCTGGATCTCTGCCATGCTTTTCTTTTAGCTCCCTGCAAGAAACTGCAGTTGGAATATTTATTATATTCACTTTTTAAAAAAACGTATATTTAGCTCTTTTTATTGAGCACTTTTTAAATCGATTTTTATTAACCCAGAAGTAAATTTATTTGCTTCGTGGATTAGCAAAGATCCGTAAAATATATATATATATATATATATATAAATATATATATAAAGTTGTAAATTGGCAAACTGGCCAATTGTCGGTCGATCAACCTGTTGTTTAAAGTCGACAGGGTGGCCTAAATTCGGTATCAGCCAATCTGCGAGGGAGTCTATCCCTTTTTCAATAGCGCTAGACCAAGGAGATTGTTTTAGCATCTGAGGTGGAAGCGCCACACCTAATAAGATGTTTCTGTAAACAGTTAATCCAATAAAGGTTCGCGCTATCAATGTACTTCACAACAGTGTGCTAAGAATCGAGGTCTTAATATGACGGTTCTCGTAATGATCTACCACTGCCCTAAGTAGCAGTACACAAGTAATCTTGGACGAGTTCATTTCATCTCTCTCTNCCTTGTCTGTTAATCTGTAGTATTCCTGGTAGGAAGATTGTAGTATCAGTAACTTCTTGTCTGTTAATCTGTAATATTCCTGGGTAGAAAGTTTGTAGTATCAGTTACTCCTTGTCTGTTAATCTGTAGTATTCCTTGGTAGGAAGATTGTAGTATCACTTATTCCTTGTCTGTTAATCTGTAGTATTCCTGGTAGGAAGATTGTAGTATCACTTATTCCTTGTCTGTTAATCTGTAGTATTCCTGGTAGGAAGATTGTAGTATCAGTAACTTCTTGTCTGTTAATCTGTAATATTCCTGGTAGAAAGTTTGTAGTATCAGTTACTCCTTGTCTGTAATCTAGTATTCCTTGGTAGGAAGATGTAGTATCACTATTCCTTGTCTGTTAATCTGTAGTATTCCTGGTAAGATTGTAGTATCACTTATTCCTTGTCTGTTAATCTGTAGTATTCTAGTAGGAAGATTGTAGTATCAGTAACTTCTTGTCTGTTAATCTGTAGTATTCCTGGGTAGAAGTTTGTAGTATCAGTTACTCCTTGTCTGTTAATCTGTAGTATTCCTTGGTAGGAAGATTGTAGTATCACTTATTCCTTGTCTGTTAATCTGTAGTATTCATTAGTAGGAAGATTGTAGTATCAGTAACTTCTTGTCTTTAATCTGAGTATTCCTGGTAGAAGTTGTAGTATCAGTTACTCCTTGTCTGTTAATCTGTAGTATTCCTTGGTAGGAAGATTGTAGTATCACTTATTCCTTGTCTGTGTAATCTGTAGTATTCCTGGTAGGAAGATTGTAGTATCACTTATTCCTTGTCTGTTAATCTGTAGTATTCCTGGTAGGAAGATTGTAGTATCACTTATTCCTTGTCTGTTAATCTGTAGTATTCCTGGTAGGAAGATTGTAGTATCACTTATTCCTTGTCTGTTAATCTGTAGTATTCATTAGTAGGAAATTGTAGTATCAGTAACTTCTTGTCTGTTAATCTGTAGTATTCCTGGTAGAAAGTTTGTAGTATCAGTTACTCCTTGTCTGTTAATCTGTAGTATTCCTTGGTAGGAAGATTGTAGTATCACTTATTCCTTGTCTGTTAATCTGTAGTATTCCTGGTAGGAAGATTGTAGTATCACTTATTCCTTGTCTGTTAATCTGTAGTATTCCTGGTAGGAAGATTGTAGTATCACTTATTCCTTGTCTGTTAATCTGTAGTATTCATTAGTAGGAAGATTGTAGTATCAGTAACTTCTTGTCTGTTAATCTGTAGTATTCCTGGGTAGAAAGTTTGTAGTATCAGTTACTCCTTGTCTGTTAATCTGTAGTATTCCTTGGTAGGAAGATTGTAGTATCACTTATTCCTTGTCTGTTAATCTGTAGTATTCCTGGTAGGAAGATTGTAGTATCACTTATTCCTTGTCTGTTAATCTGTAGTATTCCTGGTAGGAAGATTGTAGTATCACTTATTCCTTGTCTGTTAATCTGTAGTATTCCTGGTAGGAAGATTGTAGTATCACTTATTCCTTGTCTGTTAATCTGTAGTATTCATTAGTAGGAAGATTGTAGTATCAGTAACTTCTTGTCTGTTAATCTGTAGTATTCCTGGGTAGAAAGTTTGTAGTATCAGTTACTCCTTGTCTGTTAATCTGTAGTATTCCTTGGTAGGAAGATTGTAGTATCACTATTCCTTGTCTGTTAATCTGTAGTATTCCTGGTAGGAAGATTGTAGTATCACTTATTCCTTGTCTGTTAATCTGTAGTATTCATTAGTAGGAAGATTGTAGTATCAGTAACTTCTTGTCTGTTAATCTGTAGTATTCCTGGGTAGAAAGTTTGTAGTATCAGTTACTCCTTGTCTGTTAATCTGTAGTATTCCTTGGTAGGAAGATTGTAGTATCGGTTACTTCTTGTCTGTTAATCTGTAGTATTTCTTATTAGAAAGATTGTAGTATCAGTAACTCCGTGTCTGTTAATCCGTAGTATTCCTTGGTAGGAAGCTAAGCTTAGCTTAGATGTGGCACAAGGCCAGAAGTATGGGGCGCCTATTGAGAACCGAACTCACTAACAATGGTCTGCGAATCTAGCTTGCTGACAATTACACCACATGAGGTGCCCCTAACACACACACACACATTATATAATATATAATATAATATATATATATATATATATATATATGCTTACGGTCAAGCTACGTTGAAAGCAAGATCACCGAATTTAAGCAGCGATGAGCCTATTCAATACTTAAATGGGTGACCATTTAAGTAACAGCAGGTACTGTAAGCGACCGAATATCAAAATGAATTAATTCGGCATCAAATGACCCAAAAAGGGTTGATATGCCGTAAAACAAGACACCAACCAACCAACCAACCAGCCAACCTAATATATATTGTTAGGCGGTTTATGGCCTTGTGTTTGACTAATTAAAACGCTAGGGTGAATATCTGAATTATCAGTTGCTCCAAGACAAAAAAGAAAAGCAGAATTGAATGCGTGCTAATCGCATTTCCATTAAAGCTGAGAAACACCAATTGTGTGGAAATTTATAATAAATACAAAAAATTATATATAATATATATATATATATATATATATATATATATATATATATATGTATGTATGTATGTATGTATGTATGAATGTATATATGCATTCTTATATTTCTCGTGGCGTATTAAATGTAATTATTAATAATTGCAAAATTAATTCTCGTACACCAAACGAAACTTAAATGGCGGGCTTTAATTTATTCACTGTCTGCGTTCACCAATTTGGAATGGTTGATTGATATGCGTGAAGTTATCTTAACGGTTGAATTAAAAACTGAAAGACATTATGTCAAGTCAGAAGAAGAAAGAAGAAGGGCGAGAAGAAGAAGAAGAGAAGAAGAAGGAGAAGAAGAAGAAGAGCGAAGAAGAAGAGAGCGGAAGAAGAAGGAAGAAGAAGAAGAAGAGGCGAGAAGAAGAAGGAGAAGAAGAAAGAAAAGAGCGAGAAGAAGAAGGAGAAGAAGAAGAAGAAGAGCGAGAAGAAGAAGAAGAAGAAGAAGAAGAGCGAAGAAGAAGAAGAAGAAGAAGAAGAAGAGCGAGAAGAAGAAGAAGAAGAAGAAGAAGAAGAAGAGAGAAGAAGCGAGAAGAAGAAGGAGAAGAAGAAGAGAAGAAGAAGAGAAGAAGAAGAGGAGAAAGAAGAAGAGAAGAAGAAGAGCGAGAAGAAGAAGAAGAAGAGCGAGAAGAAGAAGAAGAAGAAGAAGAAGAAGAAGAAGAGAAAGAAAATGGAAGAAAGGAAGGATATAAAAAAAAGAAAGGAAAAGATACGTTCTTTTTTATACGTGGCATCAACGCTTAAAACATTATACCAAAAAATAAACGGCTTTTCATAGATATTAACGATTGATTTAACTGTTTGCAAAGTCATTTAGTTCGTCAGACAACATGTAGGGGATTCTTATTTCTTTATTCTTTTTTTTTTAATTAAAATATAACAAGCTTAAGCGGTAGAATCTATGATTCGCCACAAAGAAAGGAATGGCCGACAGATATGAAATATACATGTGTTATTTTACATTCAAGTGAGTGCGTGTATATGTGTTTAAGTGAGTGCGTGTATATGTGTGTATCATGTGTGCGTGTGCACGTGTATGAGTCGAGTATGTGCGGGCGTGTGTGTGTGTGTGTGTGTGTCTGATTAAATTAACTTTTTAAAAAACTATATATTAATACTGGTGTTCCTTAATTTTACATCCGTTATCATCTGGTAACACCCTCTAGTTAAAACTGAGACCGTCCAAATGGTCCAAGGTGAAATGCAAAAATACAAATCCTGATTGCCTGGTGTTGCTTATTCGCCGAATTCTTATTTCTTATAAGTGTCGTCGCCTCAGCTAAATAATGCACCATTCCGTTTTTATTATAAAGAAAGAGAGGGAAGAAAAATAACTATCCTGCTCTTAAGTAAATGTATCAAACGTTGTAATAATTAAATTATAATACTGTGGTATATTCACAGGTCCTGCTAGGAGATATTGTTTCTCATTCAAGTGAGTGCGTGTGTGTGTTTGGGTTAGTCAATGTGCATGTGTGTATCGTATGTGCGTGTCTCCGTATATGTGCAGAGTATTTACGTACGTGTGTGTGTGTGTGTGTGTATTTGAGTGTGTGTATGTGTGTGTGTGTGTGTGTGTATTTGAGTGTGTGTATGTGTGTGTGTGCATGCGTATGTTTGAGTATTTGAGTGTGATAGTATGAGTTTGAATGTGTGTATGGTATGTCTTTTTGAGTGTGTGCGTGTGTGAATGAATGTATGGTCTTTTTTTAAAATGCGTGTGTACTGTATGTGCAGTGCTTGAATGTGCGTTTGTGTGTCTGCATTTGAATGTGTGTGTGTGCGCGCGCGTGCGTGTGTGTACTTGAGTGTATGTTTGAGCGTGTGTAAGTGTCCGAGTGTGAGTTTGTGTGTGTGTGTTTGAGTATGTGTGCGTGTATGTGTTTGAGTGTGGTTGTGTGCGAGCGCTTATGTATGTATGTGTGCTTGAGAGAGAGAGAGAGAGAGAGAGAGAGAGAGAGAGAGAGAAATAACGGATTCAATGGATTATGTTGTATTGTTGAAAGTGCTTGTTCTCTTTTGATGTTAGACTTCGAAATATTGATTTTGCCTGAGCTTGAACACCGACCAACGCGACTGATGAGAAGGAACTAACTACCGTGTTCCCCCCCCCAAAAAAAAATAAGACCTACCTGCAAAATACGACCTAGCGTGATTTTTCAGGATGATTTTAATATAAGCCCTTCCCTTGAACTAATCCCTAGTTGAGAGCGGCAAACAGACGAAATGAATAAGCATTCTTCACAATAACATTCCAGATGAATTCTTTAATGAATTGTCGTTGAAGAGTTTTTTAAAAATAAAATGTTAATGGTAAATAAATGTAGATCGTTTTTCATAAATAAGCCCTAGTGTTATATTCCGGGGTGATTAATATAACCCCTGTCTTATTTACGAGGAAACACGGTACTCCCATCCCATTGTATCGCCCATAAATTAGTATATCAATCTTTTTTTTTTTTTTTTTTTTTTTTTTTAATAAAAAGTGATTTTCTTCTAAACGAAATATACCGGTATTTTATTATTTCAAATTAAAAATTAGTGTTTCTTGTCGGACTCAGGAACCTACATGTCGTAATCGAGGGACTTCGAACCGAACTCTTTATGTTAAGTTTTTAAATGCCATCCTTGGTCAGTTGAAAAGGGCTTAAAGTAAGTAAGTCCTGAGTTATGGAATCCTTTGGTAAGCGTATAAGTCTTATCCTGCGTAGAAGTCCTATCCAGCGTAGTGTTAAAGATCCAGTGATTTAATCCTATGTCCGTCGTCAATGAAAGTCAAAGTAGTTTTGGTCAGTATGCTCCGTTTAAGTATTGTATCAACAGCAGAGTACTACCAGTGATTGGCCAAGAGTTTGATCACATAGTTCTCGCCGAGTCTATAAGTAGGAGCGGGTATCTAGCACACACCTTATATGTAAAAAAAGTTCAACACTTTATTCAATTCACGGGCAGTTCTCATTCCATTAACCATGGCCGGATACAAGTGTTAAGTTATGTTAAGTATTCTATATTATTATCATCCTTGACCAGTGTTGAACCTGCAACCTACAGATGATTGTCACTTAGAACTGTATTAACTCAACCCTTATATCCGTTGCGCCACGTGTTCAATTGTATTAAAGAATATACACGAGGACAATAGTCCAAAAAATCCAAATTATCAAGCCTCATCTTAAAAATTCAGACAAACGCAAGATCTGATATCTTTTATTGTTTTTACAATTTCTTGTATATGTTTTAGTCTTTCTACTTTTTACTTCTTCCTTTTTTATTTTTTTATTTTTCTTAATATTCTTCTTTCTTTCTCATTTTGTACTTTTCCCTTTTTTCTTCCCGTGTTGTACTTTTCTTTCCTAGAATAAGTTCCAATTACCGTCGAACTGGGAAGACAAGGCAACAAACGATTGTAACTCAAATACAAACTCGAATGCTACAAAGTCCACTGCAAAATGACAAAGTATATATAAGACTCCACAATGTCATTCAAATCAAGCAGTCAAGCAGCCAATCAGAACTCAAGGAGTGGAATCACCCAAATCGCCCAGATTCATGAATGGATCATTCTTGATTCCTATTTATACCAGCTGTCTTGGACACTGCTTGAGTTCTACTTAGCTGCTGTTATTAAAACCAACAGTAGACTAACTGACTTCAATATCTCACTATTTTGTAATATTCCCTACTTTCTTCTCATTTGTACTTTTCTATTCTTTTTTTTTCTCATTTTGTACTTTTCTCTCTTTTTCTTTCCATTTGGTACATTTCTTCAAATTTTGTCCTTTACCTTTGTTTGTTTTTTCCCATTTTGTACTTTTCCCTTTTTTTCTTTTCGATTTTGTAATTTTCCCTTCTTTTCTTCACATTTTTTACTTTTCCCTCTTGTTTTTCACATTTTGTACTTTTCCTGCTTTTTCTTCCCATTTTGTATATTTTCATCTTTTTCTTTCCATTTTATATATTTCTATCCTTTCCTTTCATCTTTGTACTTTCTGCTTCTTTTTTCCAATTTTGTACTTTTCCCTTTTCATTTTCTACATTTCCATTTTGTACTTTTTTTCTTACATTTTGTACTTTTCTCTTTTTTGAATTTTTTTACCTTTTCGCTTCTTTTTTCCCATTTTGTACTTTTCCCTCTTTCCCTTTTCTACATTTCATTTTGTACTTTTTTTCTTTTATTTTGTACTTTTCTCTTTTAAGTGTATCACCTCTTCCCATTCTGTAGTGTCGTTGTCTTCGGACAAAATGGCAATTATAAGAGTTTTAATCCGGTTCAGAAAATTCAAACCTGCGGCAGTATATCTTCCATTGAGATGTAGGGTCGGAATTGTCCAACGGCCAGCGTGTCAATCGTCGCGGAGATGAGGGTTATTTTTAGCTTTGCCGATGAACGCAGATGGGACTCCTCATTAAACTGACAATGTGTCACAACCCCTACCCTAGGGGATGCGGTCAAGTAGGTATACAACGATGTTGAAGTGGTCACCCACACACGTACTTGAGGCCAAGAGACTGATCACTCTAATTCATCCCAGAGTTTCTTCTTTTCTTTTACAAATTGTACCATTTCCTGTTTTTAAAATAACGGTTCTCCCGAATGGATAGGTAGATAAACAGAATTTTTAAACATTCTTTTTGTATTTTTATGGCAGTGGATGTCTAGGGATAGTTTTCATCTGCGTATAATATTTTTCGTTCAGTCATAGTTTAGATCTTGAAGTTATTCAATGAAGTTACTCAATGAAGATTTTTTGGCGTGCAAAACACATCTCTATCAAAAAATAATTATTACAACGTTTAATATGCTTACTTAAGAGTTATTGCAAAAGAGTTCAATATATATAAAAGTATAATAATCTTGATGTAACTCTCTCTCACTCGTTTTTTTCTATCTTTCGTTTTTTTCATCTTTTTATTATGTTCGATGGAAACAGATTAGCGTTATCGCTTCACCAGACTCACGCCTCTATTTTTCAACTACTCTCTTTCTTTCTTATATTTTTCTGTGTAGCATGATCTTTTTCTTCCCTTTCTTTCTTTCTTTCTAATAAAAACATAATGGTCCATTATTTTAGCTGAGGCGAAGACACTCATAAGAAATAAGAATTCGGCGGATAAGCAAAAACAGATAATAATGACTTACATTTTTGCATTTCATCTTGGACGATTTGGACGGTTGAATTTTTAACCACAGGGTGTTGCCAGATGATAATGGCATACAATTAAGGATCATAAGTATTAATATATAGATTCTTAATTTTTTTTTGTCTTTTTCTTCCTTGTCTGTACCTGACTATGTAGCTTCTACGCGTTTCCACCAACACTNTGTTATTCTCTCCAAGTGAAATGGATTCAGTTTACATTTGAAATGGATATCATAAGTCAATACTTTAATTCAGCTCCAATGAAAAAGACTTTCGGTTTCCAGTTTCCTCCCACCCCCACCGAGCTAAATCTAACTTTGAGATCCTGGAATCCACTCACATCACGTGTTATTGTTGTTGCTGTTTTGTTTTGTTTTTTGTTTTGTTTTTTACGAAGTTCTAAATAAAACCAAGTTCAAAGTGAAGGGATTGAAGAGAGATCTTTTGTGGATCTATCAGTGGTGACATATGGGGTACACAATATAAAATCCTGACATGCTAGAACATTTCTGATCACGGATTTCGAATCAGCATGCTTGGTTTAGTCTAAAAGACAATCCTTTAGTCCAGTAGTAAAATCTTTATTTCCCTGTGTAATCTCTTTTAGATATTAACAGACTTAGATAGACAGATAGAATAGATAGATAGATAGATAAATGGAAATAAATTAAAAGACTTAGACAGACATACAGACAGTCATATATTATATATAGTAAAGTTGTCGGGGCGGCCTAATGTCGGTACCAGCCAATCAGTGAGGGAGTCTATCCCCTTTTCACTAGCGCTAGACCAAGAAGATTGTTTTAGCGTCTGAGGTGGAGCGCGACACCTACCATCATCCCCTTACTTTCCAGCACATATCCCTGTGCTACTCAGAGTTAGCGAGGGCCGGTATCGAACTAAGAACCTTGCGGTTTGTAGCCGAACTAACTACCGACTAAGCTAACCCGGCCCATATATATATATATCAGCCTTTTCAATAATTCTTTCTATCTATATCAGCTTGTTTGTTCATATCGTGTCATTGGTATGACGCTAAACCGCACCTAGTAGTAAAATATATAACACTTTATACGTGCTAATTCCATGGAACTTGATTTTGTCTCATCGAACAAAAGACTTAAGGCTGATTTAATAAAACAATTCGCAAACAGAAAAAGTTAATAGTCTATGTTCATTTGGTTATTTACCGTCGCTAGTAAACTTTTATTTAACATAAATATAAAATTTACTAATACTAGCAGGACCTGTGGATATACAGTCTATAAATATAAGTTGTGGTCTTTCGCACACCTCATACCCAGCAGATCTTTTATTATTTGCCGAATAAAACCTTAGGAAGGTTTTACTACATTCTTGCGATCTTCGTTTTTTTTTATTTTCTAATTTTTTCAATTATTACTAGCAAAATAAAACACCCTCCGGGCGATGTAAAAATAGATTTTTGAAACATATTGCCGGAGGGGTGGAAGTTAAAAATTCAATGACAGCGAGTTTGTACCCTAAGTAAGTAAAATCATCAAATTCATTAAAGGATTAAAAATAAAACAATTTGAAATGTAAACTTTAAATATGTATTAAAATAAAACAAACTATATATAGATATATAATACCAGCCATGTATTTATTAAAACTTGTTTTAAAAAACAATGAGGACTGTCTAATGTTGCATGTTCAAATTTTGAGTGTATTTGTTCTATGTTATGACGATTTTGGGTAATGTGACGTAAGCAGTGACGTAATTTTTGTTACAGACAAAAACCGGAAGCGAATTTCCACTATTAATAGATTATTACACTAACAATTGTTTTTATCTTCATGCTCGACACTAAAAAAGTATTTTCAGACAAAAGAGTCAGTGGCATTAAGGAAAACTAGTAGAACCTGTGGATATACCACAGTATGATAGTTTAATTATTACCACATTTGATGTTTACTTAAGAGCTATTGCGAAATAGTTCAATGTATAAAAAAGTATAATAATCTTGATTTAACACTCTCACAGCGTTATTGTTGTGCTCATCTCTCTATCTTTCTCCTACTTTCTTTTTTTTCTTCTTGTTACATCTTTCTGCGTAACATGCCATTTTTCTTCCTTTTTTTTCTTTATAATAAAAACGGAATGGTCCATTATTTAGCTGGGGTGGTGACACTCATAAGATATAAAAATTAGACGGATAAGAAACGCTGGCTAATCAATATTTACATTTTTGCATTTCATCTTGGACGATTTGGACGGTCTCATTATTCAAAGGGTGTTGCAAAATCATAACAATCGTACAATTAAGGAACACGAGTATTAATATATAGATGATGTAGTCAAATAACAGATGTCGCGTTTTAAAAAAATAAAAGTACAAAGCTGGTGCAGCTGTTTGCTATATGACAAATCTTTACATGAATTCATATCATTGTTGTTCGAGGATCAAAAGTTTCCTTGAATTTTAAACTTTAAATTTTTTTTTAACACTTCCATTATTTCTCGGTGTTAAATCATAATGTGTGTGGAAGTCAGCGGTACGGTGACATGATATGCATGTGGAAAAATTGAAAGATTTTAATTATGAAAAAAACTTTGTTGCTTTTAATAACAAACAAAATGTTGGTTTTAGAAAAAAATATTTTGTAGAAATTCTTATTTTTTGTTTAATGTTTAGACTTTGTTTATGGATATTTTCTTGGAATTATGCATAGTGAACGGGTTGGGTAAATACCTACCCAGTACACCGTAGGGGATACAGTCAGCGTATTCTAAGAGCCACTGATAGGAAAATAACATAATTAAGTTGATTATTTTTTTTTAGGTGCAGGAAAAATGTTGGTTTTAGAAAAAATATTTTGTGCGGATTCTTTTTTTTTTTGGGGGGGGGGATTATCATATTTTGTTTTTTCTTATCAGCCATTAAGGAAATTTTTGCTCTTTCTTATTTTTGTTTATTAAAAAAAAATATCTGGCTTACGGTTTGATTTCCGTTGTTATTTAATCAAATCTTCTCGACAAAAACCATATTCGTTTTCCGGGCAAAATGGGATAATCGCATCCCAAAGCTGATAAATATGGCTTCTTTCAATTTCAATTCCAGACGATATGCACAACAATTGGACAAAGATTCCGTTTGAATCTGCAGACTAGTATTCTTCCCCCTTTTATTTCAAGTCCCTTGATCAAAGTTTAAACACCTTATCCGATCCCACCTCTCAAAAAACAAAAAAAAAAAACTAATCAATAAATAATAAAACTTTCTAAAAAGTTTTAATTTATATTTTTATTGTGAAATATTCTACTGATGGTGAGAATTCGTTTCCCAAATACAAATTACAGGAATGGATCGCTATAGAAATGGAAGCTAATAAAGATAGATGTTAGGCAGAAGAGGAGAGGGGAGAGAGAAAAAGATATGGAAAATTACACGACCAAAAAGCAATGAGTATAGAAGAAGAAAAAGAGAAATAAGGAAAAACTGAATGTAAAAATATATACAGAAAAAAGAAATAAAAACTGCAGAAGAGAAAAAATAAAAAATAAAAAAAAAATAAGAAAAAAGAATAAAAAAAGAAAATATTGAAAAACGGATTAAAAGTGCAGAAGAGTAAACAGAAATAAGAAAAAAAGATAACAATAAAAAAAATTAAAAAAAGAAATAAGAAAAAAACAAAACAAAAAAAAACAAGTATAAGTGCAGAGAATTAAACAAAATACCAAAAATAAACAAAAAGAAAAACAGAATTCAAAGAAAATATGGAGACAAACAGATAAAACTGCACAGAAGAGTAAAAAGACAAAGAAAAACAGAAATAAGAAAAAAACAAAACAAAAAAAAACGGAATAAAAAAAGAAATATAGAAAAACAGATAGCAAAGAAGGTTGTTCTTTATTCTATGGAGTGACGATTTTGGGTAATGTGACGTAAGTAATGACATAGTTTCGGGTGCAAATAAATTGTGACAAAATCTTTGATTAATAGATAAAAAACTGAGTTCTTCAAATATTTACAATTTGAACTTGATTTAAAATCTGTCGAATAATCTGTTTAGTTATTTTATGTCTACACAATTTTTAGGAAAACAATTTTCCGGTGAATTTTATATAAATAAACATTTTTGATAATGTAAAGTTGATTTCATTTTGATAAAATTACGCAGTCCGGCCATTTTGTTATCTTTACCACCATTTTGATTCGTTGCTTTTTATTTAGAAATAAATTCAGCAGATTTCCAAACTAGATTCTTTCTTTTATATTCCACAAACAGAAGTGTTGCATAACAGGATTCCATTGAAATAAGTTTTTTTAATAGTAATAACTAGCAGGACCTGTGGATATACCACAGTATGATAATCTAATGAATTACGTTTGATGTGTTTACTTAAGAGCTATTGCTAAATAGTTCAATATGTAAAAAGTATATAAAATATGTAAAACGTATAATCTTCATTTAATTCTCTTTAACTCTTTTTTTCTATCTCTCCTTTTTCTTTTCACTGTGTTTGATTGAAACAGATTAGTGTTATAATTTCCGCGCGCTCACCCTATTTATTTATGTTTCTCTTATTTTCTTTCTTTGTTCTTATTATATTTTTCTGTGAAACATTCCCTTTTCTTTCCTTTCTTTCTTTATGATAAAAACTGTATGGTCCATTATTTAGCTGAGGGGACGACACTCATAAGAAATGAGAATTTAGCAGATAAGCAACAGCAGATAATTAGGATTTACGACCGCTATGGCAGGCTCCAGCATGAACGAAAAGAGACACCTTTCGTAATACCGTAGCGACACCGGTCGCGGTTCCGGCTTAGAGGCTTTCAGCCGTTATCGCGCGGAGGCAGCTTGGCACCGCCGCTCGTTCGAGCGAGCACGCGAACTGTTGCTCCGATCCCGCGGTTTCTCTCGTACCGGACGGGGTAACCGTGGCCACGGCCGACGTAAAACACGTGCCGATCTGTAGGATAAAAGTAACCTGTCTCACGACAGTCTTAAATATCTTGGACAATTCGAACGCTCTCATTTTTAACCAGAGTGTGTTGCAAGATAATAACGGTCGTACAATTAAGGAACACGGGTATTAATATATAGATTCTATACTTATCTTCTTGCTGTTCAACTGTTCTCTTGGCTGAATCGGAGTTGGACTCTGTTGTTTTGGATCGGAGTTGCTGGTATTTCTTGATTAGTTGTTGGGCTGGCATTTTCGATTTGATGGCATTGGCGCTGTATGATAAACCACCAGGCTTATATGATTGGGGAGGGAAACTATTGCGTAAAACTTGCTTATTTGTGAATTAAGAGCCGGTTTAGCTCGGTAGAGCGTTCGATTAGGAATCACAAAGTTCCAGGTTCGATACCAGCCCTCACCAACTCAGCGATATATGAACAGCACAGGGACTGAGTGGTAAAGTGAGGAGTAAAGGTCGGTGTGGCGTTCCGCCTCAGATGCCAAGACAATCTCCTTGGTCTAGCGCTAGTGAAAAGAGGATAGACTCCCTCGCTTTCTGGCTGATACCGACTTTAGGCCACCCCGACGACTTTCCTTTTTTAAAACTTTTTTTAAAAACTTTTTTTTGTGAATTCTAAAGAATAAATGGTTGATATTTTTGTATCTAAAGCTGGATGATAAGTGTGTCCTTGATAGGATTCAACCAAAATTGAGAACTCATACAGATTTGCGTATATTTTTCTTTTTACATATACAGAGTATTATAAATAAATGGAAACCTTGGTACAGATATAAATTCATTTAGGCATTTCTTTGCCTCATCAATCTTACACCCAATCTTATTGGTATGATCTTCCTGTTTCACTGATTTCTATTTTTTTCAGTTTTTTCTCCTACGTTATATATACTAGCAAATATATGCACCCTCCGGGTGCAAGTATTTAAGTTTTAATGTGATGATATATCGTATTAAATTAGAAACGCTAATGAAACTAAATAAGAATGCAGATAAAAAGATTTGAAACAGAGGGCAGGTATAATCGAAAAATAGAACAACTGAAATTTACTCATCCATCACTCTCGTCTTTTAGTATTTAGTTAAAAGAGGAAGTAAAGAATAAAATGACAGTTATCTTTTCTTGTTAATGGATTTCTTTTGAGATTCATTGAAGAGATTGTTGCTTATATTCATTAAAATAAAACCAAACAGTTAGAAATCAATAATACTAAGCACATATTTATTAAAATTACATTTTTAATATCAATATGCAAATTAGCCTTCCCGTTCACACTGTAAACCGCTATTTCGTTGTATATATAAATATAATTGCATGTTGTTAGTATGTAGATATGGTTAACAGTATAAATAATGTAAACACTTTTATTAATAATTGAGGTTAAAATAAGGATAAATCCATGGTGAATATGACGTCAATTACTAATGGAATTGTGACTTGAGTAGTGATTTAGTTTCGGTTACAGACAGAAAAACACACAATCTCCATTATAATAAGATATATATATATATATATATATATATATATATATATATATGAAAAGTGGATGACTTATAGAGGAATATAAAATATCGATTTAGTCACAACTTCGACCGTCGATAGAATAATTAACCGAATAAGTCAGGGTTATAAAGAATATAAGAGTGCTCAATACGTTTGCAGAGCGGATTTAATAAAACGTTATAGTCAGATAACCTACTCGCGGTTCACAATGTGAATCTTCAGGGTTAACCCCGAAGATCCAAATGGTGAAACTCAAGTAGGTTATCTGACTATAACATTATACATATATATATATATAATGGTAAAGCCAAATGATGTCCTCACGAAATGATGCAGACTTTTATGATTTACTGTATTTTGTCGCTATAATATCATAAACAATATTGAGACCACAACAGACATTTATAATTAGAGAAATCGAGACAGAAAAAAACACTGACAAGAAAATTTATAAAAAATTCTCGGAAAAATAGTCAATTATTTATGAACTTTCACTTTCAGCACAATTGTTCTTTTTTTTATTATATATATATATATATAAAAGTAATTGGTAATTTGCTTGAAGCATTGTTAAGTATGTTATAATGTATTAATGATTTGAAGGCAATTACAATGGGCATAAAAAATAAAAACAAAAAGATGTTATTTTTGTCTTATCGATTTCAAAGTAGAAACTTCATCTTCAGAGGTGAATATCTGATATTCACCTCTGAAGATGAAGTTTCGACTTTGAAATCAATAAGACAAAAATAACATCTTTTTATTTTTATTTTTTATACGCATTGTAATTGCCTTCAAATCATTAATATATATATATATATATATATACTAGCTGGATCTGTGGATATCTCACAGTATGTTGATTTAGTTATTACAAAGTTTGATATGTTTACTTAAGAGCTGTTGCAATTATTTCAATAAATTAAAAAAATTGATTTAACTCATTACCACTCTTTTTTTATTTTCTTTCCATCTTTTCATTAAGTTCGATTGAAACAGATAAGCGATATCGCTTCAGCATGCTCATATTCTCTCTGTATCTTTCCGCTACTCTCTTTCTTTCTTTTTTTCTTTCCTATTATATTTTTTCTATGTATTATGTCCTTTTTATTCCCTTTATTTCTTTATCATAAAAACGGAATGGTCCATTATTTTGCCGGGGTAATGAAACTAATAAGAAATAAGAATTCTGCGGATAAGCAACAGCAGATAATCAGGATTTACATTTTTGCCTTCCGTCTTGGACGATTTGGACGGTCTCATTTTTAACCAGAGTGTTGCAAGATGATAACGGTCGTACAATTAAGGAACACGTCTATTGATGTATAGTTGATAAAAAGATGTTAAGTTGAAAGTGTCTGTAAGAAATCAGAAACTGAATCGTGGTATAAACTTTTTGACAACGATCCACTTCATACTTCTAAATGAATCTAGAAACATCTCCTGGATTAGAAAATAAATCATTTATGTTGGCCTTCATTGAATTCTGAGCTGAATCTGATTGAAAACTTGTGGAATTAATTTTTAAAAAATAGCAAAGGTATGCGTCCCCTAGACGCATGTATTTAAGTTTTAATGTAATAAAATATTATATTTAATTAGAAAAACTAACAAAATTAAATAGGAACTAATATAAAAACATTACACGTATTTAAATGCTATTCTTATTGATTTCTATATAATATTATATGTAAGGTGAAAAAAAAAGAAGTGAATCCAACAATTATGTTGAAAAAATAAAAGGAAAGAAAATGTATGGATAAAATTATTTATTGGAGTGCCGACACGTGTTTCAACCAAGAGTTTGTCCTTGTATACATTGTATTCTATTTATTATTATTTTAAATACAAAATAAAATAATAATAGAAAATATTTAAAAAATTACGTATACAAAAATTATGTTGGCCTTCATTGAATTCTGAGCTGAATCCGATTGAAAACTTGTGGAGTGAATTAAAAAACGCTGATAATCAGGATTCACATTTTTGCATTTTATCTTGGACGATTTGAACGGTGTCATTTTTAACCAGAGGGTGTTGAAAGATGATAACCGTCGTACTTTTAAGGAACACGAGTATTTAGATATAGATCTTCTTGTCTAAGAATATTTGATTCGTGTTTGCATTAAAGTAAAAAATTGTAGATTCAGTAAAGACTTCCTGTCGAATTTTCCATGAATACACCGAGATTTAGAGTATCTATTTGAAAATTATTTCTTATTATCTTGGTTATTTAAAAAAAAAAAAAAGCAGTATTATTTCTGTTTGCAACAAATGAACTGGGTTTGGAGTCATGCGTGATCGTCAGCTTCAAAATAGCAATAGGAGAAAATCATTCTTCCTGAGTAGGGGAAAAAAAAGAAGAAAATTGAAATAAAATAAATTGAGCACATATACAAGAATAAACTTCCTTTTCCGTGTGTATCAGAACGCACAATAAATAGATTAATGTACATATATATATATATATATATATATATATATATAATCCAAAAGTCCAGAGAAGAAATCTTCCTTACGACACAAGAGTTTTATTTAAAAAAAAACTGTAGTAGTTTGAGAGCTCAATGTGTGCTCTTAATGTTAGTCACAGAGCAATATAATATAAGTATAATATATATATATATATATATATATATATATATATATATATATATATATACGTGTGTTTTTTTTTTGTTTGTTTTGTTTTACGGCATATCAACCTCAGTGGGTCATTTAATGCCGATAAAGTTTTGAAATCAATTCTTAATGGATAATACAATTTTTTTTTATAAATACATTTTTCTATTTAACCCATAGATGGGACCCTAACAGGTACTACCACTCCGGGTCAGAGTGGACCAGGGAGCAATGGTGATAAAGGGGTGCTCCACATTCCCCAAACCTCCAAAACTGGAACCTCACCATCAGATAGTTTAACGTCATTCCCAGGACATGTAGACCCTCAGTCACCGCCTTCTAGCACCCATATGATAAAAACGGGTTGGGGCTTGCCATAAGGGCAATAGGGTTGGGAAAATCACTTAATGTTAGAGTCATAGAGCAAATATATATATTAATATATATATATATATATATATATATGTGTGTGTGTGTTTATATGTGTATATATATATGTTGGTTGGTTGGTTGGTTAGATCTAACGGCTTGTCAACAATTATTGGGTTATTTTATGCCGAAGACGTTTTGTTTTATTCATTTTTGATGAGTTTTTTAAACTCATGTTTTTAAACCCATTTTCTAACTCATTTTTTCTATTCAATCCCTAGATTGAACCTTAACTGGTACTAACACCCCGGGCCAGAGACGACATGGAAGTAATGGTGATGAAGCGATACTCCACATTCCCTAGATCTGCAGAAGTGGAGCTTCACCATCAGATAGCATTTAACGTCATACCCAGAACATTAAGACCCGCATTCATTGCCTTCTAGAACATATAAGATAACAAAGATTGGAGATTTCCAATGGGGCAATAGGGTCGGGGCAATTATATAGATGCTAGGGCTTGATGTGACCAACCGATTATTCGGAAAGGCCTCTCCAGCCGCCCTTCTAGCCCAAATAAGGGCCAAAGTGGCGTGTTGCAGGTCATGGACTGCTCAGCCACCAGGGTTCCATCCTTAAGCATCACGGGTCGCAAGCCATACCTAACAGGAGGTACAGTCGGTGTATTCTAAAGCTCCAGCCGACAATGATATATATATATATATATATATATATATATATATATATATAAGTAGACAAACAAATAATGTGTTTGATATGGCTTTTTTTAGCCGACAATTTTTGGGAGAATATGTGCTTAATTGAAGTCGTACCTAATTTTGAAAATTAATTAATTCATAATTAATGAATTATGCGGCCGTACCTATTCAAATGTAAGGCTAAACAAATCGAGAAAAATCAATCTCTGTATGTACATTTCAGCCAACGGAAAATCTGGGGAAAAAAGCTGCTGTAATGGTTAGAGTCCCCGCCTGTCAGCTTAACAGTCAGGGTTCGAATCACACACAAAGCAGTCTTCCTGTCTATAGCTCTGCTGATGAGGCCTAATAGGCTGAAATGTACATACAGAGATTGATTTTTCTCAATTTGTTTAGCCTTACATTTGAATAGGTACGCCCGCCTAATTCATTAATTATGAATTAATTAATTTTCAAAATTAGGTACGACTTCAATTAAGCACATATCCACCCCCCCAAAAAAAATATTTATATAATTTTTTAGGAGTACAAAATTTTATTAATGCTATAAAAAGATCGAATATTTTGTTCATTGTTAATTAAAAGATGATAAAAGCAAGGAAAAGAATGGAGTGGGATAAAGAGAGAGAAAAATTAAAAACGAGTTAGTAAGCTGACTAGTTTCGTTTAGTTCCTCGCTCAACAGAACTAATTATTGAGGAGAAAAAAAGTTAACTAAGAACGATTAAAACAAGAGTAATTTAAATGACCTATAGCTCTACCCTAAAAATATGTATCATAAACCCAGTAATAGAACATAAACAAAAACTGAAACTACTGACAAGTTTAGCCGGGTACGACAGAATCTTTCATTTCATTTGTTACTGAACACGGTCTGAGGATATCAGGAATCATTAAAGGAGAGAATCTTTTTGAAGTAAATTTATAACCATTAACATAACAGATATTTAAGCTTTTTATTTATCATATATATATATATATATATATATATATATATATATATTATATTTTTGCTTGAAGGCAACTACAATGCATGTATCGCATAAAATTCGATACTTTTTTTTTTTTATAGAAAATGAACTTGACAAGTGTAATCCCGGCAAAGGATCGCTCGGTGTGTAGAACATCGTACAGACTGTTTCGACTTTATTAAGTCTCATCAGCGATGTATACTAACAACTTCTCTCCGACAGAAATCGAAACCGGGACCTCAGCAGGCATAGTCAAAGACCATATTGCATCGGCTGAGGTCCCGGTTTGTGCAGATCCCATCTAGCTTATTTTCAAGGCGCTTCGTTAGGGTCCAGGTGGTGCATCCATACAGCAGCAATGATATAACCACAGTCTGGAAGAATTGTCGCTTTAGCTTGTCAACGAGATCGGATTTCCATATGACTGATAATTTGTTTGTCGCCAACCATGCCTTTCCTATTCCTGTATTGATATCGCTTTCTGTGGATAAGATATTACTACCTAGGTATGTGAATTGTTCTATCTTGAGAGGCTTACCGTCAAGTATGGAGATGTCTCCTTTCTTTTTGAAGCTCATGAACTCCGTTTTATCAGAGTTAAAAAAATTCAATTCAAATTTTTATGAAAAGTTCAATACTTATTCACCTTTTAGATAAATTTATGTTTAAAATATTTTTTTCTTAAAATATATTCGGGGAAATATCTAATTTATTTAACTTTATGAAATCCGAACAAAATATATTTTACTCGTACGATTTCAGAAATTTTTCTGTAAAGATAAGAGACAGAATAATTGAATCAGACATTTTTAGAAACGTTTTGCGGTCCCTACTGTCATAAAACAAAACAAATATCTCAGTGGAGGCGAGTAAATATGATGCTTTTTAAGCAAACGAAGGCCGTGTTTTTAGCTAGTATATATAATTAATCTTTTGACATTGTGCTGATTTAAGCTGATCTTAGTAGCTATTAAAGTCTACGTTTTCCTAACATTGAAGACCATTTCTACTGCAGTAAGTTCGTTCTTCGATAGATGACCCATACATTTTGTCTTGTGCCATGATAAGCTAAGTTGAGTAAATAAAGATAATCTATGAATAAAATCTACATATCAATGAATACATAGACCAGCTGACAGCCCCAAATGCAAGACCTTTTATAGGACCAGCAACCCGCTGAGTTCTTTGTAGGCGGCAGAACTTCATTGCTAGTTTTCCTCTCGAATGAATTAGTATCTTTGTCACTGCTAGCAAAGGGATGTCTCTGGTTTTGGTGCTCACGCATTTGGCCTTATGTCAGTCCCTCTTTTCATACAGGATGATCTGGATTGATCATTAGATAAACCCACGTGACCTTTCCCAATCCAGATATCTCTGTCTTTTGGTAGATATTCCCATAGGTCTCTAGTGACACATGCTGCTTTTCTGTCGTATTTGTATCTCAGCTGCGAATGTTCCTGGGGCCCTTTTCCCCAGACGCAAGATTACCTTACAGAAGAATGTACTCTGACGACCTGTTCTCTTTCATGGGACGCAGGTGGCCAATCCGTTGTATACATCTTTACTTTAGGAATATTCGTGTAGATTATATGCTGGTTCTTTATGTCTTCCTCCTCTACAGATCTGTGTGCCTTCCGATTAGTTTGGTTTATTTCTTTAACGTCATATCAACTTGTGGGTTATTTAATGTCGAAATTCGATTCTAAATGTTTGATTGTAATCCTAACTTCTTGCATATAATGCTTCGTTGCATCTTTTTTTAAATTGCATGTTTTTATTTGTCTATGATCATTTGTTTGATTATACTTATATGAATCAAGTATTCCTATCTAATATAAATTAATTATAAACCTCCCTGTCGACTGGGGCGTTAGAATTCACCGACTGCCTCCCCAAATGGGGCTACCTGTTGGCATTGGGTGGCGACCCGTGATGCTTAAGGACGGAATCTTGGTGGATGAGCAGTCCATGACCTGCAACACTCCACTTACACTCATACTTAGGCCCCCTCCGATTAATCGGCTGGTCATGTCAAGCCCTTGCACCTATATGTCCGATTCCCTCGGCTGTCAACATCGACCAGAGAAGCAGAATTTTAACTGTCAGATACATACATAGGTATATATGTTACGGTCAATTAAAAAGCTCGTATCTGTAAATAACTGAGCCTTGCTTAAGCGAATACGGTGAACATCAGTTAAATTTCCTTCCTTAGATGCAACTTCTATTCCGTTTTGTAGAACCTTAGAATATTTACGGTGGAGGTATATATATATATATATATAATCTTGTTGCACTATTAGCACTAATATCTATGACCATCTCTCGCCAACCCTCCCTATCATTCATTGTGCCAGAGAGGTCCTCTGTGCAACATCCAGTATCCTTGTATAGTTGGTCTATGTAGGTCCTTGGTGGCCGGCCCACACTAGTATGTCTATGTGTTGGCTTCCACAGGAGAGCGTCGCTTATGAGCTCATCCTTGCTTCTCCAGCAGTGCCCAGCAAGCGTTGTCCGTCCCACTCGGATGGTTTGTGAGATGGGGGCAGGTGGCCATACAGCTGCTTCCTTGTGAGGTGCTGTTTCTATGACTTGTTCAAGACCGCACACAGCATTCTTGTGCAGGTACCATCTAGCTTATTCTCAAGGAGCTTCGTTAGGTACAGGTGGTGCAGCCATACAGCAGTACTGATATGACCACAGCCTGGAAGAATTGTCGCTTTAACTTGTCAGTGAGATCAGATTTTCATATGACTGATAATGTTTGTGGCCGCCCATGCCTTTCCTATTCGTGTATTAACATCGCTTTCTGTTGATGAGATATTACTACCTAGGTATGTGAATTGTTCTACTTGCTTAAGAGGCTTACCATCTTGTGTGGAGATGTCTCCTATCTTTTTGAAACTCATATAATGTATATATATGGGGTTTCATGATTGTCTCTTTTTTGTTTTGCGGGTTGAGTCCAGTTCCTAGAATTACGTGTTTTTTCCCGCTTCCTCGGCTTCAGAAATAGGAAATGTAGAATATTGTTAATTGTTATTCTGTGTTACTTTCACCCTTAGCCAGGATTGAACCTGCAGTCTGGAAATGACTGTTACAGATTGTTAACTATTGGACAGTAGAACAGTCAAACACCTCCTCAGCTTAATGGACTCTTTCTGGCAGTAGTGGCAGTAATTTAAGCTGTTATAGTGGGTTCATTGGGGAACTAGTAACTGCATGGTTAGGCTTGGCCAGTAACATTGCTCAAACCAATTACTGTCTAACTGACTTACTTCAATAGGAAATAAAACAACGACAGGTGCGAACACTAAAATTCGAGTTGTCTTTTTTATTACCCATTTGACAAATAACCATTACCGACATAGCAGTCGTTGGGGACTACACTATATCCATCCTGACGATCTTGTCTTATCGATTACGCAATATTTTTGCACGCTAAAACAAAAAGTTCTCATTACTGTCACACCGCAATATTTGAAAGAGAAAATGTGAGGACTTTGTAAAACCAGTCTCCGTGTATCTACCTTATCTACCCAAACTTCAGCGTCCAAAAATTTAATTTTAGGAGGCCGTCGTTATGTAATGGTTATCTTCGTAGAAAATGGCCCCAGTGACCTGAGTTTAGATACTGTACCAGGCTGTTTGCATTTCCCCATAGCACTAATATCATTGGGAAAGGTATGAATCCAACGATTCACCCTCTAGCTAGGGATAATTAGTAGGACAGACTGGACTATTTAACCTTGGTTAGGCAACCAGCCTAAGGAAAACTTTGAATGCAAACCTGATAAACTCCGCTTAAGAAATTGACCTTGTGTCGCATCCTACTCGTGCGGAAGGGTTGATATATATATATATATATATATATATATATGAAAAACAAAATGTTCCAAAAAAGATTAATTTATTATGATGTTTATGTCGACGTCTAAACCTAGTGTTCTATGTAAAACCATTTTCAGGACATCATGATAAAAAGAAGAGAAAAATATTTTTTGTTGTTGAAAAGGTGATGGATGTTTTTGAATAACTTGAGTTGGAAATAAAACCATACATATTTCCATCTCAAGTCATTCAGAAACAACCATCAGCTTTTGAACAACAAAACCGAAACGTTTAAACCTCGACATAAACATCATAATATATTCATCTTTATTGAAGTACTTTATTTTTGCTATTTCTATATATTGTCGGATTATATATATATATATATATATATTAATATTTATATTTTTGCTTGAAGGCAATTACAATGCGCATATTGCATAAATTCGATAATTATAGAAGATAATAATGACAAGTGAATTTCGCAAAGAATTACTCGGTGTGTAGAATATCGTACAGACTGTTTCAACTTTATTAAGTCTCATCAGCGATATATACAAACGATTTCCCTCCGACAGAAATCGAAACCGGGACTTCAGCAGGATAGTCAGAAACTATACTGTTTCGGCCACGGTACAGCACAGAGAAACTCCTGCGAAACTAACCTGTCAATGATACTGAGACGTCTCTACCATATGAGGCAAGGGGGCGCTGAGTGAACAATAACAAACAAACCCGGAGCCTTATGCTCTTCGGCGAAGGAAATAAGATATTTGGATGTTTGTTTATTTTAGAAGCATTGTTAAATAAAGTATATATTAATATTTATATTTTTGCTTATATATATATATATGTGTGTGTGTGTGTGTGTGTGTGTGAAGAGAGAGAGACAAGCAGACAAAGAAGCACACAGACATTGACTCAAGTGAACATTACATAAATGACTTCATAAAATAAATTCCCACAAGATATGACATATGCGATATATAATTTTTTTTAATGTTTAAGCACTGACATATGCTATACGTTACAAATTAGGTAATAAAACGGTTATTGACACATCATTTTCGTATTATCATAGAAAAAGAAACTTCATTCTATCCGAAAGCCGAAAGTAAAGCAAAAAGAACAGCCCGATGGAAGATGTTTATTCATGACACCAAGATTCCCATTCTTACCAATAATGCTTTTTGGCCACGACAGCAAACTTGTTAATATAAACTCAAATACTTTCTTGACACCAATGACAAATTGTTGTACAAGTTTCCCGCCAAAAGGAAACTCATTTGCATCTGCCTCAATCTCTCAGATGTTAAAGATCAGTATCCAGGAAAATCGAAGAATCCGGGAAAATATTTGACAGCCGAAGTCCGAAATCCTTCGTTTGATTTAAAATGTATCTGACTTCTGCTTGCACCATGGTTGCAATCAAACTATCGCTCTATCGACTGGCTGTTGTTTCCTGTCCGAAACTCCTAAAGTCACAGCTATGCATTTACCCAACCCGTCCACCAGAGCCGGGTGGGACACAAAGTCAATTTTTAAACGGAGTTCAGAGTTCAGTTCAGAGTGTTCCTTATCCTAGACCGGTTGCCATACCAATGTTAAAAAGCCCACCCCGCCTTGGTGTTTTAACTATAGCAGTGTAACATAACAGGGAGATAAAGAGAATGGGAAGGCCAGGAATGTAGGAGGTACGGGTAGTTTAACATGGAAAGTTCTTTGGATGAGTCAGCTCAACGCCATATGGCGTTTTCTTACTGGTCAAGAGACGTCACGTGGTGAAATGTGGTAAAGTAAGAGTGAGAGGGGAGAATATAAGGTCAATTTGGAACAAAGCGGTGGCTGGGTCAGATACTTAAGTCTGGCACTTAAGGTATTTTGACTAAAATAAAAAATATCTCATGAAAAAATAAAGTCCGCATTGTGTTATTATTAAAAACTATAAACGGCACAAGGCAAGATGTCCTCCAGCAAACCGAAATTGTTTTCAGACTCAAAACATCAAAGAATGCCAGCCCACTCAACATCAGATCCAACAACCAGATTCCAGCCCATCAAAGTAGAACAGGACTAGAGATAAATATACCACGATTATTATCATTGACACATCATCACTCTCTACAGCTGGGGGAGAATAGTTGGATTCATACTTTTCCTAAGGGTAGTTATTTACTAAACTTGTATTAGTTCTGGCACAAGGCCGGTGTATGGAGCACCCAATGAGACTCGAACTCACTAGCAACCAGTCTAGTAAAAGGAAAACTCTGACATTAAACCTGTTAAACTCCACTGAAAAAAATATCCTTGTATCACATCCTACTCGTGTGGAGGGGTTATGTAAATACGTATATTGGAGGAAAAGACATGAACCCAAACATCCCTGTGCCAAGTTTTGTTGCCGCCTGTCCTTACTGTCATTGTTGGTTCTATTAATGAACCTTAGATACAAATATATACACCCACCGGGTGCAAGTATTTAATTTTTAATGTAATAAAATATATTAAATTAGAAAGACTAATGAAACTAAATAAGAATGCAGATAAAATGATTTGAAACAGAGGGGAGTATAATCGAACAACTGAAACTTACTCTTCATTCACTCCCGTCTTTCTTTGCTGAATTTTCCTAAGTTAACTATTTAGTCAAATTAGGAAATAAAGAATAAAATTACAGTTATTTCTTCTTGTTAATGGATTTCTTTTAAGATACATCCCCGAGATTTTTTGCTCATATTAATTAAGATAAAACCAAACAATTGAAATCAATAATACTGAGCACATATTTATTAAAATCAAATTTTTAATATCAATATGCAAATTAGCCTTTCCGTTCACACTGTAAAGCACTATTTTTTGTATATATAAATACAATTGCATGTTATTAGTATGTGGATATGGTCAACAATACTGATAATGTAAAACTATTTTATTAATGATTGAGGTTTAAATAAAACTAAAACTATAGAGAATGTAACGTAGATATATATTTACCAACTCCTCCGCGCGAGCAGGATGTGACACAAGGTCAATTTCTTAAGCGGAGTTCAACAGGTTTGAATTCAGAGTTTTCCTTCTCCTAGACCTGTTGCCTAACCAAGGTTAAAGAGCCCAGTCTACCCTGCTATTTACCCATAGCTGGAGGGAGAGTAGGATTCATACCTTTCCCAAGGGTATTAGCGCTAAGTGAAATGCAATTAGCACGTCCAGGATTTGAACTCGGGGCGACGAGTCGATTTCCCATGACTTTAACCATTACACCACGCGTAGATAACTAAGGGAATTATGACTTGAATAGTGATATAGTTTCGGATACAGACAAACACACAAACTCTATTATAATAAGATATATATTCTTATCGGCTGCAGACGCTGATAATTGATTTAATATTTAGTTTTTAATATTCTAAGATTAAAAATTGGCATGTTGATTTTTTGCTTCCAAGTAAATTTGTCTTTGGTTTGGATTTAGACTCTGTGGCCATAGCTACCAATTTAGCAAAACGCGCCCCTTTTTGATCTGTATGAAGGGCGATGAGGTTTGGATATTTGGTTTTATGTTATGTCATGTTAAAATTTCCGTGGCTGTTTTTGTTATCTCATCAATAGACGCCACTCTTATAGACGAGTAGCAATAGTTTGATTCTGTTTGTTGTCCTATGAGGTTCAACAGGTGAAGCGCGCTGTTGATCCAATTTTGGGTCCATCCACTTTCTTGACACCCACCATGCTGCATCCCATGTTTTTTATTGCTACATTGCTAATCCTATGAATGATTTCATATAGAAATCAATTATAATAAAGTAAAAATAAGTGTAATCTTTTTGTGTTCTTATTTAATTTCATTAGTCTTCCTCATTCATTATAAGGTTTGATTGTATTAAAACTTAAATATTTGTGCTCAGAGGGAACATATTTTTGCAAGTCAACATAAAAAATAAAAGAACAGAAAAATGCTATACAGAGTTTTGAAAGACACATCATTCTTTGCCATAAGTGGAGGTATTTATGAGAATACAGTTTTCCTATATAAGTTTAAAAGTATGCGTATGAATAGACCGTGTATATGGATGTAAAAAGTATATGTATATTATAGAAACATTATGTTGGCAAGTTGCTTTTCAAAGAGGATATAACAGAGTTTAGCATTTAAAGAGGATTTCAGAATTAAAAATAAAGCGTCACGTATACAGCAATTTAAATACATGCTTTTAAAGAGCAAACAGAATTTTAAAGTACAATAACAATTTTGAAGGACGTATGTATGTATGTATGTATGTATATAAAATATATATATATATATATATATATATATATATATATATATATAATATATATATGTGTGTGTGTGTGTGTGTATATGTGTGAAGAAAAATTGTAAATGAATACGACAGAATGTGATATTATAAAAAATTGAAACAAAAAACACAAGTTCATAAATAAAGTAATGTTTACTTCGCCTACGCTGTAGTGTTTCGATCTGTTTTAATAGATCTTAATCAGGGCTTTCGTTAATTTGAAGAAAAATAAATGTATCACAGAAAATAAGAAATCTGCAAGACTCGTTTGTTTTGTCGGTTAGCCTATTTAAAAATTGTTGAAATAAAACGCATAACGTTCTTGGAATGTTTAAGACAGTAGACGGAACGCCGAAACGGTTACCATGGATATTTGAAAAATGTAAACAAAGCTTTGAACATACGATAGATTCACTTGTGTTATGTGTGTGTGTGTGTGTGTGTGTGTGTGTAAGCATGAATATGTATTATATTAAATTATAATTGATGAATATATATATATATATATATATATATATATATATATATATATATATATATATCCTATTTAATTGAAGAAGCGGCATCCCCTATTATTTAAACATAAGTTGAAAAAAAACAACAAAAAAACAAAAACAAAAAACCCCAAAAACATTCAGCTTATGTTTAAATAATAGGGGATGCCGCTTCTTCAATTAAATAGGACATATATATATATATATATTTTCATCAATTATAATTTAATATGATACATATTCATGCTTACACACAAAAAGAAAATCACACACACACACACACACACACACACACACAAACAAACCGAAACGTTTAAACGTCGACATAAACATAATAAATTCATCTTTTTTGAAACATTTTGTTTTTCCCTATTTCTATATATTGTCGGATTCATATCCAAATTTTACCCCCATGTATATGACATATATGTATTCGTGTGTGTGTGTCTTTGTGTGTGTTTGGGTGTAGCCCCCTTATCTCAAAATACCTTTATCCGGTATACAAATTACTGGTACCGGTGGAAAATACACAACTATCTCAGCCAAGAGGCACATTTTATTTCCATTTTTCTTTTCTGAGTTGTCGGCCTTTATCCCTCCAGCTCTCTGGTAACTTTTACCAATTCTTTTTTTAATTTTTTATTCATATCAATTTTTATTGAATTCTCACAAATTAATGATACCCGATAAAAAAAATGGATGTCTCTGCAAGAATAAAACCGAACCCATGCATTTTACTTTTATTACAAAAAATATTCTATCTTTCTTATTTGGTTTTATGATGGACTTTTTTCAGTTTCTTTCTTTTCTCTTTCTTCCATAATTATCGTATTTTTAAAAATTTCATTTTCTTCTTTTCTATCTACCTTTCATCTTCCTTAGAGTTTCTTTCTTTCTTTCTTTCTTTTATTTCAATCCTTATTTTCTTTTCATTTATAACAATGAAATAAATCACGTTAAAAAGAGCACATCTTTAATAGAGAGAAATCGGCAAAAATTTATAAGATTTCCCCGTTTTAAAAATTGTAAAGTAAATAATTTTTACGTGTAATTTTTTTAATCCCCACTTTTCATAATACAGCAAAAAGTATTTTCCAAGTTTTGTTGAATCTTAAACCATCTAAGTTAAGCTTGGTAAATAATTTGGGCTCCACAGGTGGTGTAATGGTTAGCAATCTAGATTCGCAGACCATTGTTATTGAGTTCGATTCTCACTGGGTGCTCCATATTTCTGGTCTTGTGCCACATCTAAGTTACGCATAGTAAATAACTATAAGCAACCCCCCCCCAAAAAAAAAAAACAGGATCTGGCATTGGTTGGTCCACAAGGGGTTAATATGGCACTAAACAAAATAACCAACCATCCTATCATTTACCTTGTTTTTTCCCCGGGAATGACACACTTGTCAAAGCAGCTAAAAGTATTCCAACAAATTTGTAAATTCAAATGAATGGTACCCAAGAATGATTTTTCTCATGAGATAAATATGGTAAGACGAACGTGGTGACAGGAGAGGTTCATATATTGCAAAGTTTTTAAATAAATCTACATTTAATAGAAATAGATTTTATTCTAAAACTGAGTTCGTATGTCGTGCTCGAAAGAACCGTAGGGAACATGAAGAGAGACGTGGAGTCGAAAAGGCGTTTGGTTCGTTGACCAGAATATTATATATTATGTTGCTGGTGTTTCTAATTTAGTAAATATTTATAGTCATTCGACATTTTCACTTCCCCTAGACAATACGTTCTGCTTCTCTCAATCTTCTGACACTTGACAACTGAATATAGATATACGTCCACATCTATTTCTATTTGTTAAAATCTATCTATTCATATCTATCTATCTATCTATCTATGTTCTATCTATCTATCTATCTCATATCTATCTATCTATCTATCTATGTTCATATCTATCTATCTATGTTCATATCTATCTATCTATCTATGTTCATATCTATCTATCTATCTATCTATCTATCTATCATATCTATCTATCTATATATCTATCTATATATATATATATATATATATATATATATATGTTTGTTCCTATCTATTCATATGTAGCCTATATATCATCATGTCGCGCTGTTGGCACGGATATCCATGACTCTCTCTCTCTCTCCATCCGTCCCTATCGCTCATCATTCTCGGGAGGTCCTCTATGCAGCATCCTGTATCCGCACAGAGCTGATCAATGTACGTCTTTGTTGGTCGGCCCACACTGGCGTGCCCATGTGCTGGCTTCCAAGGGAGTACGTCGCTTATGAGTTCGTCCTTGATTCTCCAGAAGTGTCCCGCGTGTATTGCCCGTTTTACTCGGATGGTTTGGGTGATATGTGGCAGGTGGCCGTACAGCTGCTTTCTCGTGGAGTGCTGTTTCCACGTCTTGTTCAGGATCACCCGCAGCATTCTTGTGCAGCTCCCATCTAGTTTATTCTCTAGTCGCTTCGTTGGGTCCAGGTGGTGCAACCATACAGCAGTACTGACACGACAACAGCCTGGAAGAACTGAACACACACATGTAGTCGACTGTAATTAATCGGTATCTCGATTAATTCAGTGGATTTAACCCTAAAGATCCTCATGGTGAAACTCGAGTAAGTTATCACGTGTACCTATATTGTAATATATATATATATATATAATATATGTATATTATAAAAAGAAGGTCCGCAAAATGTATTGTTCTCAGAAAAAATGTTTTATTCTTTTTATCTTACATACGCAACAAGAACCAGAACAACATTTTATATATATATATATATATATATATATATATATACAGAGAGAGAGAGAGAGATAATAGGGGTCCTATATTTATAGGCGAGAAACTGTCAGTAACAAGGCATCGTTGACTCCATGCCCACTCTACCTTAATACATACACACACACACACACACACACACACATATATATATAATATATATATTGTATATATATGTGTGTGTGTGTGTGTGGTCTGGTTTGTTGGATTTTACGGAATGTCAAATCTTGTTGGGTTATTTTATGCCGAAGACGTTTTGTTCTATTCATGCTTGATGGGTATTCACATTTTTTTAAAACTCAGTCTTTGTAACACATGTTTTAGAATCATTTTTTTCTTCTGTTTAACTTTTTAATGGGACTTAAACTGGTACTATTAGCTCCAGAATTGGAACTTCACAATTAGATACAGTTTAATGGACATGTGTGTATACATATTTATGAGAGGAGAAAGAGAGGAGGTTAGAAAGAGAAGGAGAGTTGTAGAACGAAAGAAAGAAAGAAAGAAAAAAGAGAGAGAGGGAGGGGAGGAGAGAAAACGAAAGGAAGATTTATGTACTTAGTCAACCGATGATTAACAAAATTGATTAATCAACTGATTTAAGCTTTTCGTTTAACTAGCATAAAGATCAAATATCTTACTGGTTGATGACGAAAAACCTTTGATTAAAGATTTATTTATCTATCTTTACCCATGTAACACATGGCCGAACAAAGTGCGGTTTTTCGCCATTCTACAAATTCAAAGTAAAATTAATTAAGTTGGTAATGAATATTCAGTTTGAAAAAGATGGCATTATAACTACTAGCAAGAATACTCACCCTCCACCGGGCGTAAGTATTTAAGTTTTAAAGTAATGAAATATATTAGAAAGACTAATGAAATAAAATAAGAATGCATATAAAATATTACTCTTGCTTTAATTATATTCTAATTGGTTTCTATATAAAATCATTCATATGATTGATTCTAATACTTTGGAGAATAAAACAATAATATTAGAGATCAATAACACCAAGTAATTATTAATTAAACACTTTTTTTGTAAAAACCAGTATGCAAATTAACCACACTATATATTATGTAAACCTTTATTTCTTAGTTATATATATATATATATATATATATAAAAACTGGAACACATCACCCCTGGTGATGGCACTTTGAAGTGGCGAAAGTACTCGGGACCTGAACTTTGGTGGACTTATCCACGAATTCCACCCAAACATTAAAAAGTTGGCCAGAAAACTCAAAAAGATCAAAAATAAAATTGTTAAACAGTAGATGTGTCTTTTGTTTAATTCTACATGTATAAATGAAAGAATGCTGCCCAAAACACACACACACACACACACACACACACACACACACACACACATATATATATATATATATATATATATATATATATATATATATATATATGAAACATTGCAGAATTCTATACGCGTTACTAACATGGGATGTTTCGAGGCAAATCTAATTAAGATTTTGAATCGTTGATAAATGATATTTATTATATTCTATGTATTAATGATTTTGACGATAAATTAAATACTCATTGATAAACTACAAAATTCCTGAGGGTTTTCGAACGTAAGCAGTGGCGTAGTTTCGGTTACAGACAGACACCGAACCTCCATTATGATAAGATCTGTGTTATGATGATTTCATTCTCGGAGAAAGTAAGAGCAAGTTTTGTTTTCCTGAAAGTATAAGTATTTTGCTCTATAGATTCAACATTTCATTATGTTGATTGAAGAAGACCTTATTTAAATATATCTTCTTTATTTTCATAATATTTACAGGAATTGGAGAACATTAGCACAGTTTTTAGGCACATGAGCTTTGAATAATTGAAGAGATCTAGGGGGTATGTGACGCTGAAAATCTACGGGGGCATTTGAATATAATATATATATATATATATATATATGAACAGACTGACATAAAGTTAGAAACATCCTGAAATATATATATATTTATGCATACACACACAGTCACACACACAGATACACACATAGACATAAACACACACACACACTCATATATATATAAGTTGAAAACTGGAAATGAATCCGACCATATGTTGAAAAGATAAATAAATGAATAAATTGGTAATTCATTAAACTAATTTTATACATTCAACATTTTCTTTCCTTTATTTATTTATCCTTTCAACACACACACACACACACACACACACACACACAATATATATATATATATATATATTATATATATATATATATATATCTCAATGTGTATGGTTGGCACTATTATACTTGAAAATTGCGGTAGTAATCCAACGCACAGTGTTATTAGAAGAGTGCTCAATATCTGTGATAGAGCGTTAATAGATAAATAAATGAATAAATAAAACGTTTAGCTTTTTATTTGTTAATTTATTGGAACAATCATTATAACCGTTCGGTTTCTTGCTATGGCATTCCTCAGGTAAAACGAAATTACTTTTGGAAATGATGCAAATAGTAGGATTATGGTTGAATGTGTGATTGTTCCCATAAATAAAAAAAACAAACTAAACCTTTTATTTATTCATTTATTTATCTCTCTCTCTCTCTTTCTCTCTCTCTCTCTGTATATATATGTTGAAAGTATATATATATATATATATATATATATATATATATGTCGTAAGGAAGATTTATTCTCTGGACTTTTGCATATATATATATATATATATATATATATATATATATATATTATATGCAAAAGTCCAGAGAAGAAATCTTCCTTACGACACAAGAGTTTTATTTAAAAAAAAAAAAAGTAGCATCTGATGAGTCGGGAGAGTTAGACTATTTGTCTAAGCTCCCTGAAATAGACTATAATGCTAAATCTCTAAGTCTTTTGTTATTTCTTTACTTATATATTATATATATATATATATATATATATATATATATTCGAATCACGCACAAGGTGGTCTTTCTATCTATAGCTCTGCTGATGAGGCCTAATAGGCCGAAATGTACATACAGAGATTGATTTTTCTCGATTTTTTTAGCCTTTCATTTAATAGGTATGCCCGCCTAATTGATTAATTAATTATTAACTTTCAAAATTAGGTACGACTTCAATTAAACACATATTCTCCCCCCCAAAAAAAAATATATATATATATATTATGCTACTCGAACGCTACCATTTCTTGCAAGGGAGAAAAATACGCAAAAAGAAGAAAAAAATACTAATCATAACCAGGAGGATAGCCAATAGTTCGAGTAATTTAACGAATGAAACTGATTTATACTAACACTTAGTCTTTACCTTCGAAGAAGTCTTCGTCTGATATCCGTGTAACTGGTTAACAAAGTTTAACACCAACATTCTGTATGTAAATCGAGGTGCGCGCGCGCTGTTCATATTCTTCATGCATAATTAGATACATAATTATGGCGACTGTGTCAACGCACATCGAAATCATTAGACCTCTGTAGGTGTCCGTTTGATTTTGATAATATGCTGTATTTAATGCCAAGTCCAAAAGCTAAATTGAAGTGTACACATGCATAGTAATTCTAATTTCTTAAATATAGCAAATAATTATCTAGATATTTCCTCAGGACAATGTCCGACCACCATTCGAGATCCCTAGAGTCTGTTCCTTGGAACCAGACCACCCCGTTCTCATTAATTGCATGATACCATAACAACAAAAATATCCAACTGGAAATTAACTGTATGTATGGAAATATTATGATATATAAAGTAAGTAAAGTCGTCGGGGCGGCCTAGTGTCGGTATCAGCCAGACAGCGAGGGAGTCTATCCCCTTTTTACTAGCGCTAGACCAAGGAGATTATTTAAGTATCTGAGGTGGAGCGCCACGCCTACCATCAGCTTCTTACTTTACCGCACAGATCCCTGTGCTACTCATACGCTGAGTTGGCGGGGGCCAGTATCGAACCAAGAACCTTGAGATTCCTAGCCGAACACTCTACCGACTGAGCCAAACCGGCCCCTAGATAGAAGAAATTATATGAATAATTGAATTACAACGACCAGAAAATCTAGCATATGCAAACACTGGACAGCTGTTTTGACCTATTAGATCTCATCAGCTGTGTATACCATGATCTTCCCCACTGGAGATCGAACCAACGACAACAGAGCCGAAACTCTGTCACTGAGCTACCAGCTCACGCCACAAACGATGATTGCCAAATCAACTAGTCGTGGTAAAGACACAACCACTTAACCTTAACCTTAATGTGTCTTGTAGCTACATTCTACTCACATCACCTTTTATGATTTGTCCGTTTAGTTTGTCTATCAGTAACTGTCTCTGTCTTTCTCTCTATATATTTATATATAAAGGGTAGCTTACTGGTGAATATGGGCACGATCGTTGGAGGTGCACAGGATCCAGGGGTTAAGTCCGTGATAAAACAAATACAAAGTGCTCAATACAAAGTAGAGCAAATTTATTGAAGAAATGGATACAACTCGAGTAGGTTTCTGTTGTATCCATTTCTTCAATATATATATATATATATATATATATATGATAGATAAATATGAACATAAATAGATAGATCAGTCGGTAGAGCATCCGGATCGGAACCAAAAAGTTCCGAGTTCAATACCGGCCCTCACCAACTCAACGTATGGGTAGCACTGTGGTCTGTGCGGTAAAGTGGGGAGCTGATGGTAGGTGTGGCGCTCCACCCCAGACGCAAAAACGATCTTCCTGGTCTAGTGCTAGTGAAAAGGGAATAGACTCCCTCTTTGTCTGGCTGATACCGACTACAGGCCACTCTGACAGTTTCTCACCTATGTAACTTTCAAACCAACAGCTTGGTTTGAGAATCACATAGGCGAGAAATTGTCAGTAACCAAACGCCGTTGACTTCATGTACACGCTACCCTGATCTGTTTACGATATAGATCACAATTTACTTATCTCTGTCTCTCTACTTCACCATTTGGTATTAGCCGTGACCCGTCTGTTTACAGATTTGAGTTCTCTGGTTATTGTAAAAACATACCGCCGTAAAGTATGTTGCAATTAATTATTCACCCTAGGCTAACGGTCCGCTGATAGCTGTAAGGGTAAGGAACATGGCAGACGAAAATTCTGTCGGGTTTCGATCCCGGCTAGAGGTAGCTGTTAAAAAGTCGAGTCGCAGTGATGAGAAGTAAACTTCGAAACACGTGTCTGTGGATGACTTATATATATATGTGTGTGTGTGTGTGTGTGTGTGCGTTTACGTGCACGCACTCGTTGGGTACGACAAGAACGCTGACGCAATAATAATAATAATAATAATAAATAAAAGCATGAGATACCGCGTGTAAAAAAAAGTATAAATGAATAAAAACACAAGGGACAGTGAATTCTCCTTCTCAGCTTCGATAAGTGTGAGAGAGAGCATATATATATATATATATATATATATATATATATATATATATATATCGATTCGAGTTCAATTCCTAGACGAAGCTGTTGGTATTTCACATAGCGCTAATACCCTTCGGAAAGGTATGAATCCATATATTCTCCCTCCAGCTATGGGTTAAATAGTAGGGCAGACTGGACCCTTCAACCTTGGGTAGGTAACCAGTCTTATAGAGGGATAACTCTGAATTCAAAATTCCTGAGGTCGGTCGTTGATTGGGTTTGTGGCAACCCTTGATTCACCAATTCTTTCCTATCGACTGTGCCAAAAAGTGTGGATGGTCCAACACAAGCCTTCACTACTATAAACAAATCACTGTGTGGGTGTTCATTGTATGTATGAACCCTCATGTGTCGAAAATTGACGAGAGAGTCCATTTTATATATATATATATATATATATATATATATATATATATAATAGGGAATGGGGGATATTGAATAGGACTATATCTATTAGTTGACATACTAGTATGACGTCACAGTGTGTATAAAATATTAGATGAGTATGCATTTGGAAGTTGTTATTCACATGTATTTTGGCATTTGCCAAAATCGATATAAAAATATTGAATACAAATAACATCATTAATACAGATGAAAATTACAAGTACTTTTTGTCGGATAGAAGAAAAGAAGAATGATTCTATATTAGATAGATCGATAGATAGATAGATAGATTATCTAAGCCAAAAATATCAAGATTTTATCTTATTTCTCGCAGAAGATTTTTAAATAAAAATGGATAGTAATTGGTATCCCCCCCCTCTCTCTCTCTCTCTCTCTCTATCTATCTATCTATCTATCTATATATATATATATATATATATATATATATATATATATTATATATATATATATAGTTCAATGAAGTAACAAATAAAAGTTTTAGCTTTTATTTATTTATTTCGGAACGATATTACAACCAATGGTTTCTTACTGAAAGCATTCATCAGGTAAACGAAACGGTTCCTTTGAAAATGACAGAAATGGGGTGTGTATATATATATATATATATATATAGAGAGAGAGTAGGGCACATACAAATAAATTCATTATTTTGTGTAAAATAACCATGCAAAATAATGAAAATTATTAAAAAATATATATGATATTTATATATGATATGATATTATAATATAATGATATTATATATATATGATATTTATATATATATGATATTTATATATGATATTAAAAATATATATGATATATGATATGATTATATTATAATATATGATATTAAAAATATATGATATTTGCTTACGACATGATATTTGCATCGGAGAGTACTTATGCTATTAGATTGCTACCTAATAATATTTTTAATTGATTGTATTTTACGGTATGTCAACCCTTGTCGGGTTATTTTATGCCGAAGACGTTTTGTTTTATTCATTCTCGATGGCTATTCAACATTTTTTAAACTCAATTTTTTAAACATTTTTTCTCACTTTTTCTATTTAACCCAACAGATCTCTGACGAGTACTACCACTCCGGGTCAAAGTATACGTTAGAGTAATGGTGATGAAGGGGTACTCCACGTTCCATAGAACTCCAGAATTGGAACTGTACGATTAGATAGAGTTTTAATGTCATACCCAGGACACTAAGGCCCTCAGTCACAGCCTTCTAGCACATATATAATAAAAAGAGTTGAGGCCTGCCATAAGGACAATAAGGGTGGCACAATCATATTTTTTGGTGACAGTTTCAATGCTGTAGAATTTGATAATGAATAATAGCTAATGATATCCATTTTGATTTTATAATGTCACACGGGAAATAAGATATTCCTGTATCTGTGGTATGTGTATTTACCCAACCCCACCGCACGAGTAGGAAGTCAGTTTTATGTTCACATAATTAATACGCACAAAAACAGTAAATTAAAGTTACTTTAGAATGTTTGTCTATTTGAAATTTTAGTTTCATGCTTCAAAAACTTCACTACATTTTTATATAATTTTGTTATATATATATATATATATATTATATATAAGAATGATCTCAGGTGCTTTGGCATTGCCCCTTCCAGCTGGGAAAATTTGGCTCAGGACCGCCCTCGGTGGCGACATAATCTCCGTAGAGGACTGTTCATGTCAGAAATCACCCTGACACAACACCATGAAGCTAAGAGGTCTAGAAGAAAGCAGCGGCAACAAAGCACCGGCACATCAACATCTTCAGGGACAGCCTCCAAATGCGAAATCTGTGGTCGAGAATGTTTTTCAAACATCGGACTTCACAGTCACAGGAGACGCTGTAACTTCAGGGGCACATAAAAACTTTATTATAGTCTTCCGAGACTGAAGTGCTAATTGGCACACACACGCGCACACACACGCACACACACACACACACATATATATATATATATATATATATATATATATGAGTGAAGGATTGAATAAATCCGACAAAATGTGGTTGAAAATGGAGGGAAAAGTGGATATAACAACACAGCAACTAAATTCAATTGATATTTCGACTTGTTGTTTACTAAAGCTTTTTCAAAATTTTGAAAAAGCTTCATCCAAACAATGAGGCGAAATATCAATTGAATTTAGTTGCTGTGTTGTTATATTCACTTTTTCCCTCTATTTTCAACCATATATATATATATATATATATATATATATATATATATAGTTGGTCTCTGTCTGGTTTGGCTAAGCCCTTTACATTGTTTTCTTTTGTGTATTTTGCATATTAAGATGATTTATTCGAAATTTGAACTTGGTTTGCAGATTCCGTTTGGTATGTTTTTAACATTTGCGCTATCTTAGACATTAACACACAAACCCACAGACAGACAGACTTTGTAAATATAAGTATGTTACAGTTACCACACGTGCCCTCACAAAGTGAGAGAGAGAGAGAGAGAGACACACACACACATATGTGTGTGTGTGAGTAAAAACTGTATGTAAACACCTTTTAGATAAAAGTATATTTCGCTACCTTGCACGATCGACGCACACACACACACACACACACACATATATATATATATATATATATATATATATATATAACTTCATGTAAATACATTTTGTATAAATTTTAGCTACCTTTCACTTCTTACACACATTCATATACACATAGACACTTTTATGTAAACACGTTTTCGATAAGTTTCGCTACCATACACTTATTACATACATACCGACCCATACACACCTTAATATATAAATTGTTTATAAATGAATTTCGAATAAAAGTATGTTATCTCCCTATGAAAACCTACACATGCTGTAAACACACATATAGATATAAACTGCATTGGTATTTAACCAACCCTTTCGCCACGAGTAGAATGTGACACAAGGTGAATGAACGATTGTTTTCATGCCTTTGTACAGCATCATTACAGCGGTAACAGCTGTTTTGGGAAGACCTTGTGCTGGTAGTATTTGCTCCATCTTTTCTCTGAGTATGGAGTCAGATGCATTGGAAAAATCTACAAACAAAAGTGATGCTTCGAGATTTTTGCTCGAAGCCCTTCAAGATCTGAGAGGTTGTGGATCTTCTACCTCTGTAGTTCTTAGTGTATGGTTAACGGTTTCCCACTTGGTGAGTTAGTGGTGTGCCAATATAGAGAGTATTATTAGGAGAGTGCTCAATATCTGTGGTAGAGCTAATTATATAATAATAATAGATAGATATTAGTTTTTGCACAGAGCAATATATATAATATATATATATATATATATATATATATATATATATATGTTCACGGTACCTTCTTCATGTTGGTTGGATCAAAAACGGTATATCTGAAAAGGAGTAAAGAAAAAAATTGTATTTGTATGTATGGACGTTTTTGATCCAACCAACATGAAGAAGGTACTGTGAACATATATATATTAGTTTTTGTATATACATTTAATTACATGGATACTTATCTGCGACCATTTGGTTTCATGCACATATTTACATGGCAATTCTCAGGCAGGAAAAGAAAGTTCTTGAAAAATCGAAAAAAAAGTTAAAAGGATATGGCGAAAATAACTTTACGTTGTTATGTTGAAATTGCGTTTGGGTTTATTATATGTAAATATGTAAATCTCTTTCTCAAGGCGATTGATGGCAAAAACGAATAAGGTAATATATATAAACTGCATTGGTATATATATATATATATATAAATATATATATATAAGCTGAGTCATGAAAGTATCGAGATCGAAGCTGTATTTACTAAGATAGAAATAAACAATGAATGGAACGTTACTTTTTTTCAGAATACAAGGTGTGTCGCAAAAGCGCCGGCTTTGAAGCTGGATTTACCAGGATAGAAATGAACAATAAATGGAAGGTTATTTTTTTAGAATATAAGCTGTCTCAAAAAGTACAAAAGATTTCGATACTTTTTTGAAACACCTTGTGTGTGTGTGTATGTGTGTATATATATATATATATATATATATATTACCTCATTCTTTTCATATGCTAGTGACTAAAAGTTTCATGGGATTTAAAGAAATCACCAGATAGGAGATTATTTGCATCCATGAATTGTGTGAGGAAAGCGTAGGGTAATGTTTTCGTCTTTATAGTGCTTTGCTTTAATGGCATTTAAGAACTTTTACTTTTTATTTCCAACGTTGGTTTCGTACATTGCATTTCTTATTGTTGATAAATATAGTATCTCTCTCTTCTCTCTCTCTCTCTCTCTCTCTCTATCTATCTATCTATCTATCTATATATATATATATATATATATATATATATATATATATGTGTGTGTGTTTGTGTTTCTGGGTGTGTTCATGAAATTCTTATTACCCAGAAATGCGAGTAGTTTATGTATGACGTAATCAGAGACTGAAAAAATTGAATAAAGTATTTTTATAGTAAATACTATTGCATGGGATTGCGTGTACCTAATGTGTGTACGTGTATGTTGAGAAATAGAGAGAGAGAGGGACAGAGAGGGAGGAGGGAGGGAAAGGGAGAGGGCGTCTGAAATATGTAAATGTGCACGTGTGTGTGTATGAGAGAGAAAGAGAGAGACAGAAACAGAAAGTGTGTGTCTGGGTGCCTGTGAGAGAGTGTGTGTCTCGGTGTATATGCAAATTATAAAATAGTTATTTATAAATATATTTGTATGGAATGTGTGTGTACGTGTATGTTGTGTGTGTGGAAGAGAGTGTCTGTGTATATGTAAATTTGTGTATAAGAAAGAGAAAGTGTGTGTGTCTTGGTACCTGTGCGAGAGACTGTGCATGTGTGTATGTGTGTGTGCACGTGGATCAAAGAAAAATCAAATTGTAATAACAAAGGGGGCGTGTGCATGCTTTTCTATATACAAAAACGTGTTCATTGCAAAAGGAACAAAAGTGAAAAGGCCATTTTTAGATCTTCAAAGATGTCTTCCCTTTTTTTCTTCTCTCTCCGTCAAGAAAAGAAAGACACAACTTGACATGGCTGCTTCTCCAATTTCCACATCCATGTTTATAGGTTGAAGGAAAGAGAGCAGTCTAGATTCTTTCACTTTTCGCCTCCATATATGATTCAGAGAATGGCAGCCAAAATGCTTGGGCATTTTAGATAAAACTGCTTGACTTTTTGTTTATAAACAATCTCCTCTTTTGAATATTCAGCGTATGTACACTAGGGCAGGTTGATTTTGAAACTGTAACTTCTTCCATGTAGGAAATAGATTTCAATCCTTTAAAATGTTATCACTGTTACAGTTTAATTATTTGGTAACCCAGCATATCAGAGGTGTCGGTGGTGATGGGGGATATTTTCAATTTTAATTCTAGTTATATCTTTTTCGTTTCATCTTAGTAAAATAAATTGCTGTTTTAGATAGTGAAATTGCTAAATTTTCTAACCAATTTCTGAGCCAAATGTTGCGAAAACGAGGATTTTTTAGTGCATTTTAACTGGTGATCTTTGATGCTATTTCCTCAAAAAATAGTGCACATAAGACGTCTAGTTTTTGGTATCCGTATTTATTATACCAATATACAACTTTTGCTGTTTGAGAGAATCTGATATATAAAAAGAATTGAAAAGTCAGCCTACCCTAATGTACACGCACGCACACACACACACACACACACACACACACACACACACACACACACACACACACACAGAGAGAGAGAGAAGGAGGATCTGTTTCTGAGGAGTTAGATAAAAAATGTAAAGTTGGTGGAGTGGCCTATTGTCGGTAACAGCCGGACAGCAAGGGATTCTACCCATTTTTCACTGTCGTTAGACCAGGGAGATTTTTGCTGAGGTGGAGAGCCACATCTATAGTCAGCTCCCACTTTAACGCACAGTTAACATTACGCAAGGTGTGCTAACAATCGACCTGGAATCTTGCCATTCCTAGGCGGATGCTCTACCGAGCTAATCCGTGCTACTAGCGCGACATGATGATGATGATGATAAAATATTCGTGGGTTATATAATGTCAAAGCTATGGTTCTAAAAAACAGAAGTGGAACTACTGAATTCACAACTGGGGAGATGGGGGAGTCATACCTTTCCCAAGGGTTGTAGTCGAAATGTGAACGAAACAGCGCGATTTACTACCGATATAAGAGTCCAATACGTTTGCTACTAAACCACGGAGGATCACCCTCCATCGTCTTTTGGATCTGAAAATGGCTATGCACAATCTATCATTAAAGCGAGACGATGTTTACAACTAAAATAGGTTGTAGAGCAAGGTTCCTGGTTCGGTACCGGTCCCTGCCAACTCAGCGCATGAGTAGAACACATTGGATAATCTGATCTGTGCGGTAAAGTAGGAAGCTGGTGATAAGTGTGGTACTCCACCTCAGCAAAAACAGTATCCTTGGTCTAGCGCTAGCGAAAAGAGGATAGACTCCCTTGCTGTCCGACTGATACCGTCAATAGGCCATTACGCAAACTTTACTTACTTACTTTTACTTTCTTCCCCTGGAACATATTATGGAGGATACTTTTTGTTTGAATCCTTGGACACATGGCGCAACAGCCATACGGGTTGAGTTAATACAGTTCTAAGTGACAATCATCTGTAGGATACAGGTTCAATCCTGGCCAAGAGCGATAGTAATATAGAATACTTAACATAGCTTAACACCGGTCATGATTAACGGAATGAGAATAATTATTAAAAGAATGTAATGAATAAAGAGTTCGGTTCTAAGTTCCGTGAAGGCTCCCGATTACGACATAAAGGCTTCGGAGTTCTACAAGAAGGTTTCCGAATTCGAGAAGGTTCTCGAGTTTGACAAGAAACACCTAAAGAATACCGGAGAGCATATCGGTCGAAACGTTATGTATATAACAATAATAAGTAAATATACTAATAACAGTTAAAACGCAAAATATTTTCATATAATAGATGCAAATGGAAGCGCGTGGTGTAATGATAAAGTCATGGGAAATGGACTCGTCGCCCCGAGTTCAAATCCTGGCTGTGGTAATTTCATTTCACTTAGCGTTAATACCCTTGGGAAAGATATGAATTCTACTCTCCCTCCAGTTAAAGATAAATAGTCGGGTAGACTGGGCTCTTTAACCTTGGTTAGGCGACCGGTCTAGGAGAAGGAAAACTCTGAATTCAAACCTGTTGAACTCCGCTTAAGAAATTGACCTTGTGTCACATCCTGCTCGTGCGGAGGGGTTGGTATATATATATATATAATATATATATATATATATATATATATATATATATAATAGATGAAAGTCATGGCTTCATAAAATATAGCTTAAACAAACTAGACTAAATTATTCAAATTAATGCTACCATTTTTCCCTAAATCATGTAGAGGAAAATTTTATACATTAGCATATATACACACACCACATACACACACACACACACACACACACACACACACACACACATATATATATATATATATATATATTATATATATATATATATATATATATATATATACTGAGGAAAAAAAACTAGAAAATCATCTAGTAATTTGCATTCCTAAACCAAATAACAGCAGGAGCCTAGATATGCAAATCAGTGAAAGCCTGAAGAAATAGTAGATGAAAACAATGATATGCTAATGTTATTTTATCTACCTAACTTTTTTCTTTCTAGGGATGTGACATTCGTAACAATATTAACTGATTAGAGGACAACATCAAAATACACTGATTAGAATTTTCAATTCAATAGTGGCGGGAAAATAGTTTGCAGCATTCGCTTTTTATGTGACTAACTTGTTTACATTTTCGCACCATTGTATCAATTGAATTTAACGTGGCCACGTACAAGTTACGCCTACAGACTTTTATAAAGAATTCTATGAAAAATCCATTAAGAGTCAAAATTCAAAATTGTCTTAAAATTCTAAAATATGTCTGTTGTCATTGATGTTCACTTCTTTCGATTCTAAAATTCAGTGTAATTATTTTATAAATGTTAAACAAATGATAATAATAATTATAAGATTATCACTGAAAAATTATACATCAATATTTGTTCTGTCTAAAAGGGTGGGGGACCTAGGTTTTTCAAGTAAGTTTTACCCAAAAATTATTAGATAACAATTAAATAGATTAAAATAATCGATTTAATTAATTTTAATTTGCTTTTAAATTGAAAATGAGCGCACAAATCGGTGATATCTAGCTTTAAGTTTTCCCATACGCCCCAAATCAAAATTTCCTTTTTTTCCCTTTTTATTTATTTACTTATTTATTTAAGTAAAGTGGGAATAAATTTATTGCTGGTAATAATTGTGGTACTACCGGACCTATGGCTGCAATAAAATACTAAAAAAGTTTAATTTGGGGGTAAGTCATGCAATTTCTTCAAAGCTCATAACCTAATATGACGAGCTGTTTGTTCAGACACATAACTAAACATGTTGTTCCCTCCGCGCTCCCGTTAACCCAGAAAATAATACGACTTTAAAGATTAGCCAAAAATTGGATTTCTATACTAGAAATATATTTTTGAATATCAAAAATTCAAAATTAATTGATAATATAAAGGAATTAAAATCTGTTAAAATTCATTGCTTTGATTTTTTTCTTCTTTGCAATCTAATAGAATATAGTATATACTATGTATTAATTTAAAAAGGAAGTAAAAGTTTTCCAAGCATAATATTATATAGAATTTTCGGCACATTTTATTTCAGGATTAATGGACCATTAAATGGCATTTAAAAATTTCTGATTTAAATTATCAAATTATTAATCGAAATTTAATATATTTCATTTACATTAAAATCTAAATACTTAGGCCTGGAGGGCGCATATTATTGGTAGTCCTTATAATATATATGAACCCTCCCTCTACTACGTTTCAATTTTCATAAAGTAATATTCATAGAAAATATATGAAATCTACCCTTTGGGACCCCTCAAGCAGATTGAGACCCTCCAACTCCCGTTCGTAAAGTAAATGTTGTTCGAGCCCAAGCCAAGTTTAGATTTATTAATATTTTTCAGTTTCTTTCGATTTTTTAAAAAGATTTTCACAATTTTTTCGATTTAGAAATCTTACAATTGTTCGTTTAGGTAAGTTATTTTTGTTGTTTTTTTTAACTAGGTAGACGGTGGCAAGCCACTATATCAGAGGGAGGAATGTCAATATCTAAGGACTTACTAATCTGAATCACTTTGTCCCCAAGATCTTGAAAGAAGTGATGACGTTGTAATGGTAAGAGTAATAATTCTATCCTCATCTTTTTCGATTGGGTCTATCTGTGTCTGTTGTTAGGCAGGATGGCACCCTCGCTGTCTCTTTGAGTCTGGTAATTATTTTGGAATCTTTCGGGATATCTTGTCCTGTGCTGTTGATAAATTTTAACAACAATACAATACATATACCATTTGGTAGTATGATAAAAATGTAATTTCCAGCACAATTGCCAGTGGATCATTTTGTTCTAGTTGGCTGAATTCGTGTTACATAATTCGTGGTTAGCCTACAAATTGTTTGTAAGGGCAGTTAGATTTTGAATTTAAGTTTGTTGAAAATTCAAAATCGGTGGGGGGTGTTTATATTATTGACAGGTAATTATCTTTACTTGCCCCCCCCGTCCCGACTTCCACCAATGGGAAGACGTGAGAACAGAAATTAAGTTTGTCAGATCTCGACAGTTAGTCAGAAGGAGCAAACGTAGGGATCCTTCGCTCCTAGGATGCCGACTTCTCACCGCGCGGTTAGAAACCCTTTTGGACTGTGGCTTTTGAATAAAGTATAGAAATCTAATAAACAACGAAGTCTTGTTTATTTATTACAAATAAGAAGTGAGTACAGACGACCCAGCTCAAAAGAAGGAGGAGGAATCAGCCCAGAAGAAGATGACAGCGACGAAGTAAGAACAAACAGACCAAGTAAGTGCCCATCTCCTCTACTCTCTCCCATTTATATACCCGTTGTGCAAGTGGTTATATAACATTCAATTATCACGTGATTAACCGTTTTGTCTCTGTCTCCACATATTATATACCCACTTCATATCGGGTATATAAATGGCAAGAGGAGTAGAGTAGAGAAGATGGGTTCTTATTTGTTTTAATTCGTCGGCGGACATTTTCCTCTGGACTGCTTCCTTCTGCTGGGCTGGGTGTCTTATTTCTTGGTTTGTAATAAACAAGCAAAATCTAATAGTTTTTTCTTTATTCTTTATCAAAAACCCCAAAGACCAAAAGGGTCCTCCCGCGCGGTGAGATGAACGTTACATTTAGTCCCGTTGACTAAAGGCCAACATCTTAACTAACCATTGACAGAAGTCGGGGAGTCAAGTAAAAGTCTTTGCCAATCAATGATATAATAACCTCTGATTTTGAATTTCAACGAAGTTTGCAGTGAAAAGCAAAAGCTGTTCTTTTCAAAACAGTTTTTTGACGGGGTGCTTATTGGATACCTGGTCCAAAGCATTGCTAAAATAATCAGTAAACATGGATATCCTTCTGCACAAAATCGTTAATGGCTTTCGGCATTTTAAGCAATTAAAAACACTCAGATTTTAAATTTGTTTTAACACTTATATGTTACAATTTCTAATGTAACAAGTACCAACTCATAAGTGACGTTCTCCTATGGAAACCAGCACATGGGCACATTAGTATGGGCTGTCCAGCAAAGACCTACATTGACCAGCTCTGCGCTGATACTTGATGCTGGGCAAAGGACCTCCCGAGAGCAATGAATGATAGGGACGATTGTCGATAGATTGTCATGGATATCCATGCTACTGGCACATGATGATGATGATGATGATGAGGATGATGAAACCATAAAAAGCGTATTTGAGCCCGCAGGGAGGGTTTAGGATACGCTGACTGCATCCCCTGCAGAGATGTAAGACCTTCCCCCAAAGGGGCGTCCTTGGTTAAAACTGATTATATATATATATATATATATATATATATATATGATATCAAGTGTTTCCCTGAACAATGGAATGAATAAATGGATACCTTAGTTCAGTTATTGATTTATCAATAAAATGAATTTATATCCGTACCAAGGTATCCATTTATTCATTTATTAATAATTATCCGTATATCTAAAATATATACACAAATCTTTGTATGCACATTTTAGTTGAATTCTATCAAGGAAACACTTGATATCACACACACACACACACACACACACATATATATATATATATATATATATATATATATATATATATATATATATGAGAGAGATCTAAGAGTAGCGTGGACATGGAGTCATGGGCGCTTTTTTACTGTTAAGATCCTCAGCCACCGCCTTGTAGCACATATATGATAAAAAGGGTTGTGTGTTGTCATAAGAGTAATAGATTTGGGACAGTCATATAGGTGCTATGGCTTGACATGACCAGCCGATTTAAATTTTGCAATAATTAATCAATCTTTGTTGCCTGATAAGTGATGAAGGTATTGTTGTAAAAAAAAGAGAAAAATAAAATTAAACCTCATGCTGAAAAGATCCGAGGAAGTATGAAGAGCGTACTGGCTTGAATATACTGATCAAAGCATCGAGATCGATGAAACTTGTCTGGAAAATAATTGAATAACGATAACACTATACCCAAGTACTTCAGAGCACACGTTCACTCCTTTCATATAATATCTTTAAACAACACAGCCTGAAGACCCCACGCACCAAAAAAAGAAAAAGATAGAAAAAAAGAACATCACAGTTTCCAAGATCGGTGATGCTTGTATAAATGAATGTTTTTGAGAAATCTGGTTAACGCCTTGGACATCGATAGATAATCGTTGAAATGAATAACAAGGCTTTACAACCCAGTCGGTGCGGAGACTGGTTTAAAGAAAAGACGGATTGTGAATGAGGGCAACCTCTTTAAGCATGAATTCTTTTCGCTTGCCCAAATTCCTTTTAATGACCTTTTTCTTTTTAATGGCCGTTTTCGCTGCCTTTTTCTTTTTAATGGCCGTTTTCGCTGCCTTTTTCTTTTTAATAGCCATGTTCGCTGCCTTTTTCTTTTTAATGGCCGTGTTCGCTGCCTTTTTCTTTTTAATGGCCGTTTTCTTTCTTTTTTAATGCCGTTTTCTTTCTTTTTTAATGGCCGTTTTCTTTCTTTTTTAATGGCCGTTTTCTTTCTTTTTAATGGCCGTTTTCACTGCCTTTTTTCTTTTTTCACAAGGAAAAAAAATAACGGTTGTCTTTATCAGTCACTTCTCGCCCCCTTCAATCAATCGATTGGTCACGTCAAGCCCTAGAACCTCTCCTATAAGTCGAGGATTTAAACCACACAGTCTGAAGACCCCACGCACCAAAACAGAAAAAAAAAAAAGAAAAAAAAAGAACATCACAGTTTCCAAGATCGGTGATGCTTGTATAAATGAATGTTTTTGAGAAATCTGGTTAACGCCTTGGACATCGATAGATAATCGTTGAAATGAATAACAAGGCTTTACAACCCTTCCCCTGTAAGTCGAGGATGGGGTCCTTCGCAAACCTTTCTTTCTTTATTGAATTTACTTACTAACAAAAACCTGCACCAATCCGATATGACGTGCTTATCTTTCAAGCAACTGATTACTCATATTTACTTTTCCCGATTTTCTGCCACGATGATCACTTTCACTTTCACTTTCAATTCATTTGGACATTTACCAGAATCCGTCGTCTTTGCAGTCATTTTAAAACTTTATCGATTCGGGATGATTTGATTTGTTTTTGTCATGAAAGTTGAAAGAATATAATTTGTGATTTATCATCGAGACAGACGTTTTTGTGTGTGTTAGAGAGGGGGGAATATACGTTCTTTTCCCCATCAATGTTTTCTTTTTAGATTTATGAAGCTCTTATTCAACGAGTTATTGGGTCTTCTTGTTTTATTCCTCTGTGTACACAGTAGAAATGATAATAATAATAATAATAATTTATAGCAATGATGTCACTCAATCATATACTTAATAAATGTACAGGGGGTACAAATTCACTAACTCACAAGAAAAGATAAACCACCTTATGTACATGGATGACATAAATTTTTTTGCAAAAAATGAAAAAGAATTAGAAACCCTAGTACAAACCATTAGAATATATAGCCAAGATATTGGGATGGAATTCGGAATCGAAAAATGTGCTATGCTGGTAATAAAACGGGGTGAAAGAAAATGAATGGACGGAATACAAATGCCAAATCAGGACACTATAAAATCACTTGATGAAAATGAAAGTTACAAATACTTAGGAATTTTTGAAGCAGACAATATCAAGCAAGCAGAAATGAAAGGAATAGTTAAAAAAATAATACCTCAGGAGAACAAGAAAACTCCTAGAAACCAAACTCAACAGCAGATATCTTATCAAAGGAATTAATACCTGGACTGTCACCATTATTAAGATACTCTGGGCCATTCTTAAAATGGTCAAAAGAAGAACTCAGACAGATTGACCAAGGACTAGAAAATTAATGACCATGCACAATGCTCTACACCCTAGAGACGATAGAAATAGACTATATGTATCAAGAAAGGAAGGTGGAAGAGGTCTTGCTAACATAGAGGACTGTGTAGAGGCCATAATCCAACAACTCGAAGAATACGCAAAAAAGAGCAAAGACAGATTACTTATAGCAGCCAAAAAAGTAGATATGACATATGAACAAACAGAAAAACAACAAAAACTAGAAAACAAAAATGGGAAGAAAGACAATTATATGGACACTTCAGACGATAAATCGGAGAGGTTGCACATGAAAAAACTTGGGCATGGTTAAGAAAAGAAAACCTCAAAAGAGAAACTGAATCACTAATAATTGCAGCACAAAATAATGCCATAAGGACAAACTATATCAAAGCAAAAATTGATAAGACACAACAAAACAGTAAATATAGACTATAAGGTGACAGAGATGAGACTGCAAACCATGTACTAAGCGAATGTAGCAAACTAGCACAACGGGAGTACAAATCTAGACACGACCAGGTTGGAAAGGTGATCACTGGGAATTATGCAAAAAATTAAATTTTGACCATACAACAAAATGGTATATGCATAAACCAGAATCTGTTCTTATGAATGAAATGCATAAAATTCTATGGGACTTCGAAATGTAGACGGATCACCCTATCCCAGCAAGGAGACCAGACCTAGTGTTGATTAACAAAAAAAGAAAGAACTTGTCAACTGGTGGATTTTGCAGTGCTAGCAGATCACAGGGTGAAGCTAAAGGAAAATGAAAAAATAGACAAATATCTGGACCTTGCCAAAGAACTGAAAAAGTTATGGAATATGAAAGTGAAGGTGATACCAATTATAGTTGGTGCACTTGGAACAGTCCCAAAAGGATTGGAAAAGGGTCTGGAATGTTTGGAAATCTGAAGAAGGGTTGAAACCATTCAGAACACTGCACTGCTGCAATCTGCCAGAATACTCAGAAGAGTCCTGGAGACCTGAGGAGACTTGCTGTCACTCAGACTCCAGTGAAAGACCATCAGCTAATGCTGATGTGAAAACTCAAAAGGAGTAAATAATAATAATAATAATGGGTAAATTGGAAATCAGAGGAAGAATCTTCTCATAGACTAGTTACATAGTCAAAGTTAAAGAGCATAGTCTGCCCAACTATTTACCCATAGTAGGGAGAGTAATTGGATGCATACATTTCCCAAGGGTATTAGCGATATGTGAAATGCAAACAGTCTTGTCTGGGATTTGAACTCGGGTCGACGAGTCCATTTCACACGACTCTAACCATTACACTACGATTCATTATGATATCATGATATATGATAGAGAGCGCACAGATTCCCAGCTTTTGTTCTCGACTGAGACAGCATCGTTTCCGCTGACTGGGCCATGGCCGCCAGATGGATGATGGGTGAATCCCAAAGGGCATCCTCTATGGGGAACTTTCATCTGACAAGAGACATATTGGTTGCCCCCTAGCTGCAATTTAAGGATGTCTGCAAGTATGATCTCAAATCATTTAACATCAACCCTGTCAGCTGGGAAGATTTAGCCCAGGATGGCCTTCAGTGGCAGCAGGCTCTCCGTAGCGGTCTATTCCTGTCTGAAGTCACCCTGGTGCAACACCATGAAGCAAAAAAGTCAAAGAGAAAGCAACAGCAACACAGCACCGGCACACCATCAACATCTTCAAAACCGGCTTTCACGTGCGACATCTGTGCTCGAAACTGTTTTTTCAAACATTGGTCTTCACAGTCACAGAAGGCCCTTATTTTAGAATGCAACTTTAGGACATGAGAAATCTATGGTCTTCCGAGATTGCGATGCCGATCATGATGATGTCATAAAAGAAGGAAGAATTAACATTCAAACTAGCAGGACGTGTTGATATTCCACAGTATGATAATTCAATTCTTGCAACGTTTGACATGTTTACTTAAGAACTATTACGAAATAGTTCAGTATGTAAAAGGTATAATAATCTTGTTTTAACTCTCTCCCAATATTTTTTTCTTTCTTTCCTTCTTTGTATTTTTTATGATGTTTGATTCAAACAGATTAGCGTTATCGCTTCCTCTATCTATTTTCCCCGTACTCTTTCTTTTTTCTTTCTTTCTTTCATTCTTTCTGATTATAATTTTTCAGTGTGACATATCATTCTCTTTCCTTTCGTTCTTTATAATAAAAACGGAATGGTCCATTATTTAGCTGAAGTGACGACACTCATAAGAAATAAAAATGCGGCGGATAAGCAACATAAGATACTCTGGATTTACATTTTTGCATTTCCTCTTGGATGATTTGGTCAGTATCATTTTTAACTAAGGGGTGTTGCAAGATGATAACGGTCGGAAGATTAAGGAACAAATGTATCAATATATAAATAATGATAAGTGTTGTGGTTGTGACGAGGGAGTGTAGAGTAAGTGAAGAGAAGATTGTCTCAATAGAAATAAAGAGATTAGAACAGTTTTGAGGAAAATTACACATGGTGATTATTACTGAAAGTGTGAAAATAGTTATAAATCGCAATTTAAATTAATGAACATCAATATATATATCATTATTAATTATATATATATATATATCGTAGACGACAATTAAAATCCAGTAGGAGTAAAAAAATATTCAAAAAAATATTCAAATTTAAACACTTCGAGATTCACAGCTCAATAAACGTGTGAATAATAAAAGTGCTGAATAAAAAGAGCTAAACACAGACACACGCATACACACACACACAGACACAAACACACACATATATATATATATATATATATATATATATATATGTTCTGGACATTTGTTATTACATAAAATTCGCATTGGTCTGTTTTTCGACCATTCGGTTTTTAATCGTATATATGAATATATATACAAGGTGTGTCAAAAAGTATCGAGTTTTTTTGTACTTTTTGACACACCTTTATTCTGAAAAAAAAATAGCATACCATTCATTAACTGTTTTCAGAATACAAGGTGTGTCAAAAAAGTACCAAGGTTAAAGCTGTATTTACCAAGAGAGATATGAAGAATGAATGGAACGTTATTTTTTTTTCAGAATATAAGGTGTTTCAAAAAGTACAAAAGATCTCGATACTTTTTTTACACACATTATATATATATATATATATATATATATATATATATATATGCAACGACGAAATTATTCGTATACACATCAATTTTGAATATTTTTATGCATTTCTCAGAATGTAATGCCTGCATGATGCCAGTTTTTATGTCAATAAGCACAGAAAATAGGATATAAAATTCAATTTTCAGAACAATAGGTTAAATAGAAATAAAATTACAGGCGAATTATGCAAAATAGATAAATGCATTTCACATAGCGCTAATCCCGTTGGGAAAGGTATGCATCCAAGTATTCTTCCCCCAGCTATTGGTACATAGTTGGACAGATTGGACTCTTTAGCTTTGGTATGCAAATTAATCTAGGAGAAGGAAAACTTAAGAAGGAATTTAAACTTGTTAAACTCTGTTTAACGAATTTATCTTATGTCACACCCTGTTTATATGGAGGGATTGGGTAAATATATACAAATAATAAAATGTATAATAAAGTTGGGAGTAAATACAAAGTTAGGAGACTGCGCCTAACCATGACAATTTTAACAGCCTAATTGGTTCAGGTGACGTCCATAAAAGACAATACGGCAGCTACTAGATTTAAGTTTTGTCCACGTTGATGCTTATTTACTGTGTTCAGTCCATCTCATTTGAAGCCACTCTGTTTTTTTCTTTGTGAGCTCCCCCTGTTATATACTCACATCGGGTATGTACATGAGAGAGTTCATCTTGGTGAGAGGAGAGAGAGAGAGAGAGAGAGAGAGAGAATGATCTTACTTGATTCTCGTTAACTTCATTACTGCTTCTACTCTGTTCTTCATTCTTCTTAATTCTTCTAAGGGCTGGTTTTCTTCTGGGCTGATATTGGGAATTGTAATTAAAACAAGACTTTTTTTCTTGATCAAGTTTATTATTTTACCAGCCCATGATTCCATTAGTTCCGCGCGGATGAGATCCCCCGAGAGAGAAAGACTATCATGTCTAAACTCTCTGACGGTCGGGTTTAATCTAAATTCTAAAAACTATTTATTCCTACGTTACTTTGTACCGGGGTCAGTTGGGGTCATCCAAATGTCAATCATAACCCAACGGTTACGGAAATCGAATCGACTACGCTATTTTAAACTCTGCAGCATCTGCTAACAATTTATTACTCTCATAAATTGTAACATACCATCTCATCTCACTTTTTAAATCACAACCAGCCATGAATTTCTCTTTATCTGCTTCTTCAATACGAAGCACTAATTTACCTATACACTTCTATACTATATCTCCGCGCGGTGGGTTGTTCATATATGCATATACAAAATCATAATACATATATGATAAAAAAGGGTTGGGGCTTGCCATAAGGGCAATAGGGTTGGGACAATCATGTAGGTGCTAGGGGTTGATATAGCCAGCCGATTGATCAGCTAGACAGCCTGTAAAGGGCCAAAATGGGGTGTTACATGTCATGGACTGCTCATCCACCAGGATTCCATTCTTAAGCATCACGGGTCACCACCCACGGCCTACTAGTAGTCCCATTATGGGAGTCTTACCCCTCCGCAGAAGTACAGTCGATGTATTCTAACGCCCCAGCCGACAGAGCGGTATACTAATAGTAATACTATTACAACAACTAATAATAATAATAATAATAATAATAACAACAAAAAGAAGAAGAAGAACAAGAAGAAGCTATTCAGAGGGAGAATTGAAACCGTCCAGAACACTCCACTGCTGCAATCTGCCAGAATACTCAGAAGAGTCCTGGAGACATGAGGCTTGTTGCCACTCAGACTCCAGTGAAAGGCCATCAGCTGACGCTGGTGCGAATATCTCAAAAGGAGTGAATAATAATAATAATAATAATAATAATAATTTGGAAAGTTTGAATATCAAAGGAAGGATTGAAACCATTCAGAACACTGCACTGCTGCAATCTGCCAGAATACTCAGAAGAGTCCTGGAGACCTGAGGAGACTTGCTGTCACTCAGACTCCAGGGAAATACCATCAGCTAACACTGTTGTGAAAACTCAAAAGGAGATAATAATAATAATAATAATAATAAGAAGAAGAAAAGATGATGATGAGGGTGAAAATCTATCGATAATCGAGTATGTAACTGAAATTTGACCATAGAGAAAAATTCTATTAATCTTATAAGAACGAAAGTAAGAAGAAACTAATTAAATAACCATTGTTTCTTTTGTTTGGGAAAATATAAGAGTGTCAATAATAACGTAAAGTGAATGATGTACATCTGGTGAAAAGTAATAATAAAATAAGACGTGTTGGCTTTTATTTCATTTTTGATTTGTGCTGCTTCTGTACAACCATACAATTACGGTCTGAGAATTGACAACATCCATGACAAAAAGATCACCCACATTTATTAAATAGAACTCGTATATATATATATTGGCCTACACAGAAGGCACTGCGCTAGGACGTAACTCCAGGGCAGAAAAAAACCTATGGTCTTCCGAGAATGCGTCACCTTTTGAAGACGCATTCTGAAGAAGGCAATAGCCAGAAACCTTAGGTAAATGCTTCCTAAAACCTCTGTATAAACAGTTATATTTAATAAATACAGCTCTTACATTTGTAATTGAGCACTTTATTTTCCTTTATTTCATCTTGGAAAAATTAGGAATATATATATATATATATATGTGTGTGTGTGTGTGTGCACGTCAGTAAGAATTGAAATACACAAACTATATATATTGCTTTCCTCATCCCATCGATTATCATTTGTAAAAAATAAAAAGTATATATATATATATATATATAATATATATATATATAATGTGTGTGTGTGTGTGTGTGTGTGTGAAATATGAACAATTTTAAAAATGTTCTTTCGCCATCTTTCACTAAAGCTGATTCAGAAATGATTTATTTTTCTAAATATAAAGTTGTTTTTGTAAATGTCGTTTACGCATTATGTTTAATTTTATTGCAGTCTTGATTAGTTAAAAATCTAACTATAAATGAAGGGGAGAAAGAAAGAAAGAAAGATGTTAATTTAGTTGTCAATGGAAGTTGATTGTTTCCAGCGTGGGTTTTCTAATCAAGAATCGAAATCTGATTTTGAAACCTAAACACGTCTTCTCCATTTGACAGTTTCTCGGCATATTTCAAATATTACGTGCGCGCACTGATGTAATTCGTCAAATATGGCATATCCCCCCTCTCTCTCTCTTGCTCATTCTCTTCCCCCCACCTCTCTCTCTCTCTCTCTCTCTCTCTCTCTCTCTCTCTCTCTCTCTCTCTCTCTATATATATATATATATATATATATATATATATATATATATATATATTACTAGCAGCGGCTACCCGGCTAAGCCCGGGTAGAGGAGATAAAAACATGGTTTAATAATCGTTTGCAGATCTATTACTACTGAATACCGAGTTCGGTCCTCGAAGGATGACCAATAAAAATCAACACGTAAAAAACGATCTTAATTTAATCCTGCCTGGTGGGAGGTCAGGGAATTTTCTTTTCGTCAGATTTGAGAGGATGACATCATATGGCTAAACTTGAGAATCGGTCGGAAAATGAAAGCATATTACAGGTGACCTAGAAAAAACAGAATCCAAATTATGTAATTTATATATATATATGAAAGTACGCAAACAGTTTGTTTGATATGGCTATGCCGACAATTTGGGGGAGAATATGTGCTTAATTGAAGTCAAACCTAATTTGAAAATTAATTAATTAATAATTAATGAATTAGGCGAATATATCTGTTCAAATGTAAAGCGTAAACAAATCGAGCCGCTTTACATTTGAACAGATATATTCACCTAATTCATTAATTATCAACTAATTAATTTTCAAATTAGGTATGACTTCAATTAAGCACATATTCTCCACCCCCCCCCAAATATATAAGGAATCAAAATCTGATTTTAAAACCAAAACAAGTCTTTTCTATTTGACAGTTTCTCGACGTATTTCAAATATTACGTGCACGCAATGGTGCAATACGTTAAATATATACATCTGTAAAGGGCAGTTGGTGTGTTTGTATGTATGTATGTATGTGTGTGAGTATTTTCGGAGAAAACTACAAAAATAAAACAATTAACCACAAAGTAAATCTATCTATCTATCTATCTATCTATATATATATATATATATATATATATATATATATATATATATATATAAAGTAAGTAAAAAAAGTCGACGGAGCGGCTTAAAGTCGGTATCGGACATTCAGCGAGGGAGTCTATCCCCTTTTCAATTGCGCTAGACCAAGGAGATTGTTTTAGCATCTGAGGTGGAGCGCCACACCTACCATCAGCTTCTTACTTTACCGCACAGATTCCTGTGCTACTCATACGCTGAGTTGGCGAGGACCGGTATCGAACTAGGTACCTTGTGGTTTCTAGCCGAACGCTCTACCGATTGAGCTAACCCGGACCATATACACATTGACTATGACCGGATTTGATTTATATTCGTGAAGATAATTTAAAAAATACAATTTAGACAGTAACAATTTTTATTTGTATTTAATATTTTAAAGGAACAAATCAAACTTCATGCCACAATTAATATCCACTGGGAAACTGCACTCAACACAACAGCGAAACTAAGCGCCTGAAATGGCGACTAGAATCGTCACACAACCAAGTGTGATACTTTTATATTTTGATTAATACTGTTTTTAAGGTGATAAAAACTCATGCGTGTCTACGGAAGAATAATTAGGGAAGGAACCCCAGGGCTTTGAATATTGGTCAGTGTGGCGTATGAAGAGCAATTACTTCTACCTGAATTTCCGCTCGTTGCATCTTTATTAATATTGATAAGTTCTTTTCGGTATGCCTCAGCGGATTCAGTCGAAACACAAGAGAATATTTGTTGCGATTTACGTATTAAAAACCTTTCTGATTTTACGCGGGAAGAGAGCAAAGGTGAGACCCCCAACATTTCACTGCGTAACCTGTCCATTATTCACTGACAGTTGCTTTATCCAATAAAAATCCTCTTGTACTCATGCAAATTAAAATCACTCAGTCTATTGTCTGGGATTCTTTCATGTATCTGTCCGTTGGTGAATAAATTTGTCATTTTGTTTTTCAACCAACTCACGTGTCAAGTCTCGTACAGGTTGCATATTTGCTCGGATCTTTTCATCAGACACGTATCAAAAGCAATAGAATTGGTTGGCTATTTTGTTTGATGGTACATCTGTTAAGTATCTGGCAGCCATCCTTCGTTCCAGATGTAATGAATAAGTAAGCAAGCCAATAAGAATCCGGTGTTAACGTATTCCTTGTAAGTCCGTCGTCCAAGGGAATCCAAATGTCAATGAAATAAGCTCAGATTGGGGTCTCTATTAATACAGCAGAAGCAGCAGCAGCAGTGCCAGTGATTGGACAATAAGAATCCTTCTCAGGTCACGTGTTTATAGGCGAGTCTATATTTAGGAGTGACCATTTGCCCCATGCCCTATATCCAAAAAATCCAACAACATCAACCACTGTGGGCTATTTAATGCAGAATGTAGGAAGCGCGTGGTGTAATGGTTAAAGTCATGGGAAATCGACTCGTCGCCCCGAGTTCAAATCCTGGACGTGGTAATTGCATTTCACTTAGCGCTAATACCCTTGGGAAAGGTATGAATCCTACTCTCCCTCCAGCTATGGGTAAATAGTAGGGCAGACTGGGCTCTTTAACCTTGGTTAGGCAACCGGTCTAGGAGAAGGAAAACTCTGAATTCAAACCTGTTAAACTCCGCTTAAGAAATTGACCTTGTGTCGCATCCTGCTCGTGCGGAGGGGTTGGTAAATATATATTAATGCAGAATCCTGTGTATTTTTGTTTGTTTGTGTTGTATCCTCGTGGTGAAATACACAGAAGAAATTGAGTGCTTAATATATTTATTCAGCACTAGTATCCGGTACCAACGGATACATACAAAAACACAGAATAATAACTTACTGTTATAGGTGATACACCCTATAGACTATAGTGGAATGCGCTGACGGTTACTATAAGTAACAGGGACAATTATGGCTTGAGAGGAAGCCAATGCGAGTCAGCTCGTAACTCTATTTATCGGACGCAATTCCCACTTTTCTTTACTGTAATTTTCTACTCTTTTGTTAATGCATTTTCCTACATTTGTTACCCGTCGTTTTGTCTTATTTTGACCCCTTGAAACCCCTCAACACTTACAAAACAATTAACAATACAACTTACAAGAAATAGAAGGTCAAGTGTGGTATAGCTAAACGCAGTAAGACCAGTCCGAATATTAATCAGCTTATTAATCCACTTTTGAAGTCCTTAATCATAGACTATTTAAGGCTATGAACCAGTCCATCTGGTAGAGTGCTGAAGGGGTGCTAGCTACATTTTATTGGTTGGTTGGTTGGTTAGATTTTACGGCATGTAAACACTGGTTGGTTTATTTTATACCGAAGACGTTTTGTTTTCTTCATTCTTGCTGAGGATTCAATATTTTTTTCAAACTCAATTTTTAAACACATTTTTGGAAACTCATTTTTTTCCTGTTTAACCCATAGATGGGGCCCTAACAGGTACTACCACTCCGGACCAGTGTGGAAATGGGAATAATGGTAATAAGGGGGTATTACACACTCCCAAAGCTCCAAAATTGGAACTTCACTATTAGATGTAGTTTAACCTCATGCCCAGAACACTAAGACCCTCAACCACTGCCTTGTAGCATATATATAATAAAAAATGATAAGGGATTGCCATAAGTTGACAATCATATATGTTTTAGGGCTTGGTGTGACTAACCAATTGATTGAAAGGGCTCTCTCGAAGCGCCTGTTTTTTGTTTTCGATGTTTACATATTTAGCAACCCTTCCACACGAGTAGGATGTAACACAAGGTCAATTTCTTAAGCGGAATTTAACATGTTTGAATTCAGATTTTTCCTTCTCCTAGACTAGTTTCCTAACCAATTTTGCCCTACTATTTACCAATTGCTGGATTCATTCCTTTCCCAAGGGTATTAGCGCTATGTGTAATGCAAACGGCCTCATCCAGGATTTGAACTCGTACATACCGTATAAAAAGGAGTTGGCGAGGGCCGGTATCAAACGAGGAACCTCTTGGTTTCTAGCCGAACGCTCTACCTACTGAGCTAACCCGGCCCTTCATATCATAGATGAAAATTATGGCTTCGTTCGTGGTGTCGTTGAGACCGGCAAAAGGATATTCAAAGTGGGAAGCATCTCTTATTATAATAAAGAATCGGTATCTATCTATCTGTCTGTAACTGAAAATACGTCATTGCTTACGTCACAATAACCCTCAGGAATTGCGTAAGTTTAACACTGAGTATTTAATTTATTGTCAAAATCATTAATATTAATACATAGAATACATTTTATTTATCAAACATGTCTATGAAAATCTGAGTTATATTTGCCTCAAAATTGAGGCGTATTGTGTAATGGTTATAGTCGTTAGAAATGGACTCATCGACCCGAGTTCAAATCCTGATGAGGCTGTTTATATTTCACATAGTGCTAATACCATTAAGAAAGGTATGCATCTAACTACTCTCCCTCCAGCTATGGGTAAATAGTAGTGCAGACTGGACTCTTTAACATAGACTAGGTAACCAGTCTAGTAGGAAAAAGAGCTGCATTCGAACCTGTTAAATTCCGCTTGAGAAATTGACCTTGTGTCACGTCTTGATCGTTGCTAAATATATATATTTGCCTCAAAATAGCACATGTTATCAGTGCGTTTAAAATTATGCAATGCGTGTTATATATTATTAAGAAATAAAAGTTTACATAATACATGGTGTGGTCAATTTTCATACTGGTTTTATTAAATCCAGGTTTAATAAATAATTACTTAATGTTATTGATCACTAATATTATTGTTTTATTTCCAACGTATTAAAATAAAAAAATATGAATGAGTTTATATATCAACCAATAAAAATACAATTAAAATAAGTGTAATCATCAAAGGTGAACGAACGAACGAACGTAGCCGCTGTCCACGTAACGACTAAAAAGGTTAGGAACCTTCGTGACAGAAATTGGCTGGAGCAACTGTTTATTTTTGACCTGAATAAAAATTGATAAATTGCTACTAGGAACCAATAAAGATAAAGTAGAGAGGATCTAATCATGAAAAGTGCTTTCAGCAGATGAAAAAGTATTAATTTAGGATAGGTTAACATAATGTACAAATGTTATTTCTGTTGTCTGTGAGCAAGTTGGGAAATATTCAAGCTACCCCCATTTATTCAGTAATCATATTACCCACAGGTGTAGCCTGAATCTGTTTAGATAATCCTCCACCATGATTTAACTAGAATGGTAAATTCTTACACAACTCGTGCTGTTTTTATAGAATAAAAGATCGTGAAAAATACCATTGCAACTTTCTTACTATCTCTATCTCTCTCTATGTCTGTCTATCTGTCTCTCTCTATATATATCTTTCTCCCTCTCTCCCCCTATCTGTCTGTCTGTCTCTCTCCCTCTCTATCTGTCGGTCTGTCTCTATGCCCTCTCTCTTTTCTCTCTCCTCTCTCTAACTATCTATCGCTCTCTGTCTTTCTCTCTCTCTCTCTCTCTGTCTCTATCTGTCTAATCTGTCTGTCTCTCTCTATCTGTCGGTCTGTCTATCTCTCTCTTCTCTCTCCCTCTCTCTGTCTACTCTGCTCTCTCTCTCTCTCTCTTTCTCTCTCTCTCTGTATGTCTCCTCCCTCTCTCTGCCTCTATCTCCCTCTCTATCTGTCTGTCTCTCTCTCTCTCCATCTCTATCTCCCTCTCTATCTGTCTGTCTGTCTATCTCTCTCCATCTCTATCTATCTGTCTGTCTATGCTCTCCCTCTTTCTCTCTCTCTGTCTGTCTGTCTATATGTCTATCTGTCTGTCTCTCTTTCTCTCTCTGTCTGTCTCCTCTCTCTCTGTCTGTCTGTCTCTCTATCTCTCTCTCTCTCTGTCTCTATATATCTCTCTGTCTGTCTCTCTCTCTCTCTCTCTCTCTATGCCTCTCTCTCTCTTCTCTCTCTCCCTCTCTGTCTCTGTCTGTCTCTCTCTCTCTCTCTCTCTCTCTCTCTCTCTCTCTCTCTCTGGCTGTCTGTCTCCCTCCCTCTCTCTGTCTGTCTCTATCTCCCTCTCTATCTGTCTGTCTATCTGTCTATCTGTCTGTCTATGCCTCTCTCTCTGTCTGTCTATATGTCTATCTGTCTGTCTCTCTTCCTCTCTGTCTGTCTCCCTCCCTCTCTATCTGTCTGTCTCTCTCTCCCCCTCTCTCTCTATGTCTATCTATCTCTCTGTCTGTCTCTCTCTTTCTCTCTCTCTCTCTCTGTCTCTATGCCTCTCTCTCTCTCTTTCTCTCTCTCCCTCTCTGTCTGTCTGCCGGTCTGTCTGTTTCTGTCTCTGTCTCTCTCTCTGCCTTGAGAGTTGACCTGTTCGTACAGAATCATGTTTTGAGGGTCGACATAGCTTTCCTTTATATAGCCCTGTCAACTGGGGCTTTAGAATACACCGACTGCACTTTTGCAGAGGCGTAAGACCCCCACTCAATGGGGACCCGTGATGCTTAAGGACGGAACTCTGGTGTAAGAGCATGACATGGCATGCAACACTCCACTTTGGCCTTCACTTAGGTTAGACGGGCGATCGGAGAGGCCCCCTCCGATCAATCGGCTGGTCACATCGAATCCTAGCACCTATATGGTTGTCCCAACCCTATTGCCCTTATGGCAACCCCAACCGTTTTTTATCCTATATGTACTAGAAGGCGGTGACTGAGGGTCATCATGTCCCGGGTATGACGTTAAACTCTATTAATGGTGAGGTTCCCGTTCTGGAGGTATGGGGAATGTGGAGTACCCTTTCATCACCATTGCTCCCTGGTCTACTCTGACCCGGAGTGGTAGTACCAGTTAGGGTACCATCTATAGATGAAGTTGAATAGAAAAATGTGTATATAAAAAAATTGAGTATCCATTACGAATTAATTCATTTCAAAACTTTGTCGGTATTGAATGACCCGCCGAGATTGATATGCCACAAAACAAAACAAAGAAACAAACTTTCCTTTATAATCCTTCTATATTCTAGGAACCGATTTTTCTAAACAAAGACAAATATATATATATATATATATATATATTATATATATATATATATATATATACGGGGCTTAAAATACGCTGACTTGATGTCCTGGATATAATACTAATTTACATTCGTATGTGCTGCTCCAGTTCCGGAGATCTAGGGAGTGTAGAACTCCTTCATTGCCATTACTCCCAGATCCACTCTGACCCGGAGTGGTAGTATACGTTAAGGTCCCTTCTATGGTTTAAATACATCTGTTTAAAAATAATTGCTTTTGATAGGAATATTTGACGCCATATAACTGCAAATTATTTGTATTTAGAATAGTTACTTGAAGTTATAATTGTTTTCTATATATTATTATTATTCGAAAGTACGTACATGTCAAACAAATGATTGTTATGACGATGGGCTATTAATCCTGAAATATTAAGGAAGCATAACAAAACTAAAAATGTAGGTAAATGAACAACATACTCGTTACTTTCTTCCTTAGCATTGTGATAAGCCTTCAAGACCAATCTACAAATCAAATATACACGCAATGCTTCAAGCAAACTATAAAACTCTTCTATTATTAGTAAATAAAGATAATTACCTGAAATCATATATTTCTCTGAATGTTTGAGATGAGGCTTGAAGATTAGTATTATCTGCGTTATTCGGACTATTGTCCCCATCTTCATTGTTATTTGTACAACGTTTCGGCCGATATACCCTCCGGCCTTCTTCGGGTATTTTTTGTCGTCCAATTGGACATGGCCGAGTGGATAAGGCAGTTAGTTAAGACAGTTCTAAATGACAGTTATCTCTGGAACCCGAGTTCAATCCTGAGTGAAAGCAGTTAGAAAAAAAAATTAATTAACACAACTCCTAACACAGCTATGGTTAGCGGAATGAGAACAGGATACCCCCGTGGAATAAATAAAGGGTTAGGTTCAAAGTTCCGTGATGGTTCCCGAATACGACAAGAAAGTTCCCAAGTTCGAAAAGAAGGTTCCCGAGTCTGAGAAGGTTCCCGAGTCCGACAAGAAATACCTGAAGAAGGCCGGAGGGTATATCGGCCGAAACGTTGTACAAATAACAATGAAGATGGGGACAATAGTCCGAATAACGCAGATAATACTGAAATCATATAATTGGATAGAAATCATTAGTGTTAGATAGGAATACTTGAAACTATACAACTATGTGCAAAATCTTAGTATTAGATGGGAATACTTGATAGCATATAAATGTATGCATAAAAATCTTAAGAAACAGCTAATCAAAAATGACAAATATAAATGAATAATGAATGCGATTCGTTAACCTCTTGGCATAAAATATCCCTAGACGGGTTGACATGCCGTTTAAAATCAATAATAAATAATGATAAATATGTAATGATTTGAAGGTGTAATGTAACACCATCAAGGGTATGTTGATATCGATTTTTGTACAATCTTCCCTTTACCCAATCCCCCGTCCAGATTACCCTCTCATTATTTTAGCTAAAATGATACATTTTTATGCTAACGTTTATTGAATAAAACAAAAGAATGAAGGCGCGTCATTTATTTTTAAATTTTTCTCTCTCTCTTTCTCTCTCTCTCTCTCTCTCTCTCTCTTTCTCTCTCTCTCTTTCTCTCACTCACTTACTCACTCACACATACACACACTCTATCTCCAAGACACTCACACACAAACACACTCTCTCATACAAATGCACGTACACACACATTATCTGTCTCTCTCAGTCTGTCTCTCTATCTCTCTCTAACTGTCTCTCTGTCTCGGTCTCCGTCTCTCTATCTGTCTCTCCTCTGTTCTCTGGTGATTAATATTGGTTGACCTGTTCTTGCTCACTGTCGGTCTGTCTGTCTCCCTTACTCTGTTTTCTGGTGATATTAAAGTTGACCCCTTCATGCTCACTCACCACACACACAACTCTCTCTCTCTCTCTCTTCTCTCTCTCTCTCTCTCTCTCTCTCTCTATCTATATCTTTACTCTTCTCTCTCTCTCTCGCACTCAATCAATCAATCAATACACAACTCACTCCTTCTCTCTCTCTCTCTCTCTCTCTCTCTCTTGCACTCTCTCTCTCTCGCACTCACTCACTCTCGCACTCACTCACTCACTCAATCAATCAACACCCAACTCACTCCTTCATTCTCTCTCTTTCTTTCTCTCTCTCTCTCTCTTACTCCTCCCTCCGTCTCTCTCTCTCGCACTCACTCACTCACTCAATCAATCAATACCCCACTCCTTCATTCTCTCTCTCTTCTCTCTCTGTTCTCTGTTGTTAATAGAGTTGACTTGTTCGTGCTAAGAATGATTAGAGAGACCACATAAGTTTTCTAAATAATCTTTTGACATTTCCCAACTCGAATTTGTTTTGAATAAAATAAACAAAGATCCTCAAATCAATAGTCGTCAGATTTGACTTATGAGAAACAATGATAACTTCGTACTTTACCGCCATTATTATTAATATTCTTTGGTCAGCCATTAAAATAATTGTCTCCTTTTATAAACACTCATTTTAAGATCTAAATAGAAATAAGTGATAGCTTAAAATTACCTACAAGCTAACCCCAAATCAAAATGAACATAAATAGATATATTAAGGGGGTAATCTAAAATCGTACCGGTAATTTAAAATCAATTTTATATCCCCACTTACACCTGGTAGTCTGAATGATAATTTAAGTTAAAGTTAAGCAACTATTTTGGACTGGTAATATATTAAATAATTGGCGTAATCCCAGGGTCTATTCCCCCAGGCAACATCTACCCCCTTTGATTTAAAGGGGCATGGCTGGATTTATTGCCCAGTGCCTGAGACGCCTCAAAGGAGAAATGCTGAAAGGATACACGCAATTTTAAGCACTATCCATGCATGAACTTCAGTTTGTGCGTGGTTACCCACCATAATGATCCTTGTGTTCGACTGACGTGATGGGATGCCAGTAAATAACTACCGTTAATTATGTATTTACCAATCGCAACCACTTGACGTGGCACAAGGTCAATTACTTCAGAAGAATTTAACAGGTTTGAATTTAACAGGTTTTAATCAGAAAAGCCGTTAGGTAATTGATGGCGTTCTTTACGATATTTGGAAATTTCTGTTTTAGAATAAGTAATTTTTTTTCCATTTTATTTTTTCTATATCTAATTACATTTCTCTCGACAAGTCTGCTGGCATTTAATTCATGGGTAATCGTCTGAAGATGACTTATTTTAAGGTAATTAAAATAACACCTAAACAAAGCTCGATGTTACAGTGTCCTAAACGTTGTGTTTATACACAATAAAAATGAGGACAACAGTATTTAAAGAATTTGTTTAAAATTTTTGATTTGAGTCCCTGAAAAACAATACATTTTCGTTGCTCAACTTGTGAGAGTTCCAGTTACGATTAAATTGGCAAAAGAGGTGGAGAGTTCGAATCTCAGGAACTCTTGTCCTTTCTTATTTTTAATCTACGCTGTTCCCAATTGTCGTAGATTAACAACCCGAGTAAATTGCCACGAAAAGCAATTACAAATCTTATTATAATAGACATTCAGTGTCTGTAACCGAAATTACGTCACTGCTTGCGTCACAATACGTTCATGAATTGCGTAAGTTTATCAATGAGTGTTTAAGTTATAGTCAAAATCATTATATTATACACAGTAAATCTTATTCATTAACGATGTATCTATGAAAATCTGAGTTTGATTTGCCTCAAAACAGCAACTGGTATAAGTGTGTTTAAAATCCTGAAATGTGTGTTATATATCACTATGAAATAAAGGTTTACATAATACATGGTGTGGTTAATTTGCATACTGGTTTTAACAAATAATTATTTGGTGTTATTGATCTCTAATATTATTGTTTTGTTCTACAAGCTATTAAAATCAGTCTTATGAATGATTTTATATAGAAACCAATTACAATATAATTAAAATAAGTGTAATCTTTTTATATGCATTCTTATTTAATTTCGTTAGTATTTCTAATTTGATATATTTCATTATATTAAAACTTAAATATTTACACCCGGGGGTGCTTATTCTTGCTAGTTAGGGTAAAAGTAAATACATATCAGATTATATGATTGACATATTTTTATTTTTAAACATAATTTCTTATTAAATCTACGCCGCAACTCTGTATGTGTTAAATTTAATCTTACAGTTTCCGGATTAGCGGTAATAATTATGCCCTGGGGAGATGTAAAAAGGAATTTAAGGAGGTAATCCTGGATTTTTAAAATGCAGGAATATTATGGAATAATATGAGTTTAGTAAAGATATTGGATTTATCGGATTAAAAATTATAAATCGATCACCGAACATGAACACAATTGCTAATTCTCTATTTCGCCCAATAAAGGCGTCCAATCATGGAGTAATTGTTAGCAAGCCGGTCTCGCTGGATGCCACATAATTGAAAACTTGTGTTACATCCTACCAGTTGTGAACGCGATGGTATACGTGAAGACGAAAGTCAAGACGTGATTGCTACAAAACGTTTAAATGCCGACGGCAACATAAAAATAAATTCATCATTTTTGGAACACTTTGTTTTTTTTAATTTCTGTATATTGTCGGATTCATTTGCATATCTTACTCCCCATATATATATATATATATATATATATATATATATATATATATATATATATGAGTTAAGAGTAAGGAAATGAATCCGACGGTATATGTATAGATAAAAGAGTATGAAAACACAATGTTGTTAAAATGAATATATTTATATCATTTTCATTGCTAATATTGACAATATTTCGGTTTATAAACCATCATATATATATATATATATATATATATATATATATATATATATATTCAGACAAATTTAATTAAACAAAACAGAATCCTTATTATTTTCAAGTTTTTCCTTTTTTTCTTTCAAGCTTCGTAATAATTGTTTTGGTGTTACAATCTTGAAAGGAATTAATGATTTCTCCGAAATAGCCATTATTGACAGATAAAGTACTTTCAGTTCTTATCCGAACCATTATCAAGGTGTATATCTAACATTATTAAAACTGTTTAATGTTTAATAAAAATATTGGAGAGGGGGAGAGGAGATGAGTGAGAGAGAAGAGAGAGAGGAAGGTAAGAGGGAGAGAAGAGTATGAGGAGAGAATGTGAGAGTAGTTGTTTTTTTTTTTTTGTTTTACGACATATCAACCCTTTTCGGGTCATTTAAAGCCAACTCAATTCATTTTGACATCAGATCGCTTACAGTATAGGCTCATCGCTGCTTAACTTCGGTGATATAGAGGGAACCGGTGCTTTCAGCGTGAGAGAGAAATAATATATACTAACCGAGCACTTTATTTTCAATTCTCCAATACTAAATAACTATGAATATATATATAGTGTGTGTACAGAAATAACCTACTCGGTTTTCACCATAAGGATCTTCAGGGTTAAATCCAGTGAATTAATCAGTATATTGATTAATTACAACTAATCTTGATTAATTCAGTGGATTTAACCCAACAGATCCTTATGGTGTAACTCGAGTAAGTTATTTCTGTACACACTATAATGATAAATCCGCTCTACTTAAGTATAGAGCACTTTATATTTGTTAAACGCTGACTTATCCGAGTAACACTTATACTAACCAAATATTGAGACCAACCCAATATTTGTACCGGTAAGTCATTCCTTTTACACACACACACACACACACACATATATATATATAAAGATTTAATATACCAAACTTGTTGGTAAACCCTTGGGGTAAGAAAAAACCGGCAAATAGTCTGATTGTAAAAATATACTACCAAACGTAACCAGGGGGAAAAATTGAAAAAAACAAAAAAGACCAAGATAGTCGTACCAACCGAAAATAATCGTTTGATACTATAATACTTGGCAAAAAAAAAAAAATATATATATGAATATATATATATATATATATATATATATATATATATATAAACCGCAAGATCTTTGCCCTGTTGAGCTACTAAGCGAAACTGTTAGTAGGTATATCTGACTTATTAGGTTTAACTTATATAATATATATATATATAAAGAGAGAGAGAGAGAGGGGAAGAGGGAGAGTGGAGAATGAGAGATAACGTGAGGGTAAGTTAGAGAGAGAGAGAGAGATGTATAGGAACAGATTGATATTAACAGCTGTGAATAGAGATAGATAGAGTAAAAGATAGAAATAAAAGAAGTCGTAAATTTATATCTGAAGTTTTGGAGTTTTCTTCATTTTCCTTTGAGAATGCATAACAATCGATAAAAATCCTTTTGAGATTTACTGATGCAATGCAAACATTGTTATTCGTGAGAAGACATACTTTACATTAATCATTGCACAGTATCAAATACATGACACGTTTACTCACCACTTCCCCCTATCTCTCTCTCTCTCTCTCTCTCTCTCTCTACATACTTCCCTGACATAGAAGGGAGGATCAAAGTGTAGTATCTGTTCCAGATTCTATGCTTTGAGACTTGCCTTTTATACCCGGCCTCTGGACCGGTAGAGTATAATTATTAGCGTCGATCCCAGGGGGTCATCCCCTCAGGCAACACCTGCCCCCTTGACTTAAAGGGACACGGCTGGGTTTATTGCCCAGCGCCTTAGGCGCCCCCTTGAGGGCGAATGCCGAAGGGATCGACGCAATTTTTGTTCTTTCCCACCCATGAGCTTCGGCTTGTGGGTTTGCCCACGTTAAAACGAGGCCTTGTGCCCAGCCCATACAAGTGGGGTATGAGGCAAATACCCCTCCCTCTCTCTACATATATATATATTTGTGGAAATAATTTTGGGTTGTTTTAGAAGCATGAAAAAATAAGAAAGAAAATTATGAATATTGTGTTCTAAATCTTATTTATTTACCAATATTTCGAGGTGCTCCCCATTAACAAAAGTTTGTGATAGACCTCTCTGTCTCTCCTCTCTCTCTCTCTCTCTCTCTGTCTCTCTCTGTCGTCTCTCTCTCTCCCTCTCTGTCTCTCTCTCTCTATATATATATATATATATATATATATATATATATATATATGAAGTGGTCAAACGATGTGTTTGAAATGGCGAAGGCCGACAATTTTTAGGGAGATTATGTGCTTAATTAAAGTCATACCTAATTTGTTAATTATAATTAAATGAATTAGGCGTGCATATCGGTTTAAATGTAAAGCGTAAACAAATCGAGAAAAAGTCGATCTCTGTATGTACATTTCAGCCCATTAGGCCTCATCAGCTAGTGTAGTGGTTAGAATGTCCGCCTGTCAGCCTTCGAATCGCGCACAAAGCACTGCCCTATCTATAGCTCTGCTGATGAGGCCTAATGGGCTGAAATGTACATACAGAGATCGACTTTTTCTCGATTTGTTTACGCTTTACATTTAAACCGATATGCACGCCTAATTCATTTAATTATATTAATTAACAAATTAGGTATGCCTTTAATTAAGCACATAATCTCCCTAAATATATATATATATATATATATATATTTTGTACGAGGAATAATGTGTAACTTCCGCAGATGTGGAAGTAAAAAAAAAAAACAAAAAAAAAAACACATCTGCGGATTTTACACATTATTCCTCGTACATTAGTGTCACGGTATGCTTCTCTGAGACGTGACCAAAAAAAAAAAAAAAATATATATATATATATATATATATATATATGTGCGTGTGTGTGTGTCTTTTTATTTATCTCTCTCTTTTTCCCTGTACATATTCCATTCAATAACTTATTCACCCGTTCATTCATGTCAACTTGCAGTTCATTCATCTTTATTAAATATTTTTTTAAATTCCTTCTCATCGTCCTTTGATGGTTTGTTAATGTTTCCAACATAGCCATCTGTCCGCTGTTCTGTGTAGCGGAGTCAGTGTTCAAATTTGTTTAATGAGAGGGAAAACATTTCACCAAACTGTTGAATAAAGGCTCGTAAATGATGCATGAAGACATCTATATCTCTACATATATACAGGGCATATGCATAAATGTATGTCCGGATGAAACTACGAAAATCAAACCCTTAATGACAACGTAAATATATATGATGGACTCTCCCGTCGATTTCGACGTATGAGTGTTCATATAATGAACGTCCACACAGTGATTTGTTTATAGTGGTGAAGGCTTGTGTTGGACCATCCACACTTTTTGGCACAGTCGATAGGAAAGAATTGGTGCATCAAGGGTTGCCACAAACCCAATCAACGCCCTCAGGAATTTTGAATTCAGAGTTATCCCACTCCTAGACTGGTTACCTACCCAAGGCTGAAGGGCCCAGTCTACCCTACTATTTAACCCATAGCTGGAGGGAGAATATATGGATTCATACCTTTCCCAATAGTATTAGCACTATGTGAAATGCCATCAGCTTTGTCTAGGAATTGAACTCGAATCGACGAGTCCATTTTCCACGACTCTAACCACTAGCCCATGCGCCTATATATATACACATTCACTATCACAAGATCATGCTTTCGGAACAAAATTAATGAAGATTTGATTTAAAATTCGTGATAAGATAATTAGTAAAAGCATGGAATTCTTTTTGTATTTGATATTTTAAATAGGAGACAATTGTTTTCTTTTCAGAATGTCTGTACACATTTTTTCTGATGCCTTACCAGGCCGGATCAACGCAATGTCTTTATTACATTTTTAATAGAGCATCCTGCGAGGATCCAACTCGTGATTCAGTTATAATGGATCTACGAGACTGACTTTCTCCGCTTCTATTAAGGCGACGCCGGGTAGTCGCTTGTAGCACACATATAAATGGCAGTTGTATGTATGTATGCATGTATGTCCGGCTAAATCTACGAAAATAAAACATTTAACGAAAAAGTATATATATATATATATATATATATGGAGTAAATATGGAAAATAAATCCGACAATATAAAGAAAATGATGGATGATCCTCCTGTCATCTATAAAAACATCCATCATTTTCTTCACCCCAAGATACATCCTGATGAAGGTTTAATGAAACCGAAATGTTTAAACATCAATAATTAAATTAATTGTTTTTTCAAATTTTCTTATATATATTCACTATCGCTGAAACTAGCATTTGTGCACAAAATTATGAGGATTTGATTTATATAAGTATATTTTTCAAAATTAACATTTACATAGCAACAGCATTGAATCTTATTTATATCTTATTTGTGAAAATTGGAGATTATTGAAAAAATTAAAATTTCTTAATATATTGTTATTTTTTATGTCATTTCCTCTACCCAGGCAACGCCGGTTAGCCCCTTCTAGTACATATATGAAGAGTAGTTGGGTGTATGTATGTACGTATGTATCTCCAGATTAAACTACAAAAATAAAACATTTAATGACAAAGTAAATATATATATACATATATACACATTAAATGTCACCAGTTCTTGCTTTTTGTGCAAACATTATGAAGATTTGATTTATATTGGAAGATGTTTAACAATAAAAAATATACATAGGAATAGCATTGAAATTCTACTTAAAAATGTGCAGCATTTGTAAATCTTAAAAGTAAACAAATCAATACAATAGGTTCCCCCTCTACACAGACAACGCTGGGTAGCCGCTTCTAGTTTTTAATAATTCAGTAAAATTTATCTTTTTTCACCGTTTAGTAATATTTATTAAACAATGTCAAAAATTATTCTCTTAGAAATATAGCTAAAAATATAACTAGGTTGGCTGATTGGTTATTTTTCTTAATGGCATATCAACTCCTGTAGGCTATTTAATGCCAGGTCTTTTTCTTGTATGTATGATTTTTAAGCGAATAGTTTGAAGGCAAATATTTTTGTTTAGTTTGGTTGTATAAACTGGAAGAAATGATTTTCATTAATATTAATACTAATTTGTATTGATAAACTGGTAGAAATCATTTTTTGTGTTAGATTTTTCATTCATTTAATAAGTTTTAGTAAATTGGTAGAATTAATAAACTCAGCCACCGACTTCTAACACCTATATGATAAAAAGGGTTGAGTGTTTGCTATAAGAGCAATTTGAAGAATACAGTCAGGACAATCCTATAGATGATAGGGCTTGATGCGACCAGCCGATCGATCGGTTCGGTCAGCCGTCTAGTCCAAGTAAGGGTCGAATTGGACTGTTGCATCTCACCGGACGGTTTAATATCTGGGCAAATGACCGCTTAGCAACCACGATCCTGTCTTTAGGCATTACGGGTCACCACTCACGGGCAACAGGTGGCCACATTGCGGGCGGGGTCTTACCCCTCTTCAGAGTTGCAATTGGCTGTTCCTTAAGTGGTCACCTAATTAAGTATTGAGCAGGCTCATGGCTGCTTAACTTCGATGCATATCGGAATGACGTCAATGTGTCAGTTTCTTCTCGAAGCAAAGGAGAAAAAATAGTAAATTGGTGAAATCACTGGCTGCATGGTGTACGTCGGTATACCGATGCATTGGGTTAATGTAGGGGTCATCAAACTACGGTTCGCGGGCCAAATCCGGTCCACGAAGGCATTTTATTGTGCCTGCAGACGGTACTTGAATTTGTAATATTTTTGATAATGGTTTTAAAATAAATATGTTGGTTAAATTTGTTTTTGTGCATCTTACGCCACTCATCCACGAATATAACATGGAAAGATAATTTTCTTTTACATCTTTTTCTCAGATCTTCTTTCTGGCTAGCAAGTATTAAACACAATAATAATGTTATTTCTCTGAATGTCTGAGATGAGGCTTGAAGATTAGTATCATCTGCGTTATTCGGACTATTGTCCCCATCTTCATTGTTATTTGTACAACGTTTCGAAGGTTCCCGAGTCCGAGTCCGACAAGAAATACCTGAAGAAGGCCGGAGAGTATATCGGCCGAAACGTTGTAAAAATAACAATGAAGATGGGGACAATAGTCCGAATAACGCTGATGATACTAATAATAATGTGGCCCGCGTTCATTATTTTCTTAATTATCCGGCCCATCGTGAAAAAAAGTTTTGTGATTCCTGGGTTAATGCAAGTTACCTTGATTGATTCAGTAAGTAGCCATCATCTTTTAACACCATCCCTTACTCTTCAACGAACTCATTAGCATTTGCTCGATTATCAGATCACATCACAGACTTCCACAAAATTATCACTTCTTCTTACAGTGTGAAATCCACAGCAAGAAATCCGTTCACATACACAAAGACAATTTTCAGGAAACTACATTATTATTTGCAGATATAATCTTGCACTTTTAGCGTAATTTATAAGTGAAGTTGTAGCTAAAAAAAGCATTGTTACTCTTCTCACGTTTATGAGCTGGAGACGCCATTCCTTGGTCTTCTCGCTAGTGATGTAATCTTTCATCAATTCTACGTAGCGTTAGTACTGTCATCAATACTTTGTAGACCGGGATAGATAAGTCATAACTCAATGTATTTTAAGCTTCACGTCTAGAATATAAAGTGCATTGGATTGAAAACGATAACAAAGCCCAACCCTTTGTATCATATCGTTGGACTTATCTTGGTATAGTTATTTACTAAGCTTTGCTTAGATGTGGCACAAGGCCAGAAGTGAGAACCCCGAATGGGGCCACCTGTTGGCCGTGAGTGGCGATCCATGATTCTTATGGACGGAATCCTAGTAAATGAGCAGTTCATAAAATGCAATAATCCACTTAGACACTTGGCCCCCTCCAATCAATCGGCTGGTCATGTCAAGCCCTAGTACCTTATATGATTGCTCCAACCCTATTGCCCTTATGGCAAGCCCCAACCCTTTTTATCATATGGGTGATAGAAGGCGGTGGCTGCGGGTCTTCATGTCCTGGGAATGACGTTAAACTCTATCTGATGGTGAGGTTCCAGTTCTGGAGGTTTGGGGGAATGTGGAGCGCCCCTTTATCACCATTGCTCCTGGCCCACTCTGACTCGTAGTGGTAGTATCTGTTGGGGTCCCATTTATGGGTTAAATAGAAAAATGTGTTTAGAAAAAAATTGAGTATCCATTAAGAATGAATTTATTTCAAAACTTAATGCCGGCATTAAATGACCCACTGAGGCTGATATGCCGTAAAACAAACTAAACCAATCGTTGACAGATTATTAGCAAATTTTACATCCCCGTCTCTTTACTTATACGGTATATACACATGCTCGTCGACAGTATACACATATTATGTATACCCGCAGTCGTATGAATTTTAATCTGTTACTTGTATTTTTCTAGTTTATACTTCGTCTGTAGCTTGGTCTGATGACTTATATATATATATATATATAAGCAAAAGTAATATACAAGCAGGAATATTTCTTATATGTTGTTCAAAGAGTTTTTTATGGGTACAAACAAAATCTAATAGGACTACGTAAAAGCGTAAACATCTTAAAAGAGGAAAATTTTAAAAAGAAAATGAGGGAACCCTTATAATTAGATATTTAATCTAAGTTGATATTTATTCTTTTTTTCGACCAATCTCATCAGAGAAATTCATTGATAGATGTTTTGGACTTAAGATCAGGATTGTTGCTGAAAAAAATTTTTTTCTTTTTTTTTCATCAGGAAAGAGAAATTAGAAATTACGAACCGTGCGGGGGGTTCGAAAGTTTCTAGTTCCACCATATATATATATATATATATATATAATTAGCTGTTTACATATAGGTTTTTTAAAAGATGATTTGGTTTCTTTGTTTAATAGCATATCAACCGTAATGGGTTATTTAATGCTAAAGCAATCCCTGTAAAAGAACAGTATTGGTAATAATTAACCCATACCTAGTGAGATGATGGTGTTCATACCTTTCCCAATGGTATTAGTCCGAAAGTGAATATAGTAGCGCAACTGGAGTTCAAACTCATTTACTATGATGTCACAATCCAGCATGTGACCCACAACGCCATGGGAACTCCCCTTTAAAAATGGTCACTTATGTACAGAAATTAATTTGTGTGAAATTGCATATATATTTTTTTATTAAAACAAATAGAAAACAAATACAAATATCATATCAGTCTGGAACCAGACCAACTCTGAGAACAAATCAAAAAGATTCCAGACCAAATCCGGACTCGCAATCCTGAAATTTTGGATTCTCTATTTTTAATTACTGCAATTGTTTTTGTCGATTTTTTTTAACGTGATTTTTAGCGATACGTTTTTTGGTACGATTACAATTTTTATTATTAGTCTAAATTTTTTTAGATGAGACTTGATAATTTTTAGATTTTTCGGACTGTTGTCCTCATCTTTATTGTTGTATATACAACGTTTCAGCCGATGTACCCTCTGGAATGTGAACAATCTACCCTAAAAATGGATTAGATAAAGGGTTTGGTTCAACGTTCTGTGAACGCTCCCGAGTTCAATAAGAAACCATAGGGCACATCATCCAAAATATTGTGTACCCATTGTGTTTTTAGGTAAGGCTTGATAATTGTGTTGTATACCCTTTTCTTTACTTACTTCTATTCTTCTTCTTCTGGCGTCTTTGATATCTTAAGTTCTTCTAGGTCTCTTCTAACATCTCTTCGTCTTGGTGGTCGGTCGCACTTAACTCATTTCTTCTTCTAGATCAGTCTTTTACCAAGACATTCACCAACCACAAAACCGTGTTATTTTCTTAAGCTTTTATTTACTTAACTATACATTTTATGTAACTAAATATCTGACTAACAGCGCGCGTATGCAGCGAGTTCCAATTAAGGCAGCACATCTTCTCTGCCCGACGTCAAACTGAAAACTGAGGACCCAACCAGGTCCCACGTGACTTCACGTATTTCGCGGGCTTTCTTTACTATTCCATGGAAAGTCCCGCCCGTGATATGAAAAGGGCCATCCCTTTAGAAATACAGGGGATTGACAATAATCTTATGCAACCGCATAGATTATGTAACAATTGAATGTCTAGTTTTGTATGATCTTCTAAGGGGATCACTTATTTTTGCAGTTTTTGTTGTAACCTAACATTTCAACTGGCCAATGATGGCATTTAAAAACTTAACACTAACAAAGGTAAACTAAATGAGAAATAACCAAACGGAGGTTGGAAATGAAATGAAAACTTTCTAATATAAACAAAATACAATACTCGCCAGCGGCGTGAGAAGGTAAACCAGTGGTATAAGACTACTCAGTCCGTATAATACTCACGTATTTTTGAGGATTGGGACATACTCATTAATGTTCATAGGTAGGGTATATAATAGTTTTACAGGTTAAGGTAGAGCCAACAAGTACATACACTCTTAATGACCTTGATATGACCTTCCCTGACATCACATGTTTTGACCGCATTAGCGTCGTAGATTTATTCAAGTGCATGTGCAAGACCCGAACTTTTCATAAATATGTCAAGACTTCCGAAGTAGCTAATTAGTAGATGAAATCCTCCCAATATTGATATTATGTGCAAACCCTTAGCATTAATGATTTCCATCATATTCATTCACAATGGTTTATTGAAAGTTATAACCGAACATGGGTTACAAAGCTGTCTTGGATGATTCTGCACAAACCGTATCTTGTTGGTTGGATTTTACGGCATTTCAACACTTGTTGGCTTATGTTGTGCCGAAGACGTTTTTGTTTTATTCATTCTTGGTGGGTACTCAATTTTTTAAAACTCAGTTTTTTAAACACATTTATTCAAACTCATTTGACAAGGTTATATGAAAATAAGTGTACTGGGTATTTTTGAAGCATGAAAGAATACGAATAAAAATAAAGATATAAAAAGCGAATACTCAAAAGTATAACAGAATCATCCTCTTACATAGGCTAGACGGGCGGTCGGAGAGGCTCCCTTCCGATCAATCGGCTTGTCACGTCAAGCCCTAGGACCTATATGATTGTCTCGACCCTCTTGCCTTTATGGCAATCCCTGTAGAGATTGTCTGCCCCTATTTGTATTGATGGGGGTTACAGAAGAGTTATCTTCCCTTGCTGCATGTTTTCGCGAGTAGAGGCATAGACTATTTAAATGGGAGACTGGGAGAATTCTATCTCTTTCCTCTGGGACCAGCATGGTGTAGCCGCTTGTGCCTCTAACCTTTAAGTGGGGGTTTTGCTCCCCAGCCAGCTATCAGTAAGTGACAGTCTAGACCATTTGTTAGTTGGTTGGATGCTTGATTGGTTGGTTGATTGGTGGAGTTTTACGGCATGTCACCCTATGTTGGGTTATTTTACGCCGTTTTTGTTTATTCATTCTTGATGGGTACTCTATTTTTTAAAACTCAGTTTTTGTAAACACATTTATTCAAACTCATTTTTTCTATTTAACCCTGACAGGTACTACCCCTCCGGGTCAGAGTAACCTGGGAGTAATTGTAATAAACGGGTACTCCACATTCTCAAGAGCTCCATGATTGGTACTTCTAGCATTTATATGATAAAAGGCGTAGGGTCTGCCATGAGGTCAATAGGATTGGGACACTCATATAGGTGATAGGGCTTGACGTGACCAGCCAATTGATCGAAAGCAGCTCTCCGACCAAGGGTAAAAGTGAAGTTTTGCATGTCATGGACTGCTCAGCCACCAGAATTCTGTCCTTAAGTATCACAGGTTGCCATCCACAGCCTGCAGGTGGCCTCATTTGGGGGGCTCTAAACCCTCTGCAGAGGTTCAGTCGGTGTATTTTAAAGTTCCAGCCGGCAGGGCTGATACATACTGGGTCGAAGTTTCACCCATAATGTTGCTTGAATCAAACATGGATCTTTTACATGAATCCTACTAAAGAATTCGCACACAAGAAAGAACTATACGGCCACTTACCCCCTATCACAGAAACCATCCGAGTAAGACATGCTGGAAACTACTGGAGAAAAAAGGATGAACTAAACATTCTTCTATGGAAACAGCACATGGACACGCCAGTGTGGACTGCCCAGAAAGAACCTATATCGATCAGCTCTGTGTGGATTCTGAATGCTGCACAGAGGACCTCCTAGGGGCGATGACAGATATAGATGGTTGTCGAGAGATTGTCATGGATATCCGTGCTGCCAGCATAATGATGATGATGATGATGCATCATATTTTTGTAAAGTGCCGCTTCCAGAATTTGTTCAAAGCAGCAAGCCGCATCTTCGTGTAGTTCTTATCTAGCGTTTTATACAAGCGTTTCGTTATAGTCCAAGTGGTGTAACCATACAATAGTACTGACATGGCTACAGCTGTCAAGCTGTAAATATACATAGACAGGAAAACCGAGAAAGTCAAGAAAATAATTAGTTTACATGAGAAATAATCAGCTCGAAAAAAGATCAAGAATTTTTGGAATTATTTTCTCTCTTGAAATATTGGTTTCAAAATATTTTTCCAACTTTTATTGATAAATCAAAGAGAAAAGATATAAAATCTATTTGATTTATGAACATTCATTTTTAATACATACGCAACGTCATGTCGTCGGATAACTGAAGATTTTTTAACATAAGTTAATTATATATATATATATGTGTGTGTTTGTGTTCTTTGCAAATTCAAAGAGAGAAAAATAAATATCTTATAATGGTTTGAACTTTGTTTCTAAAGATATATATATATATTGTTTGTTTCTTTGCCTCACCTTATTACTTTTTCGAGATGAGGTTTAGTCCATATGTTGTTAAGTGCTTTGACAGTGTATTGTGTGATGTTAGAATCTCTAATTAATAGATAACCTTTTATCGTTTTTCTGTGGATGCTATTAACGAAACATTAAATTGTAAAATGTCTTTTTTAGGAAAGAGAAATATATAAACCTAATATTTTTCATTGAAATTTCGTACAAAAATAACGCACAAACAAAAGACAACAAAATAAAACACCTGCTTTCGTGCTGAATTTTTAAGCAATATCATTTGATTGTAGCCGAATGTTTGTTTAAACTAAAATCTAATAATTCTTTTTTCACCTTTTAGAATCTAAACATATGTTGGTTTTTCTAATCGTTAGAAAGTTTGTTTAATAATATCTTGTTCTGTCTAAACTTTTTATCAAATTTATTAATCAATTTCTTTTAACAGTGTATCAACAGAATAGACATTTTATCTCCAACTTCGGTATGGCATTTTATTGCACCTCACCATGAAAACTATTGAAGACACGTAAGTGTTTTTTTTTTCCAAATTTCTTGTACCTCTTCTTACAATTTGTTTGTTCGTGTAACATGTGTACAGTTTGTCTGTTGGTGACATATATGTTATGTTTTTTATGTTGTTACAGGTATATTTATTAAACATTCATATGTAAATTGTTCGCGCGAGTTAGTTGTTTGTCTTTCGTTACCAAATGTGAGTGTATCCATAGATTCACTAATGTATTGTAAAGACCTAGTGTTGCTTATAAACTAATACGTACAGTTCTTATACGTATATTGAGGTAAAAAAGAGAGCAGGGATAGGTTTATTGCCCGGTGCCCCAGGCACCTAAAAAGAGGAATGCTGATGAACTTTGGTTTGTGCGTTGTACTTTGTGTTCATCTGACATGTGAGTGACATCCGTTAACCTTTTGTGAACCCCCTCTTCCTGTTTGAATCGTAGGAAGGAGTTCCTTTTTTTTAGATAATCAGTTTCTCGTTGATTGTTGAGCGAGAAGGACGCAATTGTGCTTCTAATTCGATTAAGTAGATTCTCACACGCGTTATTATGGATACGATAGATAGATTAGAAATTACTCTACCAATAAAAAATTAAGCCTGCTACTATCCCAAAGAAGCTGAATTTCTTGGATTTTCACTTCTTGCTTAAATATCGAAAATTAAGGAATTTGAAGAATTTTTAAATCGTATTATAATGGAGATTCCGTGTCTATCTGTCTGTAACCGAAACTATGTCACTGCCTACGTCACATTGCTCTCAGGAATTGCATACGTTTATCAATGAGTATTTAATTTATAGTCAAAATCATTAATGCATAGAATAAATCTTATCTATTAGCGATGTTTCTATGAAATAGATTTGCCTCAAAACAGCCCATGTTATTAGAGTGTTTAAAATTATGCAATGTGTTTTATATATCACAAAGAAATAAAGGTTTACATAATACATGGTGTGGTTAATTTGCATACTGTTTTTTTAAAACCGGGTTTAGTAAATAATAACTTAGTGTTATTGATCGCTAATATTATTGTTTTATTCACCAACGTATTAAAATTAATCCTATGAATGATTTTATATAGAAACGAATAAAAATGTAATTAAAATAAATGTAATCTTTTTATATGCGTTCTTATTTAGTTTCGATAGTCTTTTTAATTTGATATATTTCATTACATTAAAACTTAAATTCTTACGGGCGCATATTCTTGCTAGTACAAATAACTAAAGGAAAGAAAAGGATTTTTTGAAATTCCTGCAAAATCAAACTTTTTTTTTTCGAAAACGAAGCACTTGACATAAAAATAATCCAAATCCTAAAATTGTAAATAGAATTTTCATATATGGGAAAATAAAAACAAAATGAGAAAGAAAATTAAAAAATAGATTCTGTAAACTTTTTACAAACGAAGTAAAACTTCACAAAAGTCCTTGGCATAAAAATGATCCAAGAAAGAATTTTTCAAAGATTTCAAACAAAATTGCACTAAAATTAAAAATAAAAATTAAAAATGAAAAAATATTTCGGTTTGGACTTCTCAAAAAAAATGACCACACGAATAAGAAAAGAAACAAAAAAAAACAAAAAACTATTAGTTATTTAGTGATTTATTTTCAAAAAGAGAATAATCAAAGATTTTGCAGGTGTTTCAGTCTCTCTCTCTCCCCCTCTCTCCACACACACATACGATTAGAACTCTAAAAGGCATTATTTTGTTCATTATCGATTAAAAGAAGAGATCATTAAAACGAGAGAGAGAGAGAGAGAGAGAGAGAATTAGAAACAGTGAGCTAGCTGACTAGTTTCGTTCCTCACTCAACAGAGTTAAATATCGAGGAAAATAGAGTTAACTAAGAACTATTAAGAACATGAAAATGGGACGAGTAAGAAGAAAACAAAACAATCATAGGTCAACGTCAGAACATTTTTTTGGGAAAGAAATTGTTTTTAGAAAGTTTACAAAAGCTTTCTAAGTGTTTGAAAAGCCTCAATAATCTGGAATGAGAAATGTATTAGAAGTAGCGAGTCCATAAGTGAAAAGCATATATATCTATATCGCAAGATATGACACAAGATTAATTTCTTGGACAGTATGTGCTCCTTGAAGCATACAACGCATGAAACTTGACAAGTGTAATCCCAGTATGGCTCGATGTGTAGAATACCGTATCGACTAAGTCTCATCAGCGGCATATACTAACGGAAACCGGGACTGTGAAACACTAGTGATCGCCTCGGCCACAGTTATACTTCTTTTTTTGTGCGAGGTATATATATATATATATATATATGAGAAAGAGAGAGAGAGAGAGTTGTTTGTTGGATTTACGGCATGTCGACCCTTGGATTACTTTATGTCAAAGAAGTTTTGTTTTATTCTTTTTTGGTATTCAAATTTTTTTAACTGAATTTCTTTTTAAACACATTTTTTAATCTATTTAACCAGTAAGGGACCCTAACACGTACTACCACTCGAGTCAGTGTAGACCTGTTAGTATTGGAGATGAAGAGGTACTCCACACTTTCACAGCTCTAGAATTGGAACTTCACCATTAGATATAGTTTAACGTCATGAGAGAGAGAGAGAGAGAGAGAGGGGGGTTTACTGCATATCAACCCTTTTCGCGTCATCTAATGGCAAATAAAGTCATTTTTTATTAAAAAAAAAAAGGTCTCACGTTGCTGTTTCAATTATGTAAAATGAATAATAATCTTGATTTAAATCTCTCTCATTCTTTTTTTTTCTTTCCTTCTTTTCATCATCGATTGAAACAGATTAGCATTATTTTTTCACGTTCTCACCCCTCTTCTATCTTTCTTTACTCTCTTTCTTTCTTATTATATTTTTCTGTGTAGCATGTCCTTTCTTTCTTTATAATAAAACGGAATGGTCCATTATTTAGCTGAGGTGACGACATTCACAAGATATAAGAATTCAGCGGATAAACAACAGCAGATAATCAGGATTTACATTTTTGCATTTCATTTTGGACGATTTGGACGGTCTCATCTTTAACCAGAAGGTGTTGCAAGATGATAACGGTCATAAGATTAAGGAACACCAGTATTGATATATAGATACTTTACGACGTTACAGCTCATGAAGTGTTTTGCATATTTCTTATAAGCAAGTGACGGTTGTCTCATCATCATCATGTCACGCTATTAGCACAGATATCCATGACACTCTCTCCAGCCGTCCCTATCACTCATTGTTCTCGGAAGGTCCTCTGCGCAGCGTCCAGTATCCGTACAGAGCTGGTCAATGTACATCTTTGCTGGCCGGCCTATACTGACGTGCCCATATGCTGGCTTCCACTGGAGGACGTCACTTATGAGTTCGTCCTTGCTACACCAGCAGTGTCCCGTGTGTCTTGTTCGTTTTACACGGATGGTTTGGGTGATATGGGTAGGTGACCGTACAGCTGTTTTCTCGTGGGTTTTGTTTCCACGTTTTCTTTAGGATCACACGCAGCATTCTTATGCAGCTCCCATCTAGTTTATTCTTTAGTCCTTCGTTAGGGTCCAGGTGGTGCAGCCGTACAGCAGCACGGGCACGACAACGGCTTGGAAGAATTGTTTCTTTAGCTTGTCCGAGTTCGAATTTCTATATGACTGATAATCTATTTATTGTGGATCATGCCTTTCTTATGCGTGTATTAACATTTCAGAAAGCGGCGGTTGTCTAATTTAATGTAAAAGCTGGCATAGTTAAAAACGAACGAATGCATCTGGTTGAGGAAAAAACATGATTATTATCATCGTGCGTGATCGAGATGTAGAGATATTCACTTGTATTTGAAATCTTTTCAAAATCAACGCAAAAATGTCCGAGAACATCCTTTTGAAAAAAGGGTACGCTCAAACGTAATAGTGAAGAATGAAAAACCACACGTCTTATCACGTACATGTTGAATAAAAAAGAAGAATCTTTTTTCATAGCTTCGAGGCTCGTGGCTCAATACTGAATCGGGCGACTTTCTGATTCCATCGCACACACACACACACAAAAAGCAAGCAATGAGCCATGGAATAAATTTTTAAAGAATTCATTGCATAACGATCAACCAGTTAGAATACTAAGAAAAGTCCTGGAGATCTGAAGAGACTTGCTGTCACATAGTCTTCCGTGAAAACAACCAATTACTACTGGTGTGAAAAGCTTGCAATAATAATAATAATAATAAGCGAAAATTGATAAGACCCGAAAAATAGTAAATGTAGACTTTGCGGTAATAGAGATGAGACTGTAAACCATATACTCTGCGAATGTAGCAAACTAGCACAACGAGAATACAAAACTAGACATGACTGGGTTGGGAAGGTGATCCACTGGAATTATGCAAAAAATTAATTTTGACCATACAACAAAATGGGATATGCATAAACCAGAATCTATTCTTGAGAACGAAACGCATAAAATTCTCTGGGACTTTGAAATAAAAACAGATCACCTTATCCCAGCAGGAAGACCAGACCTAGTATTGATAAACAAAAAAGAAAGAACTTGTCAACTGGTGGATTTTGCAGTGTCAGCAGATCACAGTGCGAAGCTAAATGAAAAAAATGGACATATATCTAGACCTTGCCAGAGAACTGAAAAAGTTATGGAATATGAAAGTGAAAGTGATACCAATTGTAGTTGGTGCACTTGGAACAGTCCTAAAAGGATTAGAAAAGGGTTTGGAAATCAGAGGAAGGATTGAAACCATTCAGAAACTGCACTGCTGCAATCTGCCAGAATACTCAGAGTCCTGGAGACCTGAGGAGATTTGCTGTCACTCAGACTCCAGTGAAAGACCATCAGCTAATGCTGATGTGAAAACTCAAAAGGAGCAAATAATAATAATAATGATGATAATAATAATAGAAAGCAAAAAGATAGACACACGTTGATCTTGCTAAGGCTTGTGACAGGGGGAATTAGGGAGCAGAGGAAGGATCGGTACTATACAGACTACAGCATTGTTAAGATCGGTAAAAAAAATATTGAAGAATCCAGTAAACCTGGAGAGACTTACTGTCACTCAAACTCCAGTGAAAAATCACCTATTAATGCTGGTGTTAAGAAATCACAAGAAGTAAAACAACGACAATAAAAATGATACATAGAGAGCTGAAAAAGCTGTGGAATATGGAAGTGACAGTAATACCAATCGTTGTTGCAGTACTTGGAGGAATAAAAAAAACTGGAAAAGAGACTTGAACTGGAGATTGTTGTATAGCCGTCTGTCTTGGTGGGATGTCTTCATATTTATCTTCTGTTCTTGTGAGGATATTGATACTTTTATTTAGGAACGAGTAAAGGATTTTTAATTAGCATTTCATAGTAAACAGCTGTCCATAATTATATCGATGCTTCTATTCAGGGAGGAGTTAAGGATTTAATTAATATTTCAGAATTATCTGTTATATTGAGAATTTAGCTGATTAAAACAAGAATGAAAACCCAACTTAATTATCATTCACTTAGTTTCAAATTGGACTGGACATTGCATTATTCTCTAAAAGCATTTTAAAGGGGAGTTCCCGTGGCGTAGTTGGTAACGTGCTAGACTGCCAAGGTCGTAGTAAGCGACATTATTATGTTCAGAGAAGAGAAGGAAAAATGAAGAAGAGGTTGATTAGTTGATTTATTTTACGGCAAATCAACCCTTTTCAGATCATTTAATGCTGAATCAAATCATTCTGTTATCAAGTAGCTTACAGTACCTGGTTCTGCTTAAAATGGTCACCCATTTAAGTATTGAACAGGACCATCGCTGGTTAACTTCGATTATTAATATAAAAAAACAGTTTTCGTATATATATATATATATATATATATATATATATATATATACCTAATGAGTCAGATAAACCTACTTAAAGTTTCCCTTATTGTTCTTCAGGGCTAAAATATTTGTCGGGTTTTTTCTCACCGCGAGGGTTTACCAAGAAGTTTGGTATTATATATAACGGTATTAAGGATATACCCAACACGTTCGCCACAGGTTGAATGTGACACAAGGTTGCAATTATGGACATCCAGCGAGGGTCGAACTTACTGTATTTCTTCTTGCTGTATTTCGTAGTCTTCGCTTAATTTCTTCTATTTCTTCCACTGGTTCTTTGTTGACTGGTTTGGTTCTGCTACTGATCTGGTTCATCAAGATTCTGGTCTGATTATGCTAAGGCTGCCATTAATTATCAGAGACAACGCATGGCATATACTGGATTCTTCGAAGAATTTGTCAAATTTCCTGCTTCTTGTAACAGTTGACCAAACATAAAGTGGAACAAATGATTGTTAGGATGAAAAATCTATGGATAATGATATACGCGGGAGAATTTCCCATGATCCGTACGATGTGTGGTGTTTTGTTTGTCATCGTAGAAAATAGACTCGGCGATCTGAATTCAAATCCTGGGCGAGGATCTTTCATTTCAGTTTGCGCTCGGGAAAAGGTATGAATCTATCTGTTCTCCTCCTCCCAGCAATCTGTAAATAATATTACAGACTTGGCTGTTTTGCATCTGCACAGCAACAAATCTAGAAGAAAAACTGAATTCAACCCAGCTGTAACTCCGTTTAAAAACTGACCTTGTATTTAATCCTGGAGGAGTTGGGTAAATACATATTTATTTTCATTATTATCTGAGATTAAATGATGTCATGCAAGCAAAATTACCTGTCGACTTCCTGGTTAAAAAATTCCAATAATTAATTTGAACAAACTAATTCGTAGGTAGGCACAGTTTATCCAAATCTCAGAAAAATTTAATAAACCACTCTCTTTTGAAAGGGTCCAAAAATTCAAGGTAATATCAATCCTTTGAAAGTCTTTCCAGCAAACGAAATGCAATTCCTTTCCCAACCGAACACGCCACTCTCACTTCAAATAGCAGTCGTCAGAATTCACTTGCCGTCCAAACATTGTCTTCCTCACTCGCCCTGTCAGCCGTCTTTATTTCTGCTCGTTCGGCTGCGCTGATGCAAATTCGGATATACTTTATTTGGGTCTCTACTAACAACACCCCAGCTACGAGGAGGTAGCGAGTTCGAGTATCTGTAGCCGCTCGCCACACTCTTCCCCCTCGCACAGGCCAAACATATCCTGACGCGCTTTGTTTGTGGGGGCTGGGAATCCGCTTGTTCATAGGGCTGCCTTTCAGTCTCGTCACACATTCAAATTCAATTCTACCAACATTTTAGGTTTAATACTGTATCTAGTGGTGAAGTTCCGATTCTAGAACTCATGGAAATGTGGAGTACCCCTTTATACCCATTAGTTCCAGGTTCACCCTAACCCGGTGTTGTAGTACCTATTATGATCCCATATATGGGTTAAATAGATCAAAATATAAGTATTAAAATGTGTTAAGAAATTGGGTTTAAGAAAAAACTGAATACCCAACAAGAATGAATAAAACAAAATGTCTTTGGCATAAAATAAGCCAATAAGAGTTGACATGCCGTAAAGTCCAACCAACGTAGTACAGTTTATCCAACTCTCAGATGATCTTAATAAACCATTCCAAAACAATTCCACTGACAATTTAGGTTTAATACAACATCTGATTCACTTTCGAATTATACAATGCTCTTTTAAAAATGTTGCTGACAAAATTGTGTATTTTATTTTTACTTACACTTTTCGATGTCAGACAGACAGACAGACACAGACACAATCGAACACCTGCAAAATTTGATGATTTGCTCTTTGGAAATAAATTGCTAAAAGAATTCTGAAAGTTTTTATCTGGTAAAATTTAATTCCTGTGGTCATTTCTTTTGAAAACTACAATTATTTTTTGTTTTGTCATTTTGTTTTTAATTTTTCTATTTTTCTGTATTTTTATTTTCATTATTTTTTTTTGCAATATCTGTAAAATTTGTGTTGTATCATTTTTCATGTCAAGAACTTAGTTTGCCAAGAACGAAAGTTTTTAGTTCGTTTGATTCTGTAGGAAGTTTAGAGAATTCATTAATTGTATTTGTTATTTGTGCCTAAATAATTCTTTAAATGACTTAATTTTCGATTTTCAAATAAGTGGAAATCCAAGAAACTCAGACTTTTTTTATGCTTAATTCATTGTAGAAGTGATTGGTAGTGCATGATCTAACTTTTTATACTCGCTTAAAAGCCGCCTTTTCGGACGGCAATTAAGCTAGCTCTCTCCCGTCCAAAAATCACACTTTTAAAATTGAATAGTCACTTATTTCCATGAACACTCAGTTCAACGAAAGATAGCCAGGTTATATCTCGTGCAAGTTGAGTTTTCATTTACGGGTGTAATTGTAGTAGGCTGTTGTCTTTTGGTTGTGATATTCTAATAATATCTTAGAATTTTAAGGAGGTAAGTCAGTCTTGGATTTCATGGAAACTCATTTTGAATATGACCAGCGGAAGCAATATCTCTTAGAGATACCGTTGTTTCCTTGTCGTTTTGAAGTAGAATATTCGCACAACTTCTATAAGTCTTGTCTACTTCCCAATAGGATCGTATTTCGATTGTCTTGCACAAAATTTCAGATGAAATATTTTTGGTGCTGACAGCCATATTGAAACAGAACAGCCACTCGAAGATCGGCCGGGAAAGTTGAATGACCGTTCATGAGGGCTATCGTCCGTAGCTGTTGAAAGTAGAGGGTGTATCTAATGTAAAGTATCTTGCAAAACATGTTCCCATTTGGTTATAGGTAAGCGTGATTTTCAGTACTAGAGTTTCTGCTTTCCATATCATACCATTATACCTCTCACACTGACCATTACCTTGGGGTTATATCGAACGGTCCAGCTAGTTGCATGCTCTTGTAAGAAGGTTCTCACTTGAGTAAATTTAAAATTGGAGCCTGTCCGAATATACATACATTGGCATACCAAAAAGGACAAAGAGATAGTTGAGGCATTTGGTAACTGTCTGAATATATCTTAACAGGCAACAAGGAGGGCGAGAAAAATCGGTTACGGGATGAAGATGATAGGGATTCTTTAAAATCAATGCCGAGTCTTTCAAGTGGCAAAGCAGAGAAATTTAGGTTCCTAGTGCTATCAAAATGCAGCATTCGCGTAATGCCAATTTGACAAAGAGTTGTGTATCTTGTCTAAGTTGTCTAAATTTACGACAGAGTAATACGCGCTTGATAAAATGCATCCGCAGCATTATTATCTCTCCTCTGGTGGTATTTATTATCTAAACTTGTTTTAAACTAACAAAGGTTACTAAATGAGAAATAACCAAACGGAGACTGGAAATAATATGGAATCTTTATAACATTAACAAAATACAATACTCGCCATCAGCGCGAAAAAGATAAACCACAGCTAGGGATATAAGACTACTCAGTCAGTATAATACTCTCTCATGAGGATTGGGACATAACTATTAATGTTCATAGATAGGGTATATAACAAAACTATAACAGCCAAGTCCAGACGTTCACCTTTTGAAATTTATCATTTTGATTTTTCCAGCCTTTTTCATATCAAACATAAATGACTCTGATCACTGATAAGTAAATACATGTCCATGTATATGTATGTGTGTGTTTGTGTGTGTCCATAAAAGAACAAAGGTTCTCCCCATCAGTCAGCAAAGGTTCAGGAAAGACAGAAAAATGTACGATTTAGATTCAAGGTGGTCACTTAAAGATAATGTCTTTAAGTGGCTAGTTTAAGTGAAAATGGATCTTGAAAAGGCTTACGGTATGAGAAATGGAGTCCAGCAGTCTACAAAAAAAGTAATGTCCATAATTTTAGGAGGAATTGGAGCCATAAGGTCTGGCTGAAAATATTAGTACCAATCTCTGGGTGGTCGGATCCATATGGTTTTCGATGAGATAATCCAGCCGGCTCGAACCACTTACGTAAAGCCTCTACTGTTGCTTGAGATTTTTTTCTTTTGATAACTGCTTTTGTTTGCTGGTGTAACATAATAAAGAGGGGGAAATGGAAAGAGTCAGGGTTGTAAGAGACGTGTAGTTTAGTATGAACATTTTTTAGGATGAGTCAGCACAACGCCACGTGGAATTTTCTTACTGGTCCAGAAGTGTCACGTGACAAATTCTGGAAGGGTAGGAGTGAAAGGTGAGAGTGGAGAGTAAGTTTGGAACAATGCATTGACGGAGTGAGAACTGTTCTATCACTCAGTGCAAATGGACTTGGGATGGAATAAAAAAATCTCATGAGAAAAAAATAAGTCGCCTTGTGTTATTAAAAACTATAAATGGCACAAGGCAAGTTATTTGCAGTCTCCAAACATCAAAGAATTGCCAGCCAACTCAACATCAACCCAGCGACCAGATTCGAGCATCTAGATGTAGAGATAAGTATACAACTATGATTTCTATATGACACATGATCACTCCATTCCAAAATGAGAGTCGTAACATGAAAAGAACACTTGAAAAGAAATGTCCTTGAAAAGAAAGCTATGGGCATACTAAATTGATTCAAGGTGGCTGTAAAAGTATGATTAGAGAAATATATCTTTACTGTGGAAGGAACAGTTTCGTCAATAAAATACACTATAAAAGTTTTTTCAAGTCAGTTTCCAGGTATTCAAAGACCTTTTCAGCAGTCTTGGGTAGTGGAAAGCTCTTGTCTTCTACGAGGGGACACATTTTTTTTTTCAGAATAAGTAGCAATCCATTGTGAATAGTAGGGAAACATTCCCAATACGCAGTGAAGAGAATCAATATCTTGAGGAAGTTCCTTAAGTGGTCGAAGTCTCTCGGGGTCTGAATTAATTTTCCCTTCAGATATCGTATATCGTACAAAGTCCATTGAAGAGTTAGAGAAAGAGCATTGACAATGATCCAAGATTAGCTTTAACTTCTTGTCTGTCCTCCATTAAATCTATTGAAGTTATCCTTCTGCAGACTGTTATTCATATTTACCCGTGATGCTTAAGGATGGAATCATGGTGGCTGAGCAGTCCATGACATGCAACACTCGACTTTGGCTATACGATCAATCGGCTGGTCACGTCAAGCCCTAGCACTTATATGATTGTACCAACCCTATTGAACTTATTGACAAGCCCCAACCCTTTTTATCATATATGTGCTAAAAGGCGGTGGCTGAGGGTCTTCATATTCTGGGTATGATGTTAAACTCTATCTGATGGTGAAGTTCTGGAGGTCCACACTAATCCGAAGTGGTAGTACCTGTTAGGAACCCATCTATGGTTTAAATAGAAACAAATGGGTTTGCAAAAAAAAGTGATTACCCATCAAGAATTAATAAAACAAAAATTAAATAAAATGGCATAAAATGGTTTTTAGATTCAGCGTGATCAAATGCCTTAAAATCAGCTATTATATATTCGTCCTTGAAAACATCACAGGCCAGTATTATTCATCGGGAGCAGACCACATCGTTGGTTATTTTGAACGGAACCCTGCTAAACTGGAACAACTTACAATCAGCTTCAAAGGCAGTATAAAATTTCCTCATAAAATATGACGGATGTTTTCTCAAAACACATTTGTTTTCATCATACAACGTGTAATAAATACCACGTGCGATACCCTGTCTTCATCAGCCGCTAACTAGGTATGATAAAACAGTTTAAGTGGCTAAAAGTAGAACTGCCACACCTAGTGCCACTGAGCAGGCTTTTGGTCACCGGACAGGGTATTACAAAAATTGTAAAATTATAAAATAAATAGATGAAAAAATAAATAACGTCCGTTCATCTTAGCAGTTTCAAGTTGAATTTTGTAATTTTCTTAACAACGCGTTTACTTTCGCCCGTTGATGACATTACGCGTTTTATTGTTAAGTATCTGGTCGGCATCCTTAGTTCCAGATGTAATAAGTAAGTAGCAAGCCAATAAGAATCCGGTGTTAGAGTATTCTTTGTAAGTCCGACGTCCAAGACAATCCATGTGTCAATGACATAAGTTTAGAATGGGGTCTCTATTAATACAACAGAAGCAGCAGCAGCAGTGCCAGTGATTGGACAATAGAAATCTACCCCAGGTCACGTGGTAGTCAACGAGTCTATATTTAGGAGTAGGCATCTATCACACGCCTTATATCACAAAAAACTGCAACATGTATTACCCGTTATTAACTGTCCTTGATGTCACGAGGAGCACGTTGATAAATTGAAATAAGTTTCGCCTGTATATGGTATCTGCTTAAGATTTTGACTTCGAATTCAATGCCTGCTTAGAACTTTTCCAGCACGTTGTCGCTCAGCAATGAGGTCCAGAATTCTGTGGGGGGTGATCCTGACTCTTAACTCCATCATTCGATTTACATTCTCTGACAGGGGAATTACGGTGTTCGCATCGGTGTGTCTTATAGATCGTAAACCTCGCAGGCAGTCGAACTTTCTGTCGCAATTACACGTCGTAGCCGGGTACATGTCCAGTTCGTTTCCTTTTGAGTTGGTTTATTGGGTGATATATGCACCCCCCGCGCTACAGACACCCAGAGGGAATTCTTCGTCTTTTGTACTATTCATGAATATTTAGTTCCTGTCTTTCCAAGATGTCACTTCAATTTTCTGAAGAGTTGCGCCGTCTTTCCGGGGGGTAGACATCTTACTTTTCGGAGAGTCTTATTGAAATATAAAATATGACCGAATATTTCCCAAAACACAATATAGAATATGATTGGTAGATTATTTTCCCCTTGTGCGGTTTAACAAATATTATTTGTAAGAGTTGTGTATTTTCTAAAATTGTCCTTACAAGGGTGAATAAAGTCGTCTAAAAAATATCAAGTCTTGTATTCGTTACAAAAAGTAACAACGAAGTAACAGATGAGAAGTATCAAGATCCAAGTAGTCTGAGACCAGAAAAAAACAAAGAACCAACCCAGATACCCAGATAAACAATAAACGACCCAACTAGCTAAGAAGAAAATGTTATATTATAAAAATTAACAAGAATATGCACCCACCGTAAGTAATCATGTTTTAAAGTAATGGAAATATATTAAATTCGTAAGACTAACGCATATGATAAGATTACACTTATTTCAATTATATTTTAATTGTTTTATATATAAAAATCATTCATAGGATTGATTTTAATACGTTGAAGAATAAAACAATAACATTAGATATTAATAACACCAAGTAAGTATGTATCAAATCCGGTTTTGTTAAAACCAGTATGCAAATTAACCACACCATATATTATATAAACCTTTATATCATTGTGATATATAATACACATTGCAGGAATTTAAAATCACTAATAACATGGGTTGTTTTGAGACAAATCTAATTCAGATTTTCATAGAGATATCGTTGATAGATAAGATGTATACTATGCATTAATCAATGATTTTGAATATGAATTAAAAAACGTTGATAAACCTACGCGATTCCTGAGGGTATTGTGACGTAGTTCTGATTACAGACAGATAGACACCGAATTCCCATTATAATAAGAATAAGAAAAAAGTGAATGGCTATGCAATACAAAGATAGTAATTGTTTAGAAAATGAAATATGTAGAAGAGATTTTTGACATGTGTCTGTTAGTCGTAGCATGTCTGTGAACAAACTTTTGACCTCTTGGCGTATACAGGTGCATTAATTAGTCAAGAATAACTTAATTAACGGCAGGCTAATTAGCATCCTCAAACCCAAACCCTACCCCTGGTCATCCGTAACCGGAGATTAATTATCTGGTTCTTCTTTAGAGGGTTGCTCTCACGGGCAGTACCTACTTCACTGTACGAAAAGTAGGACCAGGGTCAGTTCCTAATTCCCGAGTGGCCACAAAAGAAGAATAACGATGGAGTTGAGTCGTTTTGGCACCACTCACGTGTATTTAATAATAGATATCAATGTAGTAGCACCTTGACTTACGAGTTCAATTCGTTCCGAAAGTAACTCAATTTCCTCGTATATCAATTCAATTTTCCCTATTGAAATAAACAGAAATGACATTGATCAGTAGGGCAGGTCGATTTTTCACTTTAAAAAAAAATCAAATTGTCCATCTATGCGAAAGTTGTGTGTTAGTATACTGAATACTGATACCAAAAATTAGATCTTTTACATTCACCATTGTTTGAGGAAATAGCATCAAAGTTCGTCAACTAAAATGCACTAAAAATCCTTCGTTTTCGCAAAATTTAGCCTTTAGAAAACGAGTGTTTTTAGTGCAATTTAGTAGACGATCTTTGATGCTATTTCCTTAGACAATGGTGCAAGTAAAAGATCTAATTTTGTTAATGACTGTATTATATAAAGCTATAATAAAATAGAAAGTAAGAAATTATGTGCAGTAATATGTTTGAATGTTTATTTTTTTTACAAATAATATTTCTGTTTGGCATTATAAATTTGGAAATCATTTATTTTTTGTTTCCCAATACTATTAGCGTCATGTGAAATGCAAACAGTCTCGTCCATCTATGATTTGAACTTGAATCGCCGGGCCAATTTCCTACAACGATAACCGTTTCATCACGAGCGCTTATTTAATTTCATACTTTTTTTTTTTTTTATTGAATATGAAATTCGTAAATGTGCTTCTGGTTCTCTGCACAAATACCAGCCGCTCTAGTTTAAAGGGTTGATGCACTCAACAATAGCAGTTGCAAAAATGGTAAAATTCTTTGACGAATAGTTCTTCCAATTTTGCTTGTTCACAAGAGATCTTCATATGCGCAATCCTGTAATTCTACTGGACATAACCAAGAAAATAATAAGTTCCTTGGTAATGTTATGGAATGGTCCTATCAACATTCACGGCACCGGCTATAGTGGACGTGAATGACAGGGACAGGTCAAAGTTCAATTGCCACCGAGTCACCCTTTAGATGGCTACGTGCGATTTTGAGATATTAAGATTTTTTTAAAAAGCTAGTTGAGTTGAGTTTCTGACCTGAAGAAAAACAGTCAAGATACGAACACGAAAGAGTTAAGGCAACTAGTTTTGGGCTTCGAATGGGCAACGTCTTATAAATGAACCATTTTCCTCAACAAAACTGCCTCGCCGTTTTCCTTTTGTTCAACCTCTTATCATCAGGACTACACGCCCGGGAAGAACATTACAACAATATCATTATAAATATAGCTTTTACACCTAAAATTGAGCACTTTATTTTCATTCCTGCAATACTTACATTATATATATATATATATATATATATATATATAAAGTTAAGAGTAAGGAAATGAATCCGAACATCAATGTTTTTCGTTGGGCCGGTTTAGCTCAGTCGGTAGAGTGTTCAGCTAGGAATCTCAAGGTTCTTGGTTCGATACTGGCCCCCGCCAACTCAGCGTATGAGTAGCACAGGGATCTGTGCGGTAAAGTAAGGAGCTGATGGTAGGTGTGGCGCTCCATCTCAGATGCTCAAATAATCTCCTTGGTCTAGCGCTAGTGAAAAGGGGATAGACTCCCTCGCTGATTGGCTAATACCGACATTAGGCCGCCCCGACGACGACTTTACTTTTATATATATATATACTAACTAGCAGAAGAACCTAGTCCATGACTGGACTCAAAGTAAAAAGGGGGAGGAAAGGAGTAAAATCAATTTTAACGATAAAAACGAGTATTTGCATATTCGTTTATTTTAGGATATTTTTGTTCACATTAAAAATATTATTTAAAAAATGTAACCCTAAATTTGTGAGTTACTTGAAACAATTTCATTTTGCACATTTTTGGAAGAACATTGAAGTATTCTTTTAATACCTATGAAAAATCGATAGAAACGGAGATCAAATGCTAAAATATCCGAAGGTTAAAAATTGAATGACATTCAAATAATTGTCAAAATTATTATTATAAAATTTTCTATGCTTAGAATATCGATGATTGAATGTGTATATTAAATAATATTCTCGGATGAAAAAATAGGGAGACAATATTTTCTTTAATGCAAATTGTGAAGTCTCAGTAAAATTCATTTTCGACGTGAAAATCTTTATATGTTCTAAATGATAATTGAAGTTAGTTTTGCCAAGAAAAAGATGATGCTTATTTGTGACAGTCTTCTTTCGAGACCTGCACACTAGGGTAGATCGATTTTGGAACTATAACATCTCTCATGTGGCGTAAGTTGCAAATTAACATAAAGAATTACCACACAAAATATTTTTTCAAATCTTTGCCTTTGTTTGAGGAAAGAGATTTAAATCTTTTAAAATGTTATCACTGTTACAGCTTTATTTCATGAGGTAAAAATCAACATGTCGGAAATGTCGGTGATGATGGGGAGGAATATTTTCAATTTGAATTTTATTCCTCAAACAATTGTGCAAGAAAGAGTTCTAGTTTGTTGGTATCAGTATTTATTATACCAACATACAACTTCCGTTGTTTGAAAGAATTTGATATTTTAAAAAAGTGAAAAATCAACCAAACCGCCAGATAGTCGATCTCTCTCTCTATACACACACACACACACTATCTATCTATCTATCTTTATCTCTATCTATCTCTCTTTTTAACGTTGTAATTATTTTCAGGAGATCCGCCCTGTCAACTGCAGCTGTAGTATACACCGACTGCATCTCTGCAGCGGGGTAAAATCCCCCCCTATAGGGACACCTGTTAGCCGTGGGTTATGACCCGTAATGCTTAAGAACGGAATCCTAGTGACTAAATAGTCCATGACATGCAACATTCCCCTTTGCTCCTTACTTAAGCTAATACGAGCGGTCGTAGAGGTCCCCTCTGATCAATCAGCTGGTCACATCAAGCACTAGAACCTGTATGAGTGTCCTAGCCTTATCCTTTTATAGTAAAACCCCAACCCTTTTTATATGTGCTAGAAGGTTCTTGTTGAGGGTCTTAGTGTCCTTACTATGACCTTAAACTGCATCTAGTAATGAAGTTCCAATCTGGAAGAAGTCTGGGTAATGTGGAATTCTACGTAACCGCCATTACTCCAAGGTCCACTCTGACCTGGAGTGGTAGTACCTGTTAGAGTCTCATCTATAGGTTAAATAGAAAAAGTTGAATATAAAAATGTGTTTAATAGATTGAATTTTAAAGAAATTGAGTACCCATGAAGAATGAATAAAACAAAGTCTTCGCATAGAATAACCCAACAAGGGTTGACATGCCGTAAAATCCAACCAACCAATATTAGTTTTCTATATAGGGAAAATAAAGAAGGAAAACGAAAAAATAAAGAATAAAAAAATGAGTAGAAAGACCACCAAATGCAATATACTTAAAAAGAAGACAAAGAATGAATCATCTAAGGTATCTAATTATAGACGATACTTTAAAAGTTAATTTACTAAAAATAAAAATTATACAACGATTCAAAAATTTTTTTTTTTAGATGATATCCTTATAGAAATATATTTTTATTCAAAATGTAACCACAGAAACTTTTTTCCGCAATTATTTAAAAAAACAAACTATGAAAAATCGATAGAAACGAGGATCGAATGCTAAAATATCCGAAGGTTAAAAATTGAATGACATTTAAATATAAAAATTATCATAATAAAATTTTCTGTACTTATTGGGTCGATGATTGAATGTGTATGTTAAATAATATTCTTGGATAAAAAAATGGGGAGACAATATTTTCTTTAATGCAATAAAGAAATTGTGAAGTCTCAGTAAAATTCGTTTTCGACGTGAAAAATTTTATGTTCTAAAAGACAATTCATTACATAATTGAAATCATTTTTTTTTTTTACAAAAAAAGAAGACGTTTATTTGTGAAAATCTTCCTTCGACACTTGCACATAGTCTCGCCGGATAGCCTCTCTCTCTCTCTCTCTCTCTCTCTCTCTCTCTCTCTCTCTCTCTCTCTCTCTCTTCATTCCTACTTCTCATCTTTTAATTATGTTCGATTGAAACTGATTAGTGTTATCACTTCTATTCATTCACACCCTCTCTCTCTCTCTCTCTCTCTCTCTCTATCTTTCCCATTCTCTCTTTCTTTCTATCTTTCTTATTATATTTTTCTGTGTGCATTGTCCTTTTTCTTCCCTTTCTTTCTTTATAATAAAAACGGATTGAGGTGACGACACTCATAAGAAAAAAAAAGAAAGAAAGAGTAGGGGGATATAGGAAGGGAGTGAGCATGTGGAATCGATAACGCTAATCTGTTTCAATCGACCACAGTGAAAAGAAGGAAAGAAAAAAGAGTTACATCAAGATTATTATACTTTTTACATATCGAACTATAATTGTAATTGTTCTCTCTCTCTCCCTCTCTCTCTTTCTCTCTCTCTCTCTCTCTCTCTCACGTTGTGATTGTTTCTAAAAAGAGATCGATCGGCACACGTGGTTGGTGGAAACCGTAGAAGCTACAAGTCAGGTACACAAGGAAAAAAAGACAAAAAAGAATCTGAGAATTTATATATTAATACTTGTGTTCCTTAATTGTATGACCATTATCATCTGGCAACAGCCCGTGGTTAAAAATTTAACCGTCCAAATCGTCCAAGATGAAATGCAAAAATGTAAGTCATTATTATCTGTTGTTGCTTATCCGCCGAATTCTTATTTCTTATGAGTGTCTTCGCCTCAGCTAAATAATGGACTATTATGTTTTTATTAGAAAGAAAGGGAAGAAAAAGATCATCCTACACAGAAAAATATAATAAGAAAGAAATTAGTTGAAAAATAGACAGAGGTGTGAGTCTGATGAAGCGATAACGTTAATCTGTTTCAATCGAACATAATAAAAAGTTGAAAAAAAAGGAAAGATAGAAAAAAAAAAACGAATGAGAGAGAGTTAGATCAAGATTATTATACTTTTATATATATTGAACTCTTTTGCAATAACTCTTAAGTAAGCATATTAAACGTTGTAATAATTATTTTTTGATAGAGATGTGTTTTGCACGCCTAAATATCTTCATTGAGTAACTTCAAGATCTAAACTATGACTGAACGAAAATATTATACACAGAGGAAAACTATTCCTAGGCATCCACTGCCATAAAAATACGAAAAGAATGTTTAAAACTTCTGTTTATCTACCTATCCATTCGGGAGAACCGTTATTTTAAAAACAGGAAATGGTACAATTTGTAAAAAAAAGAAGAAACTCTGGGAAGAATTAGAGTGATCAGTCTCTTGGCCTCATGTACGTGTGTGGGTGACCACTTCAACATCGTTGTATACCTACTTGACCGCATCCCCTAGGGTAGGGGTTGTGACACATTGTCAGTTTAATGAGGAGTCCCATCTGCGTTCATCGGCAAAGCTAAAAATAACCCTCATCTCCGCGACGATTGACACGCTGGCCGTTGGACAACTCCGACCCTACATCTCAATGGAAGATATACTGCCGCAGGTTTGGAATTTTCTGAACCGGGTTTAACTCTTATAATTGCCGCATTTTGTCCGAAGACAACGACACTACAGAATGGGAAGAGGTGATACACTTTAAAAGAGAAAAGTACAAAATAAAAGAAAAAAAGTACAAAATGGAAATGTAGAAAAGGGAAAGAGGGAAAAGTACAAAATGGGAAAAAAGAAGCGAAAAGGTAAAAAAATTCAAAAAAGAGAAAAGTACAAAATGTAAGAAAAAAAGTACAAAATGGAAATATAGAAAATGAAAAGGGAAAGAGGGAAAAGTATAAAATTGGAAAAAAGAAGCAGAAAGTACAAAGATGAAAGGAAAGGATAGAAATATATAAAATGGAAAGAAAAAGATGAAAATGTACAAAATGGGAAGAAAAAGCAGGAAAAGTACAAAATGTGAAAAACAAGAGGGAAAAGTAAAAAAATGTGAAGAAAAGAAGGGAAAATTACAAAATCGAAAAGAAAAAAAGGGAAAAGTACAAAATGGGAAAAAACAAACAAAGGTAAAGGACAAAATTTGAAGAAATGTACCAAATGGAACGAAAAAGAGAGACAAGTACAAATGAGAAGAAAGGAGGGAATATTACAAAATGGTGAGATAGGAAAGAAAAGTACAACACTGGAAGAAAAAGGGGAAAAATAAAAAAAATAAAAAAGGAAGAAGTAAAAAGTAGAAAGACTAAAACATATACAAGAAATTGTAAAAACAATAAAAGATATCAGATCTTGCGTTTGTCTGAATTTTTAAGATGAGGCTTGATAATTTGTATTATTTGGTTTTATACACTTGAACACGTGGCGCAACGGATATAAGGGTTGGGTTAATACAGTTCTAAGTGACAATCATCTGTAGGTTGCAGGTTCAACACTGGTCAAGGATGATAATAATATAGAATACTTAACATAACTTAACACTTGTATCCGGCCATGGTTAATGGAATGAGAACTGCCCGTGAATTGAATAAAGTGTTGAACTTTTTTTTACATATAAGGTGTGTGCTAGATACCCGCTCCTACTTATAGACTCGGCGAGAACCATATGATCAAACTCTTGGCCAATCACTGGTAGTACTCTGCTGTTGATACAATACTTAAACGGAGCATACTGACCAAAACTACTTTGACTTTCATTGACGACGGACATAGGATTAAATCACTGGATCTTTACCAATACGCTGGATAGGACTTCTACGCAGGATAAGACTTATACGCTTACCAAAGGATTCCATAACTCAGGACTTACTTACTTTAAGCCCTTTTCAACTGGCCAAGGATGGCATTTAAAAACTTAACATAAAGAGTTCGGTTCGAAGTCCCCCGATTACGACATGTAGGTTCCTGAGTCCGACAAGAAACACTAATTTCTAATTTGAAATAATAAAATACCGGTATATTTCGTTTAGAAGAAAATCACTTTTTATTAAAAAAAGAAAAGAAATTGATATACTAATTTATGGGCGATACATACATAATTAAGCGTACGGTGGGATGGGGGAGGGTACCGTGTTTCCCCGTAAATAAGACAGGGGGTTATATTAATCACCCCGAAATATAACACTAGGGCTTCTTTACGAAAAACAATCTACATTTATTTACCATTAACATGTTCTTTTATTTAAAAAAAACTCGTCAACGACAATTCATTAAAGAATTCCTCTGGAATGTTATTGTGAAGAATGCTTATTCATTTCGTCTGTTTGCCGCTCTCAACTAGGGATTAGTTCAAGGGAAGGGCTTATATTAAAATCATCCTGAAAAATCATGCTAGGTCTTATTTTGCAGATAGGTATTATTTTTTAGGGGAAACACGGTAGTTAGTTCCTTATCATCAGTCGCGTTGGTCGGTGTTCAAGCTCAGGCAAAATCAATATTTTGAAGTCTAACATCAAAAGAGAGCAAGCACTTTCAACAATACAACATAATCCATTGAATCCGTTATTTCTCTCTCTCTCTCTCTATCAAGCACACATACATACATAAGCGCTCGCACACAACCACACTCAAACACACATACACGCACACACACTCAAACATATACACTCGGACACTTACACACGCTCAAACATACACACTCAAACACACACACACACACACACACAGACACACAAACACACATTCAAGCACTGCACATACACCATACAACACACACACATTTAAAAAAATCATAAATTCATTCACACACGCACACACTCAAAAAGACATACCATACACACATTCAAACTCATACTAACACACTCTCAAACACTCAAACATACGCATGCACACACACACATACACATGCACACACACACATACACACACCCAAATACACGCACGTGAATACTTTACGCATATACGTTGACACGCACATACGATACACACATGCACATTGACTAACCTAAACACACACACGCACTCACTTGAATGAGAAACAAAATCTCCTAACAGGACCTGTGAATATACCACAGTATTATAATTTAATTATTACAACGTTTGATACATTTACTTAAGAGCAGGATAGTTATTTTTTCTTCCCTCTCTTTCTTTATAATAAAAACGGAATGGTGCATTATTTAGCTGAGGCGACGACACTTATAAGAAATAAGAATTCGGCGAATAAGCAACACCAGGCAATCAGGATTTGTATTTTTGCATTTCACCTTGGACCATTTGAACGGTCTCATTTTTAACTAGAGGGTGTTACCAGATGATAACGGATGTAAAATTAAGGAACACCAGTATTAGTTTTTTAAAAAGTTAATTTAATCAGACACACACACACACACACACACACACACGCCCGCACATACTCGACTCATACACGTGCACACGCACACATGATACACACTCACTTAAACACATATACACGCACTCACTTGAATGTAAAATAACACATGTATATTTCATATCTGCCGGCCATTCCTTTCTTTGTGGCGAATCATAGATTCTACCGCTTAAGCTTGTTATATTTTAATTAAAAAAAAAAAGAATAAAGAAATAAGAATCCCCTACATGTTGTCTGACGAACTAAATGACTTTGCAAACAGTTAAATCAATCGTTAATATCTATGAAAAGCCGTTTATTTTTTGGTATAATGTTTTAAGCGTTGATGCCACGTATAAAAAAGAACGTATCTTTTCCTTTCCTTTTTTTATATCCTTCCTTTCTTCCATTCTCTTCTTCTCTTCTTCTTCTTCTTCTTCTTCTTGCCCTTCTTCTTCTTCTTCTTCTTCTTCTTCTTCTTCTTCTTCTTGCCCTTCTTCTTCTTGCCCTTCTTCTTCTTCTTCTTCTTCTTCTTCTTCTTCTTCTTCTTCTTCTTCTTCTTCTTCTTCTTCTTCTTCTTCTTCTTCTCTTCTTCTTGCCTTCTTCTTCTTCTCTTCTTCTTCTTCTTCTCCCTTCTTCTTCTTCTGCCCTTCTTCTTCTTCTTCTTCTTCTTCTCGCCCTTCTTCTTCTCGCCCTTCTTCTCACCCTCCTCATTCTTCTCGCCCTTCTTCTTCATGACTTGACATAATGTCTTTCAGTTTTTAATTCAACCGTTAAGATAACTTCACGCATATCAATCAACCATTCCAAATTGGTGAACGCAGACAGTGAATAAATTAAAGCCCGCCATTTAAGTTTCGTTTGGTGTACGAGAATTAATTTTGCAATTATTAATAATTACATTTAATACGCCACGAGAAATATAAGAATGCATACACACACACACACACACACACACATATATATATATATATATATATATATATATATATATATATATATATATATATAATTTTTTTAAATTTTTTGTATTTATTATAAATTTCCACACAATTGGTGTTTCTCAGCTTTAATGGAAATGCGATTAGCACGCATTCAATTCTGCTTTTCTTTTTTGTCTTGGAGCAACTGATAATTCAGATTTTCACCCTAGCGTTTTAATTAGTCAAACACAAGGCCATAAACCGCCTAACAATATATATTAGGTTGGTTGGTTGTTTGGTGTCTTGCTTTACGGCATATCAACCCTTTTTGGGTCATTTAATGCCGAATTAATTCATTTTGATATTCGGTCGCTTACAGTACCTGTTGTTACTTAAATGGTCACCCATTTAAGTATTGAATAGGCTCATCGCTGCTTAACTTCGGTGATCTTGCTTTCAACGTAGCTTGACCGTAAGCATATATATATATATATATATATATTATATATATATATATGTGTGTGTGTGTGTGTGTGTGTTAGGGGCACCTCATGTGGTGTAATTGTCAGCAAGCTAGATTCGCAGACCATTGTTAGTGAGTTCGATTCTCAATAGGCGCCCCATACTTCTGGCCTTGTGCCACATCTAAGCTAAGCTTAGCTTCCTACCAAGGAATACTACGGATTAACAGACAGTTACTGATACTACAATCTTTCTAAAGAAATACTACAGATTAACAGACAAGAAGTAACCGTAACAAGGCCTACTACTGAAGATTAACAGACAAGGAATAAGAAGGAATACTACAGATTACAGATGATACTAAATCTTCCTACCAAGGAATACTACAGATTAACAGACAAGGAATAAGTGATACTACAATCTTCCTACCGGTCCTACTAATGAATACTACAGATTAACAGACAAGGAATAAGTGATATTACAATCTTCCTACCAAGGAATACTACAGATTAACAGACAAGGAATAAGTGATACTACAATCTTCCTACAAGGAATACTACAGATAACAGACAAGAATAAGTGGAATACTACAGATTAACAGACAAGGAATAAGTGATATACATCTTCCTACCAAGGAATACTACAGATTAACAGACAAGGAATAAGTGATACTACAATCTTCCTACAAGGATACTACAGATAAGTGATACTACAATCTTCCTACTAATGAATACTACAGATTAACAGACAAGGAATAAGTGATATTACAATCTTCCTACCAGGAATACTACAGATTAACAGACAAGGATAAGTGATACTACAATCTTCCTACCAAGGAATACTACAGATCAACAGACAAGGAATAAGTGATACTACAATCTTCCTACCAAGAATACTACAGATTAACAGACAAGGAATAAGTGATACTACAATCTTCCTACCAAGGAATACTACAGATTAACAGACAAGGAATAAGTGATACTACAATCTTCCTACCAAGGAATACTACAGATTAACAGACAAGGAATAAGTGATACTACAATCTTCCTACAAGAATACTACAGATTAACAACAAGGAATAAGTGATATTACAATCTTCCTACCAAGGAATACTACAGATTAACAGACAAGGAATAAGTGATACTACAATCTTCCTACTAATGAATACTACAGATTAACAGACAAGGAATAAGTGATATTACAATCTTCCTACCAAGGAATACTACAGATTAACAGACAAGGAATAAGTGATACTACAATCTTCCTACAAGGAATACTACAGATCAACAGACAAGGAATAAGTGATACTACAATCTTCCTACTAATGAATACTACAGATTAACAGACAAGGAATAGTGATATTACAATCTTCCTACCAAGGAATACTACAGATTAACAGACAAGGAATAAGTGATACTACAATCTTCTACCAAGGAATACTACAGATTAACAGACAAGGAATGATACTACAATCTTCCTACCAAGGAATACTACAGATCAACAGACAAGGAATAAGTGATACTACAATCTTCCTACTAATGAATACTACAGATTAACAGACAAGGAATAAGTGATATACAATCTTCCTACCAAGGAATACTACAGATCAACAGACAAGGAATAAGTGATACTACAATCTTCCTACCAAGGAATACTACAGATTAACAGACAAGGAATAAGTGATACTACAATCTTCCTACCAAGGAATACTACAGATCAACAGACAAGGAATAAGTGATACTACAATCTTCCTACTAATGAATACTACAGATTAACAGACAAGGAATAAGTGATATTACAATCTTCCTACCAAGGAATACTACAGATCAACAGACAAGGAATAAGTGATACTACAATCTTCCTACAAGGAATACTACAGATTAACAGACAAGGAATAAGTGATACTACAATCTTCCTACCAAGGAATACTACAGATCAACAGACAAGGAATAAGTGATACTACAATCTTCCTACTAATGAATACTACAGATTAACAGACAAGGAATAAGTGATATTACAATCTTCCTACCAAGGAATACTACAGATCAACAGACAAGGAATAAGTGATACTACAATCTTCCTACTAATGAATACTACAGATTAACAGACAAGGAATAAGTGATATTACAATCTTCCTACCAAGGAATACTACAGATCAACAGACAAGGAATAAGTGATACTACAATCTTCCTACTAATGAATACTACAGATTAACAGACAAGGAATAAGTGATATTACAATCTTCCTACCAAGGAATACTACAGATCAACAGACAAGGAATAAGTGATACTACAATCTTCCTACTAATGAATACTACAGATTAACAGACAAGGAATAAGTGATATTACAATCTTCCTACCAAGGAATACTACAGATCAACAGACAAGGAATAAGTGATACTACAATCTTCCTACTAATGAATACTACAGATTAACAGACAAGGAATAAGTGATATTACAATCTTCCTACCAAGGAATACTACAGATCAACAGACAAGGAATAAGTGATACTACAATCTTCCTACAAGGAATACTACAGATTAACAGACAAGGAATAAGTGATACTACAATCTTCCTACCAAGGAATACTACAGATCAACAGACAAGGAATAAGTGATACTACAATCTTCCTACCAAAGAATACTACAGATTAACAGACAAGGAATAAGTGATACTACAATCTTCCTACCAAGGAATACTACAGATCAACAGACAAGGAATAAGTGATACTACAATCTTCCTACCAAGGATACTACAGATTAACAGACAAGGAATAAGTGATACTACAATCTTCCTACTAATGAATACTACAGATTAACAGACAAGGAATAAGTGATATTACAATCTTCTACCAAGGAATACTACAGATTAACAGACAAGGAATAAGTGATACTACAATCTTCCTACCAAGGAATACTACAGATTAACAGACAAGGAATAAGTGATACTACAATCTTCCTACCAAGGATACTACAGATTAACAGACAAGGAATAAGTGATACTACAATCTTCCTACCAGGAATACTACAGATTAACAGACAAGGAATAAGTGATACTACTTCCTACCAAGGAATACTACAGATTAACAGACAAGGAATAAGTGATACTACAATCTTAGGAATACTACAGATTAACAGACAGGAATACTACAGATTAACAGACAAGGATAAGTGATACTACAATCTTTCTACATAGGAATACTACAGATTAACAGACAAGGAATAAGTGATACTACAATCTTCCCACCAAGGAATACTACAGATTAACAGACAAGGAATAAGTGATACTACAATCTTTCTACATAGGAATACTACAGATTAACAGACAAGGAATAAGTGATACTACAATTTCTACAAGGAATACTACAGATTAACAGACAAGGAATAAGTGATACTACAATCTTCCTACCAAGGAATACTACAGATTAACAGACAAGGAATAAGTGATACTACAATCTTCCTACCAAGGAATACTACAGATTAACAGACAAGGAATAAGTGATACTACAATCTTCCTACCAAGGAATACTACAGATTAACAGACAAGGAATAAGTGATACTACAATCTTCTACCAAGGAATACTACAGATTAACAGACAAGGAATAAGTGATACTACAATCTTCCTACCAAGGAATACTACAGATTAACAGACAAGGAATAAGTGATACGACCAGGAATACTACAGAACAGACAAGGAAATAAGTGATACTACAATCTTTACCAAGGAATACTACAGATTAACAGACAGTGATACTACAATCTTTCTACCAGGAATACTACAGATAACAGACAAGAATAAGTGATACTACGATCTTCCCACCAAGGAATACTACAGATTAACAGACAAGGAATAAGTGATACTGCAATCTTCCTACCAAGGAATACTACAGATTAACAGATAAGGAATGTGATACTACAATCTTCCTACCAAGGAATACTACAGATTAACAGACAAGGAATACGTGATACTACGATCTTCCTACCAAGGAATACTACAGATTAACAGACAAGGGAAGTGATACTACAATCTTCTACCAAGGAATACTACGATTAACAGACAAGGAATAAGTGTTACTACATCTTCCTACCAAGGAATACTACAGATTAACAGACAAGGAATAAGTGATACTACAATCTTCCTACCAGGAATACTACAGATTAACAGACAAGGAATAAGTGATACTACAATCTTTCTACCAAGGAATACTACAGATTAACAGACAAGGAATAAGTGATACTACAATCTTTCTACCCAGGAATATTACAGATTGACTGACACGGAGCATCTCGGGATACGACGTTATTTCTCCCTGATAACTACTTCAAGGAATACATCGACTTTATAAAATGGCAACTAGGATTGTAACATGATGAAAGTAGTTGAATGTTACCGCAATTAATTAGGCATTTATTTTTGCTTCGTTATTTTCGCCTTGTTAAGACAGAAACTGAATTTCTGTAAGGTGGTGAAAAATATGCCTATCGATGTTCCTCGAATCTTGCGGAACTTTTACAGTCTTCAAAAGTGGCAACAGTGATGTTAGTGACAAGTAATGTTCCGTCAAAGCTGTCAACCCGCGAACTGAAGAGCGCCGTGATTAGCTCGGCCTCGTGAATCGAGCAGATCAGAGACGGACAACAACGCGGACAGAATTTCCCTGATAACGATGCTATCATCACAGATGTGGATTAATTTGTTCATCAGTTAAGTTTCCCCCGTCTCTCTCGAGACATTTCGCTCATCTCTCAACTTTTACACTTGCAGTCTTATTTTATATCAACATTCTAAATCAGTTGGAGGCACTCGTTGTATAATGGTCATCAACGTAGAAAATGGACTCGGCGACACGGGTTCAAATTCTGGATGGGTCTGTTTTGCATTTCCTATCGCGCTAATACCCTTATGGAATATATGGGCCAAACTATTCTCCAGCAACCAGTCTAGGAGAAAGAAACCGCTGAATTCCAATCTGGTAAACTCCGTCCAAGAAAACGACATTGCGTCACATCCTACTCATGCGGAGGGGTATATATATATATATATATATATATATATATATATATATATATAACACTAAAAGTGGAGGTATCATATGTAATTAGGAAGGTAATATTTTATTATGGAATAAAATATGAAATAAAGGGGGATACACGAAGGCCTTTTCGACCGGTACTTTTCAAGTATATACACGAATAAAAGTTTTATTCGTACCGGTCGAAAAGGCCTTCGTGTATCCTCCCTTTATTTTATATTTTATTCTATAATAAAATATTACCTCCCTAATTACATATGATTCCTCCACTTTTAGTGTTATATAAGTTCTCCTGTACCAAATATATATATATATATATATTATATATATATTATATATATATAATTGTGGTAGACTGGGTCTTTAGTCTTGGCAAGGAAACTAGTATAGAAGAAGGAAACCTCTGAATTCAAACCAGCTGTGCTCTACTTAAAAATTGACGTTACATCCTTTTCGTAGCGGAGTTGTTGTGTAAATACGTACTATTACTAATACTACTAATACTAAATACTATTAATAATACTGCTACTACAGTAAGTTTGTAAGTAATGTAACTTTAAAAACACTGGGTAAATTCGTGTTTTAGACTAAATCTATTATTAAAAATGTTCTAACACGTCAGGATCTGAGAGATTGTAATATATGTCCCTAGTGGATACACAAAAGGTTTTCTTTCAACGCCTTAACATCAAACCAGGCGTTATTTAGAATTACCACAAAAGCAATGGCACACAGTGAGGGGTGGAGTGGGGGTGGAGGATTCCCGTGCATAAAATGTTGAATTTATTACAGAGAAAAGAGACGCCAAGACTAAAAGCAAACAATTGGTGCGAAAATCAGGGAATTTTATGTCTGACAGCAAGGTCAGAGGTCAACTGAAACCGATTGAACCGATAACCAAGGGATTTATTCCTATTCTGCGTCCAGAACTTTCCTGGGACTCTCAAAACTGAAAACTAGGCTGATCGAATAAACAATGTGCTAACAGTGTATGAAAGAATGGTATATACAAGATCTCTCTTAAAATTCACTTTTGTACATTCTTATTTCGATTTTTCTAGCAGATCTGAGTGCTGTAAGTTTACTCGAAGTACTGAAACTCTAAGGAACATATAAAGAAATATATTATCATATGAAACCGACTCTCTCTCTCATAAAGTTAAGAAGCCGAAATTGAATTTATTCTAATAAACTACTGAAAAATAAACTCGGTATTATAGTCATCATTTACTACGACGAAAAATACTACGACAGTATTATGAATGGAAACAAACACCGAACTTTCCCTGACCATTAGACACCCGTGGAGATAAGGTCAATTGGCCGTAACGAAGAGCACACGGCCTGTGTGAGGTGATACTCCCTTAACACTGACCAACGAAAGAACTACTAGAATCCTGCGTGGATGTGATAAACAGAAACCCCAAAACGTTTACACGCGCGCCGAACGAAGTTAGCGACCAGAGTATAAGTTTTAATAGTGCACCCACGGTGTAAGACGCAAGTGTAAAGCCCACAGTGTAAAGACGCACAGAAAGCGCATTGTGAAGAAGGACCCCACAATGTTACGTATACGATTTAGTGTCGTGAAACAGACGGTAATTTATGAGGAAGTGCGTCCCGGTCTCCCGCCTCAAAAACCGCTACCCGGTGACTATCAAAATAACAACCCCAGCTCATCGTAATTCTTGTTTATTTATCGTAATTTGTCGTAATTCTTGTTTAGATATGAAGATAGATATATAGTTTTGAATAGACTGAGATAGATAAACAAACAAAATAATATAGATAGATACGAACAAATAGAGATAGATATTTTCGACAAGTAAATGTATTGGGGGGGCCGCTTCTTTTTTTTGTCGTAATTCTTGTTTATTTAAACTAAAAACAAGACATTAAACAAACATGAATAAAAAAAAAATCTTAGTATTTAAAGTAATATAGATAAATATGACCAAATTGAGATAGATAGATGGATAGTTTTGAATAGACTGAGCTGGGTCGTTATTTTAATAGTCACCGGGCAGCAACTCTTGAGGCAGGAGACCGGGATGCACTTCCTCATAAATTACCAAACAGACCGCTAAGTAACAGTATGGTGAGAAGTTCCATTAAAAAATATACAAGATAAAACGAAGTTCTAAATAGTCTTGCACAAAGCCGTAACCCGACAACTGTATGATCGATCTGTTTATAGTAGTGCAGACCTTTTCTAGATGAGATATTACTACCAAGGAAGCGTGTGCAAAAAAAAAAAAACAAAAAAAACTCTGAAGAAGCAACTACATACAAAACGTAAATATAAACGTACAGTCTACATCATTTCCTAACCTCTAAGCAGAAAATAACCCTAGACAGGTTGATATGTCGTTAAGATCAATCAATCATATTCAGAGCATTGTATAGTATTCAGAGCATTTTAGCTCTGTTGGTAGAGCCCCCCTTGGAATCTCAAGGTTCTTAGTTCGATACCAGCCCCCGCCAACTCAGGTTTTGAGCAGCACAGATTGAGCAATCTGATCTGCGCGGTAAGGTGGGGAGCGGATGGATGGTGTGGCGCTCCACTTTAACAAAACAATCTCAGTGGTCTAGCGCTAGTGAAAAGGGGATATACTTCCTCAGTATTTCGCTGATACCGATAATAGGCCACACTCCCAAGTTTATTTTGCTTATATATATATATATATATTATGGACTCTCTCGTCGATTTTCGACGCATGAGGGTTCACACACACAATAAACACCCACACAGTGATTTGTTTATAGTGGTGACGGCTTGTGTTGGGCCATCCACACTTTTTGGCACAGTTGATAGGAAATAATTGGTGCATCAAGGGTTGCCACAAACCCAATCAACGACCGACCTCAGGAATTTTGAATTCAGAGTTATCCCTCTCCTAGACTGGTTACCTACCCAAGGCTGAAGGGCCCAGTCTACCCTACTATTTAACCCATAGCTAAAGGGAGAATATATGGATTCATACCTTTCCCAAGGGTATTAGCGCTATGTGAAATGCCAACAGCTTCGTCTAGGAATTGAACTCGAATCAACAATTCCATTTTCCACGAATCTAACCACTAGACCACGCGTCTCCATATATATATATATATTATATATATATATATATATATATATATATATATATTTACCACGAGCAGAATGCGACACAAGGTCAATTTCTTAACGGTTTGAATTCAGAGTTTTTCTCCTCCTAGACTGATTACCAATCCAAGGTTAAAGAGCCCAGTCTGTCCTACTATTTACCCATAGCTGGAGGGAGAATATATGGATTCATACCTTTCTCAAGAGTATTAACGCTATGTGAAATGCAAACAGCCTCGTCCAGGATTTGAACTCGGGTCGACGACTCCATTTCCTACGACTCTAACCATTACACCACGCATCTCCCAACTACTTTTACATCTAATGACGTAGATAAACTTGAATATACAACGAAGATACAATGAACGCATAATGTACATATTCAATAGCTACACAATATATATAAATAAATATAAACGTACAGTGTAAGCCATTCCCTATCCTCTATACCTAAAATAACCCTAGACGGTTTGAAATGCCGTTAAAATCAATTAATCAGCTAATCAATAGTAACCAGAGCATTTGTCTACGTATATTGATAAACGTGTTCCTTAACAGTACAACCGTTATCATTTTACAACACCTTCTGGTTAAAAATGAGACCGTCCAGATCGTTCAAGATGAAATCTAAAAATGTAAATCCTGATTATCTGGTGTTGCTTATCCGCTGAATTCTTATTTCTTATGAGTGGCGTCATCTCAGCTAAATAATGGACATTCCGTTTTTATTATAAAGAAAGAAAGGGGAAAAATGGATGTGTTACACACAGAAAAATATTATAAGAAAGAACGAGAGCAGGAAAATAAAGAGAGAAGGGGTTAAGCGCGCGCGCGGAAGCGATAACGCTAATCTGTTTAATCGAACATAATAAAAAGAGGAAAAGAAAGACAAGAAAAATAAAGGAGAGAGAGAGAGAGAGAAGAGAGAGAGAGAGAGAGAGAGAGAGAGAGAGAGAGAGAGAGAGAGAGTTAAGTGAAGATTATAAAACTTTTTACATATTGAAGTATATCTTAAATAAACATATCAGACATTGTAATAATTGAATTATCATACCTTGGTATATCCACAGGTTCTGCTAGTAAGAAAATAAAACTCTTAATAAACAGCTACACTAGAAATGTACATATAAACGTACATGGTACCCCCTTCCTTAACCTCTGGGCATAAAATAACCCTGAACGGGTTGATAAAAGTAAAATGTGGTGGGATGGCCTATTATCGGTATCAACCGTTCAACGATGGAGTCTATCACCTTTTCGCTAGTGCTAGACCAGGGAGATTGTTTTTGCCACACCTACCATCAGCTTCCCATTTTGTCGCACAGAAGCTGTGCTACTCATGGGCTCAGTTGGCGAGGGCCGGTGTCGAACCCGGAACCTTGTGGTTTCTAGGCGGATGCTCTACCGATTGAACTACCGTTAAAATCAATCAATCGGCAAATCGACAGTATTCAGATCATTTGTCTATGTATTATATCTATTGAAGTAGATGCACTTGAAGATACAATGAAGGCGTAACCAGAAGAATATTGATTGTAACATTTATTGCAGAAATATGTTGTACGTTCGATAACTTCTTTATATTTCCCGGGTTTCATTTTTCAAAACTAAAGGAGCAGATGGTGTGACGTCAATCTTTCCAGTGGTGTGGGTCTGTCTGCGTCGGAAGTTATTAGAGGATATTATTGTTTTTATCTAAACCACTAATCCTATCTTTAAGATTCTAATTGTGAATGTCCACTGACGCAGGAAAGAAATCACACCACTGGCCATTGTTGATAGATAGATAGATAGATATGAACAGAAGGAGATCGCTATCTACATAGAAATATATTAAAATGATAATAATAGATAGATAGATATGAACACAATGAGGTCATCTTCATAGAAAGATATTAAATAATGAAATATATATATATATATATATATATATATAGATAGATAGATATGAGATCGCTAGATATTTACAGAGATATATTAAAATAAGGAAAATAATATATATATATATATATATATATATATATATATATATATATATATGAGGTTAAGTAAACAAACAAATGTGTTTATTTTTATATGGCTTTAAGCCGACAATTTTTGGAGGATATGTGCTTAATTGAAGTCATACCTAATTTTGAAAATTAATTAGTTAATAATTAATGAATTTAGGCGGGCTTATATGTTCAAATGTAAGGCTCGATTTGTTTAGCCTTACATTTGAACATATATGCCCGCCTAAATTCATTGATTATTAACTAATTAATTTTCAAAATTAGGTATGACTTCAATTAAGCACATATCCTCCAATATATATATATATATATATATATATATATAATAGTATATATAGAGAGAGAGAGATGAGCAGAATAAGATCGCTCGCTATCTACATAGAAATATATTAAATATAATGAAATATATAAATAGATAGATAGATATGATCATAATAAATACACTAATGTACAGAAAATTACTAAACAGCAGATATGCTGTCAGTGTATCTCAGTCGATAGAGTTAAATAAATAAGGACACAAGTTTAATACTTAGCTCTTTTTAATTGTTACTTTTTAGAGGTAAAAAAGAAAATAAATTAAATTAATATTTTTTATCACTTTAACGCAATAAGCAATTAAGAAATGAATTTGAGTTTTTGTCTTATGTACAAAACAGTTTTTAGAAAAATAAGTTATGGATTACATTTTTAAAATAATATTTTAAATGTAAAACAATGTTTAAAAATCCAAAAATAAATATTGTAATATACAAATTCTCGGTGATGTTTTTAATTCTATAAATTATTTTCCTCTTACACTCTCTCTTACCCACTCACTCCCTGGTGTTCTTAAAATCTTTTTTAGTCCTGTCATGGACCGGGTACTTTTCCTAGCATATAATATATATATATATTATTATTATTTATATTTTTACTTGAAGGCAATTACAATGCGTATATCGCATAAAATTTGATAACTATAGAAGATAATAATGACAAGTGATTTTCGGTAAAGAATTATTCGGTGTGTAGAACATCGTACAGACTGTTTCAACTTTATTAAGTCTCATCGGCGATGTATACTAACGATTTCCCTCCGACAGAAATCGAGGATAGTCAGAAACCATGCCTCGGCCACGATACAGAACGGGACAATTCCTTGCGAAATTAACCTGTCAATGATACTGATACGTCTCTACCATATGAGGTAAGGTTATCCAAAAATCTTTATATATATGTGTGTGTGTGTGTGCGTGCGCGCACGAGTGAGTACATTTTGTAAAAACTTGTTTGGTTAAGGGCCACGAAAAAGTTATTTTTGATAGTCTTTTTTTTGTATTGTTTTCTCTCTAGTCCAAAAGTGAACGTAATTAGAGCGATGACTGGTGTTCGAACTCACAATGATGTTGCAATCTAGCACTTTAGCCACAACACAAAGAGGGCCTATCCTCTCTCTGCTTGGTTAAAGACCACGGAACATTTCTTTTTTGATAATCTTTTTTCTCTAGTTTTTTTGTGCTAGTTTCTTTATGAGAGAATCCGATTGATAGAGGAGGTGCCACAAATCGAAGACGATCGATGGATGTGATCGAGAGCGCTTGGGAGCAAATTTGGGTCACTTCCTCGATCAATTGAAACTCAAGGAAACTAACATGAAATCTAAAGAAAAAAAAATCATCAAAAAGAAATGTTCCGTGGTCTTTAACGAAACAGAGAGGCTGAGTTTTCGTTGCGTAGAGGCCACAGTGCTGGACTGTGACGTCGTTGTAAGTGAATTCGAACACTAGTAGTGCTATTACATTCAATTTCGAACTAATATCATTGGGAAAGGTATTAACCCCATCAACCCAGCTATGAATTGAATAGTACCAGTTCTTCTAAAAGAATTTGGCATTAAATAACCCACAAAGATTGATATGCCATTAAACAAAGAAAAGAAAGAAAGCTTAACCAAACATGTTTAAACAATAATGTGCGGTCAAAGTATACACGAGGCCGGTTTAGCTCAGTCGGCAGAGCACCCGCCTAAGGATCTCAAGGTTCCGGGTTCAATTCCCTTACCCGTCAGCTCAGCGCATTAGTAGTCTTAGCTTAGGAAATCTATTCTCTGCATGAAAGTGGGGAGCAGCAAAAAAAAAAAAAAAAATATTTAAAAATATCTATCGCCATCGAAAAAACACCCTCGCTGATCATCTGTGGTGTGGGCTAGCCTATCTTATCTTTCTTAAAAAAAAAACTCGTCCAAGATTACTTGTGTACTGCTACTTAGGGCAGTGGTAGATCATTACGAGACGTATATTAAGACCTCGATTCTTAGCACACTGTTGTGAAGTATTATGATAGCGCGAACCTACTAGACAGCTCCACCTCAGATGCTAAAACAATCTCCATGGTCTAGCGCTAAAAAGGGGATAGACTCCCTCGCAGATGGCTTTTAGGCGACTTTGTTGATACCGACAATGCCAGTTTGACACGGATTGCTAATCCACGAAGCAATAATAAAATCGATTTAAAAAGTGCTCATAAAAAGAGCTAAATATACGTTTTTTTAAAAAGTGCAGTTCTTGCAGGAGCTAAAGAAAGCATGGCAGAGATCCAGGGGTAGAGTGGAGAATCATAAAAAGGGAACTTTCGCATAGGAAACGAAAACCCCTGTACTAAATGAGAAACTAAAAATGGGAATGCAGAGACCAGGGAAGATATTGAACTCGATATGAGTTGACAAACAAGTGTAGGCATTTGAACAAGCATAAATTGTGCCAGGTAGGTCTGGCATTACGTAGGGTGCACACCCACGTACTTAAGAATGGGTACATATTAATAACAGTAGATGGCTGGAATAAGCAATAATTCCCTGAAGAATTGCTAAGTCAAGAAACTGCAGTTGGAAATTTTATTACATTCGCTTAAAAAAACGTATATATATATATATATGAGTGAGTGATGAAATCTCCCTTACGATGTAATAATTTACAATGGTCGTCATTGATACTCAATGTGGCTCCCTTAGTGCTAGGGACACAGAGCGAAAATAGATTTGAAAAAGATAAAGATTTAGTGAAATGAATAATAGTCTATTTCAGTCTATTTATATTCTAAATTATATATATATATATATATATATATATATATATATAATAATGGACTTCTCGTCGAGTTTGACGTATGAGGGTGCTGTGTTATAAAAAGTATAGAGTTTGAAGCTGTATTTACCAAGATAGAAATGAACAAAGAATGGAACGTTATTTTTTTTTTTTCAGAATACAAGGGGTCTCTAAAGTAAAAATTCGATACATTTTTGATACACCTTGTATACACATACACACACACACATATATATATATATATATATATTAATATATTATATATATGTGTTATATGAGAAGTAAACAAACAATGTGTTTTGATATGGCTTTATTTAGCCGACAATTTTTGGGAGAATATGTGCTTAATTGAAGTCCTACCTAATTTTGAAAATTGATTAATTAATAATTAATGAATTAGGCGGGCATACCTATTCAAATGTAAGGCTAAACAAATCGAGAAAAATCAATCTCTGTATGTACATTTCGGCCTATTAGGCCTCATTAGCAGAGCTATAGACAGAAAGACCGCTTTGTGTGTGATTCGAACCCTGACTGTTCCATGTACACTTAGTTGAAAAATGACAAAAAATACTAAAAGTCAACAAGTTCAGACAAAAGTTGAATTATTTAAAGAGATAATGAAATGCAGCTGTTTTTTTTAAGACAGAAGATCCAAAAAACAAAAAAGAAGAAATCAGATGAAAGAGAAAAAAAAAAGGAAAAGTTAAAAGTTGAGCTAACAAATTGAAAGTGAGACTTTAATACGCCATCTTCATCTGCAATATGTAGCGTAAGACACACACACACACACACACACACACACTCTCTCTCTTACTCTCTCTCTCTCTCTCTCTCTCTCTCTCACGTACACATACAGAGAGTCTCTTGCTCACACGCACACACATCTTCATCTGAAATATGTAGCGTAAGACACACAGACAGAGAGCACACACACACACACATAGACGCTCTAGCTCACACGCACACACTAACGCGCACGCACGCACACACGCACACACACAGACTCTACTCTCACACACACACACACACACACACACACACACATACACTAACGTGCGCGCGCACACACACACACACACACACAGAGACAAACGCCAATACACACAGGCAAGCGCATTATATACGCACACAGTTGCACACATAAACGTATGTGTACACACACAACACACACACATACTCATACACAAACAAACTCAATACACGCACATAAACGCACACATCACACACACAAACAAATGGAAATACATGCACATAAACGCACACAAACGCACCGATAAACGCAGACACACACAAACACACATATAAATACACGCACACACGCACACACATTAGAAGCGCCGTGTGACCAGTTCATGTAAGTTGAAAGTGTTGATAGAGGATTGTTGCAGAAATTGAAGAAAATCTGCAGTCGATGTAAATGACAGCTGTAGATTCTGATGAAATCGAAGGAAGCAGAGGGGGGTGGGTGGGGATGGAGTCGAGCACCAGCTAAATGCTAATCGACAGTGGACAAGAGGAAAGTAACTTTGAGGAGCGCGTGCCGTTCGTTTAATCAAGAGCGGTTATGTTTTCATAAACAACTTGCCCACGAGAGAGCGGGCGTTTGACGGCGGTACACGCGAGAGGCGGGATGAAATCGTGCCTAGGCACTGTCTTCCTGTTTAGAAAACGGAAAACATAGACCCATATAAAGATAGATAGATGGATAGATAGATAGATCATTAGTACGTAGGTAAATTAGTTATATGATCATCATATGCGCAGATACATGGAAGAGAATATATATACATATATAATATATATATATATATATATATATACACACCAATCACTTCCGCACGGGCAGGTTGTGACAAAAGGTCAATTTCTTAAGCGGAGTTTTGCATGTTTGAATTTAGAATTTCATGTACAGATATACACACTTTTGAAACTATATATAAATTAAACGTATACATTGAATAAACTTTATATGTAGATATAGATAAGAAACACCTAATATACATACATATATATATATAGAGAGAGAGAGAGGGGGGGAGAGAGACAGACAGACATAAAGACAGAGATAGATGAACAGACTTAGATAAATATATCGATATGAACTGGCTGGGATAGATAGATAGATAGAGATGAGAGAGACAGAGACAGACAGACAGAGAGAGACAGACAGAGAGACATATATATATATAATATATAATATATATATTATATATATATAAGGGAGAGAAAGATAGATGGAGACGAGAGATTGATAATTAAATATGGATAGTCTGTTATTGATAGATAGATGAATAGATATAAAAAGTCTGAGAGAAAAAGAGGAGAGAGGAAAACACACACACACACACACACACACACACACACACATATATATATATATATATATATATATATATATATATATATATGAGAGAGAGAGAGATGGATGGATAGACGTACGCATTATACATATGTAAGAATGTCGTTAGGAGTGTGAGGAATTTATATGTTTGTGCATGTGCGTGCCTAGACTTTAGTTAAGAGCAGAATGTCGGTATAGACTGATAATAAATTTGAGAGAGACACCAATATAGACTATTTATGCGAAGAGATCTTTGTTTATCAATTTCTTTCAGTCTTCTCGTATATCTATCAATCTATATCCAGTGCATGTCTATATATCATTCTTTCTTTCTCTCGGTCTATTCAAAACTCAGTTTGCATGCACACACACACACACACACACACACGCACACACACACACACATATATATATATATATATATTCGTATTTATTTGAGTGTTGGATAATTGAAAATAAAGTGCTCGATTACGGGTGTAAGAGGTATATTTATTTGTTATAGAGTGAAACATATTTAAGGTGCGATGGCTACCATTGGTTTCAAAGCAGCGTATTAGCCATTTATCATCAGTGAATAATACGCTGCTTTGAAACCAATGGCCAAAATTGAACCTTAGATGTATTACACTCTATAGTATATATATATATATATATATATATATATATATTGCAGATATATCTGTCTCTTCATACATTTTGGATGTTTCTCTCTCTCTCTCTCTCTCTCTCTCTCTCTCTCTCTGTGTTAATCTACCGATATACGTATCTACTGATTGATGGACTAGGAAATTAATGCAAATATCAATTCCTGTCTATCTCTTGGTTCAGTGGATATATTTAAATACTGTACGCTTCTTTCTCTTGATATAAAGTAAAGTTATAACCAGATCTACTCGTATTATATATATATATATATATATATATATATATGTATATATGTACGGGCAAAAATGCATAATAATATAAAAGGACACAGTCCCAGTGTTTTTTTCTTCCACCACCATTTCCAGCTAACTGTAAATACATTTCAATATTTTCTTGGAAACGAATTACACTGTATGGGGTACATGGTAGGAGTTTGACGGCTTTAGTTGTTCATAGATAAAAACTTTACAATTTATTAAGAAAGTTTAGTTGGGACCCATTAAATTTCACGGACTCATTCAAATTAAATCCGTGCGTCCAAGGACGTACTAAATTTTAAAAAAACTATCAGTATCACTGTCCGGGTATATATATGTAAATTTTGAAAAAAAAAAAAAAAATACAACGCCACTGCAGCAGAGAAGGTATATATATATATTTACCAACCCCTCCGCACGAGCAGGGTGTGACACAAGGTCAATTCTTAAGCGGAGTTTAATAGGTTTGAATTCAGAGTTTTCCTTCTCCTAGACCGGTTGCCTAACCAAGGTTAAAGAGCCCAGTCTACCCTGCTATTTGCCCATAGCTGGAGGGAGAGTTGGATCCATACCTTTCCCAAGGGTATTAGCGCTAAGTGAAATGCAATTACCACATCCAGGATTTGAACTCGAGGCGACGAGTCCATTTCCTAAGACTTTAGCCATTACACCATGCGCTTCCAGAGAAGGTATATAACTCAGAAGAATATGTAATTGTGAACACGATTTCCATTACTTAGATTTACTGTGCACGATCATCAGACGGGAAAGTGCACGTAGCACTTTTACGTCTGATGATTGTCTCCCCCCCATATGGAACTTTAAATTACGGAATTCGTATTCATAATTATACATATATATATATATATATAATATATATATGTGTGTGTGTGTGTGTGTATATATTCATCAGTTAAATTATCCCTCTCGTTTGTAGGTGTGCTGATGACACTGGTTAGGAACTCTGACTGATGAAAAATCGGTTGGGTTTTGAGGTTGCCTGCTAAGTCTAATCACACTGAGGAGACGTGGTGATATATCGAAACACTGTGTCTGTGGATGACTATATATATATATATATATATATATATATATATATAGAATTAAACAAAAGACACATCTCCTGTTTAACAATTTTATTTTTGATCTTTTCGAGTTTTCTGGCCAACTTTTTAATATTTGAGTGGAATTCGTGGATAAGTCCACCAAAGTTCAGGTCCCGAGTACTTTCACAACACCTAAAATTTCATTCATCCCCACTCTAATTACCTAAATATTCTAACGGAAAATACACACATTCTGCACAAAGAAAAAAATAAACAAAAACTCCAAATTCTAGAAGCTCGATATATAAAACAATACAAACCATCATTGAACAAAATTAATTTCCAGTGCAGTACACACATTTTAAAATGCCTATAACACCTTTCTCGACAATTCTTCTCCTTCCAGCCTCGATATTAATATAATTTAAAAAAAAACTGGAACACATCACCCCTGATGATATCACTTCGAAGTACCGAAAGTACTCGGGACTGAACTTTGGTGGACTTATCCACGAATTCCACCCAAATATTTAAAAGTTGGCCAGAAAAGTCGAAAGATCAAAATAAAATTGTTAAACAGGAGATGTGTCTTTTGTTTAATTCTACATGTATAAATGAAAGAATGCTGCCCAAATACACACACACACACACACACACACACACACACATATATATATATATATATATATATATATATATATATAAGCAATAATAATATTAGTAATAGTAATAGTGGAAAAGAGTTAAGGGTCTACCATGCTCTCAAACTCAATGATCTCTTATACTTAACTTAGTCATATCATTCCTTGGTTAAACTGAGATAAATTTCTTTTTTTAATAATAACAGTTTAACGCTATGTTAGGTTCATATTTTTTGAAGTCGGTCTCTAGAATATTATTAGAATTACAGTATTAGATTTTAACTAAACAAATTCAAATCTTTTGGAATAGTTATTAATTTTAAATAGGAGAGATACTGAAATAGAACAGTGAAAAACTATAAATCAGTAATACCAAACTCCTAAAATACAATTAGAATTACATTTTAACTGTTTTCACTAGCTATTATTTATTTAGAATTAGAATTAAGTTAATAATACAGAAATGAGAACTAACGAATAAATAAACGAATAGAATAATCCGCAAGCGGAAATTGGAATACACACACACACACACACACATATATATATATGTATATATATATATATTGGGGAGAATATGTGCTTAATTGAAGTCATACCTAATTTGGAAATTAATTAGTTGATAATTAATGAATTAGGCGAATATATCTGTTTAAATGTGAAGCGTTAACATTCGCCCAATTCATAATTATCAACTAATTAATTTTCAAATTAGGTATGACTTCAGTTAAGCACATATAATTGTCGGCATAGCTATATCAAACAAACTGTTTGCGTACTTTCATATATATATATATATATATATATATATATATATATATATATATATATATATATATATAATAATGATGGAAAAAATGTTAATTTGCTTCATTACAATAATTTATTTCAACCGCATTACTGCAGCTTCTTTAGGTAAGTGCAAAATCATAGATATTACTGAAAATTTTCCCAAGGAACAATGGTTTAAAATTATCAATTTGGGGTGGGGATCTTTTTTTGGTAGTGTAGGCGGGGCTAGGATATTTGAATGAGGTGAGAGGGGCTGGGTGAGGGATATATTTTAGTTAGGTGAATAATTCTCTGGGCTGATTGACAAAATTAGGTTGGGAGTTGAAATATAGTAAATTAGTTATAAAGATGTAAAACAAAAAACAAAAAAAAAAACAAAACAAAAAAAAAACAAAACAAAACAACCACAGATAACATCAAAAACAGAATCCAAACAAAATTTCACAGGTGGTCACTTATTGAAGGGATAGTTCTTCTTTTCTACCAGTTGTTTTTATTTTTTATGGGGGATTTTATCTATTTGGATAAGGAATCTATTTGCCTTTGTCTTTGCTTGCCTTTATAAACATTCTTTTGAAGATTTAATGGTTATTCGTTATTTTTTTCTGCTAATTTTATTGTCTACAGGGATCCCAAGAATATGGTTATCTAGTTGTTTATTTATTGTTTATCTATGTATTGTGTTTTCCATTTGAGAGTCAGTGTACCACCGCATACCCCCGCAACCATATGTATATATACACGTATATATACAGATACCCACACAAGCATACCACATATAGATTTTCTGTCTAAAATCTCCGCACACAGACACACATAAGTTCGTAAGTTAATTTCTAACGAATACACATGTTCATATTATATGCACACAAACATATAGATCCAATGCCTGCACACACACACACACACACACACACACACACAAACACGCGCGCGCATCGCGTACTCACGGATGTAGATATAGTAGAAGTAATGTGTGTAATTCGGCAGTGCCTGGTATCAATTTAAGATTATGTATCCTACCACCCTTATTATGCTATAATATTTTGTACTATGTCCCTGTGTGCTTTTCCCAATTACTCTAGTTTATACATATTTTTGCGTCTACATTTGAAGATTAATTCATTTCTAGTATTCAATATCTTCTTTCTGTCACTAAATTTATTATTTGTATTTTTTTATTTTAAGCAAAGTTATATGTATTTTTTCTTCTAAGCAAACTGGGCACTTACTTCTGAAGTTACTAGAGGTCCTCGATGTCCTTATTATCTGCCATTTAACTTTTGGGGTGAGGTTGTTTTCTTTCAACCTCCAGAAATGTTTGTTTGTTTTTTTTTTTTTTTTTTTTGGGGGGGGGTAGAATGAGTACCTATGGTTGTAGTATCTTTGCTTTCAGCTGCCTGCGGATATGCCAATGTAAGTCCGTTGGTCCGACATGTTTTCTGTGTGGTAGATGGTTGCCCGGTAGACTACGTTTTCCGTTGTGCATCTCCCATCTACCGGACACTCTCTACTATTTCTGCAGTTGCATTTTGCCCCTTCGTCAGGTTTGTCTGAGTGTTGTGTGCCTTTGTGTAATTTTTCTAATTTTTTCTTGTTATGAGTGTTTATGATGCTATCCATGTTACTCGTGCATGAGTAACTGATTTTTGAGGTTTGTCTGTTTAGTATTTTGTGTATGGGGTTATTAGTGTTGAAATGTCTATCTACCAGTTTAAGGAAATAGTTAGCTATGTTAACGTTCGAAAGCTTACAGAAAGGGGGATTGAACCAGATGACCCTCCTGTTTTTCGGTGATCTATTGCTGGGGTTTCTAGATTTGTCTTGGTATGTAAGTTTTTGTGTGCAGCCACTTTTTTTGCAGGGCTTCGTCATAGATATTTTTGGTTTTCTCAAATATTTGCTTATTTGTGAATAGCCTGTTTATTCTCATGTTTGTGGATAGCCTGTTTATTCTCATGTTTGTGGATAGCCTGTTTATTCTAGTGTTAACTAGGTTTGAAAAGTTTTTTCCTTCATTTATTAAATATTTTGCTCTGCCCGTCCATCCACTGGCACTAGGCACATTTAGCTCTCATTACAGTTTGGTTAAACAACACATGGAAAGATCCTAACTACCAGGAATATATATATATATATATATATATATATATATATATATATATATATATAAGTTAAAAGAAAGGAAATGAATCCGACGGTATGAGTATATATAAAAAGATATGAAAACACCACAAAATGCTGTTAAAGTTATAAAATGTTTTCACTTTAACAGCATTTTGTGGTGTTTTCGTATCTTTTTATATATATATATATATATATATATATAATGTCCGCAGATGGGTTACCAAGTCCGTTGGTATTAGGATGATTCTAAGTTGGACCTTTCTTTCAGCAACGAAATGTTAGAGATGTTCCGTTCCAATTTGAGAGCTCGATGTTCAATATTATTGAACAAAGCAATATAATTTGGTAAAGAAAAAGGCTTAAAAATCGGTCATTTTGCGATTATAGATCTATTTCTACCCTGAGGTATCTGTGTATACACAGATCCCAGTAGGTAGAAATAGATCTATAAACAAAAGTTTGAATCTGTTCATATTAATCCATAAAAATGGTTGTGTAATTTATACTATAGAGTAAATGTTGCATGCAAATCTAATATATATATATATATATATATATATATATTATATATAAATGAAAAAAACTCTAAACTTGCTTCATTACAATAATTTATGTATACCTTTCATAAACACACACACACACACACACATATATATATATGTTTATGAAATGTATACGGAAGTTATTTATACTCTTAAAATCACAGAATTACATATACATACATCTTCCCCTACCTCGCTCTCTCTCTCTCTGACAGTGCGTGTCTTTGGAGAGAGATAGCTATCAAACATGACAGACGAATGGAATGTGATTTCCTTTTTTAATTTTTTTTATTTTGTCGTTTTTCGTCTGAGCCAGCGTGTTTCGTGTGAAAAAGTTTTGTTTCTATTTTTCAGAATTAATCAATTACTGGCAAATGCGATCGAATTTAACAACGGAGCCAAAAACTGAAGAGAGAGAGAGAGAGAGAGAGAGAGAGAGAGAATGTGTCTTGTAAAACATGGAAGCCAAATAGAAACTGAAAGGTCGTAGATTAGTGTTCAACAAAAAAACCAAAAAAAAAAAAACCTTAAGAATAAGAAAATGATAATTTCTTTTTTAATAATTCACTGCTTCCCACTCCCTCACATTTATAAAAATGCTACCCATGCAGATCTTTCCCCCCTGGTTCAAGTAAATTACCACAAAAAATGACATATTTTTGGGAATAAAAAATAAAAGTGGTTTTGTCTGGAAAACATATTCATAATTGCTTTGTTAAATGCAGATATTCCAAATATTTTACATTCAACTAGCAGAGCTACTCGGAGCTGCTCGGGATTTAAAAAGTTGAAAATTAATCTCTTACCTATATTCATATATAGACTATTAGGACCTGTGGATATATCACATTATGATCATTTAATTAATACAACGTTTGATATGTTTACTTAAGAGCTATTGAAAAATACTCCAAGAGGTAAAAAGTATAATGATCGTGATTTAACTTTCTCTTACGCTTTTTTTCTTTCTTTCCTTCTTTCCATTATGTTCGATTGAAACAGATTAGCGTTATCGCTACCTTTCCCCTACTCTCTTTCCTCTTTTCTTTCTTTCATTCTTTCTTTTATACAATATTTTTCTGTGTACTATATTCTTTTTCTTAGTTTACTTTCTTTATAATAAAAACGGAATGGTCCATTGGTTTGCTGAGGTGACGACACTCATAAGAAATAAGAATTCGGTGGATAAGCAGCACCAGATAATCAGGGTTTACATCTTGGACAATTTGAACGGTCTCATTTTTAACCAGAGGATATTGTAAGATGATAACGGTCGAAAAATTAAGGAACAAGCGTATTGATATATAGATTAATAAAAATTATTTTATATGTTTGTTTTATGAACTTTTATTCTTTATATATTCTCGTTTTTAAGTTTATTTTATTCTTGATTGCATTTTTCTTTTATTTGCATTTTATTATGTTTTATCTTTAATATATTTTAAAATTGATTTTAATTTATTCCCTTATAATTTTATTTAACTTTTCTTATGGAAAATGCGGGGCAAACAGTTTTTAACCTCCACTCAGAGAAAAATAGGTATTACATAATTGATAGTTAAGCCTGTTAATTATGTAGAGTAGAGCTGATTTTAAAATAACGGTTAGTGGAAAATACGGGAGGGATGATTGACACCCCTTAACCTTATATTGACCTACGCGAGTGGGAAGTTAGCAAAGAGAAAATCAGTCTTTGGGTAAACGCTGAACGAGACGGACTGCAAATGACGGCTCTTGTTCAGTTAGCCAAAATCTCACGCGCGTGTTTGGGATATGGACCTTAAGAAAATAAAATATATATGAGCTCAAAATCAAAAAAAGTTTTGTGTTATTACTAAGAATAAACAAACAACACAAGTAAGAAGATCCAGCCTAGATATATCTACTAGAATAATAGAAGATCTAACAGACCAATCAGAGATAGACAGACCATTTCCAAGTTAAGATGGAATAAGATAAGTATCTAAGTAAAGAAAACAAGTACACTTGTGTGCAGCCACGACCATACGGGTATAATATATACTCTACAGAATGTGTTAATCTAAGACGAATATACAACATAGGATGTATTTTATTGAATAATAAATAGAATACATGTGTATATGAACAAATCCTGGCGGAAACACGTGTTAGTAAATCTATTTTATCCATTCAGCATTTTCTTTCCTTTGTTTATTTTTCCTTTCAACATACCGTCGGATTCGCTTCCATTTTCAACTTACACACACACACACACACACACACACACACACACACATATATATATATACACTCCATCCCCTCTGGAAGGGATTTTCGCTGACAGCTGCTGTTCACATTGAAATTGCAAGGCTCTCCTTAACACGGATAGAGCTCACAAAGTCTAGCCGCACAGATGAGACGTGATACATCGAAACAGGACTGCATGTGGATCACTATATATAATATATATATATATATATAAGATTTTTGGATGTTTGTTTTTTAGAAGCATTGTTGATAAAGTATATATTATATTTTTGCTTGAAGGCAATTACAATGCATGTATCGCATAAAATTCGATACTTTTTTTTTAATAGAAAATGAACTTGTCAAGTTTAATTTTAATTTTTAAAATCAAATATATATATATATATATATATATATATATATATATATATATAACTGTAATCTTGTTGGCTATATTACTGAATATTATTTTTTCAATACATAAGATTTTTAGAAATAAAGTCAAAATGAAGAGGTAAGATAACAGTTTCATTTAGATTTTATCCTGCTATTATATTATATTATTATAGTAGTGGATCTCTCAAACAATACTGACACTAATTTTTGGGAAACTCTCGTTGGAGTCTTGCAATGAAATATATATTACCATGATTTATATTTCTAATAAGTGTAGATAACGTACAGCAATTATTATTATTAAATCGAAAAGATCCCTGAAAAAAGAGAAAGAAGTGCACGATACCCCAACAGAAACTATCGTTGATGCAGACTACGCAGATGATGTAGTAATTCTCGGAAATAATTCTACTCAAGCCTTGAGCAGACAACAAGAGGTTTCGGTATCTACGTGAACTCAGATAAAACAGAGTTCATGTGTTTTAAACAAGATGGAGCCATCTCCCCATTATATAGCAAACATGTGAAATTAGTAGGTCTGTTTACATACCGAGGTAGCAATATCCAATCTACGGAAAGCGATGTCAATATATATATATAGGAAAGACATGGACTGCTATTGATTAATTATCGATCATATGGAAGCATTAATTCTCTGATAGAATGAAACGCGAATTCTTCCAAGCTGTAACTTAGAATACTACTTGTATCAGTACTACTAGCCAGTATTTTACAAAATACAATCGTCAGATGACAAGTATTTTATAAAGTGTAAATTCAACTGGAGTCTGAGTCAGTATAGTTTTACAGATTTCTGACTCCAGTGACCCCTTAATTGAAAAAACGAACCCTTAACTGTATCTTGGGGATTTTTTATGCAAATAGTTATTGACTGGTCATAAGTCGCACTGCTATATATAACAAGGCTGTGGAGTCATAATACAAAACCTCTGACTCCAACTCCTCTATTTTTGGCAACTCCGATTCCTATTTATGTAATCAAGTAATTAATCTCTATAAATCTTATAAAGCCAATGCATACACTCCAAACTTTAGTAGATCTATATCATTATAACTGATTTATATTAAAGAATAAAGATACTAGGACCATATAAGAATCCAACTCTGATCCCAGTGACTCTATGATTGCTTCCAAATCTGACTCCATAGCCAAAATATAAACCATATACAAACCCTTTATTAACGTTTGTAGGTTATTCAATACAATCACCATTCTTGTAGAAGTTTAGCACTGGTATTATGTCTGAATTATTAGACGAGTCTTGATTATTTGTATTATTATTTTTCAATACACAAAACTTTTCATAATCAAGCGGACACAATTTGTTCATGTTTTACCTTGCTTTACTGGCCAGTATTTGATTACTTTCTCTTCTGGTCAGTATGTGTTTGGTTTGTTTTGTTTTACGGCATATCAACCTCATTGGGTCATTTAATGCCGATAAAGTTTTGAAATCAATCAATTCTTAATGGATAATACAATTTTTTTTATAAATACATTTTTCTATTTAACCCATAGATGGGACCCTAACAGGTACTACCACTCCGGGTCAGAGTGGACCAGGGAGCAATGGTGATGAAGGGCTGCTCCACATTCCCCAAACCTCCAAAACTGGAACCTCACCATCAGATAGAGTTTAACGTCATTCCCAGGACGTAGACCCGCAACCACCGCCTTCTAGCACCCATATGATAAAAAGGGTTGGGGCTTGCCATAAGAGCAATAGGTTGGGAAAATCATATAGGTGCTAGGGCTTGACGTGACCAGCCGATTGATCGGAGGGGGCCTCTCCGACCGCCCGTCTAGCCCAAGATAGGGCCAAAGTGGAGTATTGCATGTCATGAACTGCTCATCCACCTGGGCTCTATCCTTAAGCATCACGGGTCGCCACCCACGGCCAACAGGTTGCCCCATTGGGGGAGTCTTACCCCTCTGCAGAGGTGCAGTCGGTGCATTCTAACGCCCCAGCCGACAGGGCGGTGGTCAGTATTTGAGACGAAGACTCCCGGCTAATATCACAATTTACATACTTTTGCGACATCCCATCGTGGTGCAATGGTTATCAAACTAGTCTCGCATATCCATTACTAGTGAATAGCAACTTCGTTCCTCGCTGGATGCCCCATACTTACAACTTTGATTCAAATCCTACCCATGGTGAACGGGTTGGGTAAATACGTACCTTTGAGAAAGGCACATTGTGGTGTAATGGTTAACAAGTGAATCTCGGGTTGGATAAAAAAAAAAACCTACGCAGCTTTGGATTCTTTTGTAAGCTTTTCATCGATTGCTGTCTTCAGCTGAACTAATTGGGAACATGGCGCTAATAGTCTTGGGAAAGGTATGAATCTAACTGCTTTCCCTTCAGCTATGGGTAAATACTAGGGCAGACTGGGCTCTTTAACAGTGGCTAGGTATCCAGTCTAGGAGAATGAAAACTCTGAATTTAAACCTGTTAAACCCTGCATAAGAAATTGACCTTGCGTCACATACTGCTCGTGTGGAGGGGTTGGTAAATAGATATATCCAGAGACACACTAATAGAATGATGTCCTTTTTTTTGTCCTATTTTTCTTATTTTTTTTCATAATGACGTTAAACATTCGTTAAAATTGTAAAATCTTTCGAAAGTGAGTTGCAATATTTTTGAGGGGGTAATTTTATTTCTGATATTTCTACATACTGGAAGTGTTAATATTATATTAAATATAATCTTTAATGGTTCGCTGATATTTTTAATGAGATAGGAGAAATATACTTATATATATACCTAACTCTCGCTGGGTTACTGAAAAAACATATAAATACCTTTTCTAGTGAACCTCTCGTGTACAATGTTCAGTTAGATGCCTTCTGTTAATTTTTTTTTGGGGGGGGCGGGGTCCAATTATTTTTTTTCATAATGAAGTTAAATGTTGAATAGAATTGTAAAATCTTTCAAAAATGAGTTGCAAATTTTTTTTTTTTGAGGGGGCAATTTTATTTATGAAATTAAACAGGGAAATACATATTTACATTTATATGCAGACCCACAATTAGCTAGCACGCACACGCACGTGTTATCATATAAACACTCACACTCACTCACACACACACACACACACACCACATATATATATATATATATATATATATATATATAAACCTAATGAGTCAGATAAACCTACTAAAAGTTTCGTTTAGTGCTCTTCAGGTCTAAGGTCCGACTAAAGAGATTTAGTCGGATCTTAGCCCTGAAGAGCACTAAGCGAAACTTTTAATAGGTTTATCTGACTCATTAGGTTTATCTTTATTATTTGCTCTACTTAGATATTGAGCACTTTTTATTTATTAGCTTTAGTTTTGTATATATATATATATATATATATATATATATATATAAATTGTTTTTTCTTTGGGTTAAATATTGTACCAATAGATTATTTTCGGTTGGTACGATTATCTTGGTCTTTTCTTTTTTTCCCCAAATTTTTTCTCACCGGGTGATGTTTGGTAGTATATTTTTACAATCAAACTATTTGCTTTTTTTTTCTACCGCGAGGATTTACCAACACGTTTGGTATATTGAATTCTATATATGTATATATTATCGAATAAACAATTTATTTAAAAGTGCATGGAAAATTATTAAAAAAGGTGATCGATAGCGGCCAATAGAGGAGGATACAACATACCTGAAATTGACAGTAATGAGGCTACCATATAAGGGTAAGTAAACATTGATTTATATTAGGTAATATAATATATATATATATATATATATAGAGAGAGAGAGTATATACAGAGTTTTCAGATATTTATTCATTGACTAACATATGGTAACAACATTAGCATAATATAGTACGTTAATGCTTCACACCTATGCCCAAACCTGGTATATGTATTTCCAACAACGGATACAGATACAAATATATATATATATATATATATATATATATATATATATATATGTGTGTATGTATGTCTATGTCTATATATATAGCCACAACTAATAAATTATATGAAAATAGCCCTTGAGGTGAAAGGATTTCACATGCCAAGTTTCAACATTGTTGCATTAGCATAGGAATCCAGAAAAAAACAAACAAGCAGGCAATTATATATTATATATATATATATATAGAGAGAGAGAGAGAGAGAGAGAGAGAGATGAGAGGTATCCAAAACTTGGTAGTGAGGGATGATTCTATATGTGATTTCTAAGATACACTGTATTATTATTGTATGATCCAGTATGCATAAATACAGTGAATCTTTAAATCACTAAAGAGAGCTCAATGTATAATAAACTTTTTAGATTATATACAGAGCAATATTTATCTTAGAAAGGAAGGAAAAACTCAACACCGTAAATCCATAATAAATTTATTTCGACCAAAATTGGGGCCTTTATAAATCTAAGTTGATTTAATATAGCTCCCCAAAATTCAGTCTCATCAGACGGAGGATCAGGTTATAGATAGATAGATATGTGTGTGTGTCCGTGTGCGCGCGTGTATGTGTGTGTGAATTTTTCTTATTATATTATTGATTTTTTTTCATATTTTATAACAAGCATACAAGCTGGACCTACAATTACTCACCCTGACGGCTGGGGTTGTAGAATACACTGTACCTTTGTAGAGGCGTAAGAACCTCACCCCATGGGACCACGTGTTGGCTATGGGTGGTGACCAATTATACCTGAGGAAAGGATTGTGGTGGCTGAGCTGTCTACGATCTGGGTACTAAGTGGTCTCGTGACACGCAACACTACGCTTCGGCCCTTACTTGGGCTTGACGAACCGATCAATCAAATTGACATGTCAAGCCCTAGTACCTATATGATTGTCCCGACCATATTCTTCAACTTGCTCTTATGACAAACATCCGACACGAAGCTGAGGGTCAACAAGCCATTTCATTAATACATGTTAAGTTTTATCTACCAACATGTTGTCGCCATGTCGACTGGAGCTTTAGAATATACCGACTACACCTCTGCAGAGGACAAAGTTCCTCGAATAGAGCCACCTGTTGGCCGTGGGTGGCGACCAGTGATGCTTAAGGACAGAATTCTGGTGGCTGGGTAGTCTATGACATGCAACATTCCACTTTGGCTCTTGGTGGGAGACCCCCTCCATTCAATATGCTGGTCACATAAAGCACTATCACATGAGTGTCCCAAACCTATTGCCCTTATGTCAAACTCTCAATCCTTTTATTATATATGTGCTAGAAGGCGGTGGCAGAGAGTCTTCATGTTCTGGTTATGACGTCAGAATCCATCCGATGGTGAAGTTCCAATTTGGAAGCTCTGGGTAATGTGGAGTATCCCTTCATCACCATTACTCCCAGGTCCACTTTAACTAGTGGTAGTACCTGTCAGGGTCCCATCTATGGCTTAGATAGAAAAAATGAGCTTAAAAATGTTTTTAAGATAATTGAGTTTAAAAATAAAATTTGAATGTCCATCAAGAATGAATAAAACAAAACATGTTCGGCATAAAATAACTCAACAAGGCTTGACACGTCGTAAAATCTAACCAACCGACCAATCAACTGAGGGTCAACAATCAGTTTATTAATGAATATTAAGTTGTTTCTCGTAATTTATTGATACCTGACTGTTAATGGAAAATCTAATATAAAAATTAGATGTATCAATTAAATATTTGCCAACAAATTATTTGCTTACAAATCATACATACAGAAAGATAGGATTTGTTATGGTTGATATGCCATTAAACTAAATGATATGCCATTAAACTAAATAAGCAACCAATCAACCAAACAACAAACTGAAATTGCTTTATCCTTCAAACTCAAGCATTTTCACGTATTGCGCTATCAAAGATCTAGCCATGATGTACCGCTTTTGCAGGGTTACAGGAATATATCTACCAGACAAATACAACTTAGATTTCTGATTTCTTTTGTATCAACATAATATATATATATATATATATATATATATATATATATATATATATATATGAGGTAAAATATAAGGAATGAAAGAACAAAACTCAGACAAAAATGTGTAGTATATTTCGCTGGAGAATTGAACTCGGCTTCATCAAATTTTATTAAAAGCTGATGAAGCTGAGTTCAAACTCCAGCAAAATATACTACACATTTTTGTCTGAGTATTGTTCTTTTATTCCTTATATTTTACTTCACATATATATATATATATATATATATATATATATATATATATATAACTCCAGCGAAATATACTACACATTTTTGTCTGAGTTTTGTTCTTTTATTCCTTATATTTACCTCATTCTGTCGGATTCATTCCAACCCCTTTTCCTCATATATATATATATATATATATATATATATATATATATATTATATATATATATATCAGCACGAGCTGGATGTGACACAACGTCAATTTCTTAAGCGGACTTTAACATGTTTGAATTCAGTTTTCCATTTCCTAGACTGGTTACCTAGCCAAGGTTAAAGAGCCCACCATGGTGAAGGGAGAGTAGTTGGTATTAGCGCTATGTGAAATGCAAACAGTGTCGTCCAGGATTTGAAATCGGGTCGACGAATCCATTTCTTATAACCCTAACCATTACCCCACGCACCTGTAACAACAGATATATTTACATTTAAAAAAAATCAGAAACATTAAAATACGGACTTCTACATGTACACACAAACACACACATATATATATATAGAGAGAGAGATATATTTTATTTAAAAAAAAGAAGGTCCGCAAAATGTATCGTTCTCAGAAAAAATGTTTTATTCATTTTATTTCACATACGCAACACGTGTTTCAGATATTCTGGTATCTTCTTCAGGCTTTGATCAATACATATATTGATATATATATATATATATATATATATATATATATATATATATATATACACATATACACATATACACACATATATATAAGGTTGTGCGTGTTTCTGTAATTTTTCTGTTATGGTTGTTTAATAACGGTTGAACGCTACGTTATTCTTTTCAATATTTGCGTGCGATTTGCGATATATATATATATTCTAGCAGAAGGAACAGGTTTATGATCGGAGTAAAATTATTTTTTGTCGAGTTCAATTCTCGCTGTATGCCACACACTTTAGTCACATCCTACGTGTGGGGAGCGATTCAGGTGAATAAGGAATGAATCCCATTGTGGTGTAACATTCTACCCATGGCAAATGTGTTGGGTAAATAATGAGGGTGTCCCATCGTGGTGTAATGGTTATTTTGTGATTTTCGCTGTAGGACCCTTACTCGTGCCCTTGTGTCTCATCCTTCCCATGATGAACATGTTTGAAAAGAACATCCTATCGGGGTGTAATGGTGGGCAAGATAGTCTCACCGATCCATCACTTCTAAATAATGAATTCAATCCTTGCTGGATTCCTTATATTTGTGATCATGTGTCACATCCTACGCATGGAGAATAGTTTGTGTAAAGAATAAGGGCGCCCCATCATAATGTAATTGTTAGCAAGCTAGTCTCGCAAATGCATTACTACTGAATAGCAAGGTCAATCTTCAGAGTATGCCTTATACTTGCAACTTTGTGTCACATCCTACCCGTGGCAAACGGGTTATGTAAATAACTAAATTCAAAATATTAAAAAAAAAATTACCCTCAACTCGTAAGTGGTTTGAACCATTTTTTTTTTAGTTACAATTTTAGAAAATGTATTAATTTAATTTATTTTCTTTTTTACCCCATATGTAACAATAAAAAAGAATTAAAAATAAACATTTTTTCGTCATTCCTTTTTTTTTTTGAGGGGGGGGGATAGTACTTCAAATAAAGTTACCCATTGGTCGGAAAGATTTTCATGTTTCTTTTAGTTACTAAAAATTAAGCTTTTTTCTCACAATTAGTACTGGATAAAAAAATGTTAAATTATATTTGAGATTTTATTTCACAATGACAATTTCTGAAGTATAACTCGACTGCTAATATAATATCCATTACTGCTAAGTTGCGACTTTGATCATCGCTGGATGCCCCACACTTGCGAACTTTTGTCAAATCCTACCTATGGTGAACGATACAGGTAAATAAAGAATGCATTCTATTTCGGTGTAACAGTCAGCAAGCTAGTCTCGCAGATTTATTACTACTACATGAGCTCAATGCACGCAGTATGCCCCATACCTGCAACCTTATGTCACATTCTACTCATAGCGAATGTGTTGGGTAAATAATGATGGTGTCCCATTGTGGTGCTATGGTTATTTTCTTATTTTCGCTGTATGTCCCTTAGTTGTGACCTCGTGTCACATCCTACACATGATGAACAGGTTTGAAAAGAGCATGCTATTGGGGTTTAATATTGAGCAAGATAGTCTCGACGATCCATTTCTACTGAATAATGAATTTGATCCTTCCTTGATTCCCCAGTTTGTATAAGGAATAAGGGCGTCCCATCATAATGTAATTGTTAGCAAGCTAGTCTCGCAAATGCATTACTACTGAATAGCGAGGTCGATCCTCAGTGGATGCATTATATTTGCGACTTTCTTTCCCATTCTACCCGTGGCGAATCGGTTAGGTAAATACATACATTTAAAATATCAAAAATTTTACTCTAAACTCGTAATTGGTTTGAACCAATTTTATTTTTCATGTTGAGTTACAATGTAAGAAAATGTATTAAATAATTTATTTTCTTTTTTACCCCATAAAAATGGGACAATAAAAGAAATTAAAAATATAATCTTTGTCGTCATTCCGTTTTGGGTTTTTTGAGGGGCAGGGTTTATATTTAGAATAGTACTTCAAATAAAAAGGTACACATTCTTCTGAAAAATTATCATGATTTTTTTTATAGTTACCAAAAAATGAAGCTCTTTTTCTTACAATTAGTATTGAATTAAGAGAGACTGTTGGAATGTTGAATTGGCATATTTAAAACGTAGGTCAATCTTTTCAAATTAGCTAGTGCTAAACATGAATATATTTGGTTCTTAGTCTCCATATTCATATACATAACTAAGAAAAAATGTACTTACAATCAAAAGCCTTTTAGAAAATTAAAATTTTTCGAATTACAATTATTTTTTTTAATTTACTTTTAAAATCTTTTGATCCTTCCCAAAATTGTTTTACAAAAAGTACAAAATTACAACAATAATTTTTGAAAAAAACACATTTAAATTTCACCAGTGGAATCTTTGTGATATTTAAACATGCTAGCTATAATAATATACTTGATAGTATATAACCAAGATTTATATTTTATATTTCTATTGGCTGTAAGCCAATATTTATCGAAATGTAAAGGTAGGGTAAGTATTTTCCCATACGAATTACGAGTAGAGCAAGACGATGCCTTTTATAGCTATAATTATCACAGTATATAAAAGAATGCCTCACAAATTTCTCAATCGGGGTCTTGATAAAAATGGCATCCAACCTAGTGCTAACAATCAATATATTTTGGTATAAGAAATAAGTCCATATTTATTCTTGATGTTTCTTAGTTCTCCAAAAAACTAAGATTTTTTTTACAATTAATACTAAATTACAAAACAGGGAAATTAAAAAAAAAAGATTATATTGAAAGTTTGCCCATGAAATGTGTTTTATTTAAATATAGCGGGTTTAATAATATTGTACATGACAAAGTAGTCTTACGGCTATTGAAGTCAGACTTGGTATTTACCCAAATTATTCGCCACTGATAGGATGTGTCACAAGTATAGGGCAACTAACAATGATGAAACTCGATATTCAGTTGTAAAGGATCTTCGACAATATTTGACTACCCATCAAGCCAAATGTGACAAGTTCGTTTAATGTGGATAAGCTCCAAGTCGGGTATAAAAATTGCATAAAATTCCATTGGTATTCCTCTTTCCGGGTGACGTAAGTCACCGGGAATAAACCCAGTCCTGCACTTTTTAGGCGAGGAGGCAGGTACTGTCGGGTGTGTGGCGGGGGGATGGTCCCCTGGAATCAAGCGAGAAACTTTTGTGGCTTCTTGGTCTAGGCTCAGATACTAAATTTTGATCTTCGTCCAGGCCGGGCATTTACTGTTACGGGCAGCGTACGGCGAATTATATTCACCTGAACACGTTCAATTATAGAGTGGATAGGTTAAACTACAGCGAGTCTTTCTGTACTTATGAAGAGTTTCACAAACCTTTTGATTTTTGTTTATCTCATTTAATCAGCAAAAATTAATAATCAAATTTTGTGTGTTTCTTAGTTATAAGCATATTAAAGTATATGCAAGATTTCAAATCTGAATGACTTATATTTTTAGAGTTCTACGTCGACATGCTCATACAATGGGATTCCTTGAGACTCTTTTATTTATATATATATATATATATATATATATATATATATATATATATATATACACACAAAACACCTAAAAATGCACAATGCCTTTTTTCGATACACACACTCACACACTCTCATATTCACACCGTAAAAGAGAATATTTGACGTCATATTTTAAACCGTCCACTTTTTTCAGCGTCCTTTCTTCAAACTTCAAATTTTGAACAGACTGATAAACAAGGACTATAACTTGCTTTTCTCATTATTCTGTGATAAAAATTTTTTGTTATCACCTTCCATATACCAACAAATGCCCTGATGATGATCTAATTAATAGATCGAAACACTGCAGCGTCGGCCAATAAACTTACCACTCAACTTATTTAAATCTGTGTTTTTTCAATTTTCCTAATATACTACACACACACACACACACACACACACACACACACACATATATATATATATATATATATATATATATATATATATATATAGTGTGGATTGTCACTGTTTCAGGTTTACTGAAAATGGTTGTGACTATTCCTTTGTCATCAAATAAATAGATATTTAAAACCTTTATATATTTATCTTATATATATATATATATATATATAGTATGAATGGGCTATTTTCTATGATGACTATGGAAGTAAAAATTGTTTGCTACCACTGTCGCCTAAGCAGATGAGATACTTTGGTTAGTTTTGGCTTTGCTCAAATTATCATCCACCTACTTTCTTCCCCAACAACTATCATAGCGTTTCAGTGGTAGGATGTTGCTAGGACAGAGTACAGGGAGAAGGGAGTTTGTGCCTTTCTCAAAACAAAAAATAAATATCTGTATCCAAAATGCGAATTTGTTTAAGCGATTCTGTTTTCTGTGCTGGTAACCCTCCTCCCATAACCGCTATTTAAATACACATGCAAACATATAACCACGTGCACTTATTATACACCCTACATGCATATTATATATATATATATATATGAGAGAGAGAGAGAGAGCACTCCCGGTATGTTTATAACAGTAAAATTCCATTTCTAAAAAGAGGGCGTGTAGATAAGGCAGTGGTAAGATGACTGATTGATGACAAATTGGTCCCAGCCTGAAATAACCTGCCTTGTCTAGTCACACTGATGAGCTGTCAAACGGCAAAACTGGACTGTATGTGGATGACACATATATATATATATATATATATATATATATGTATATGTATATGTATGTCCAGTTTTGCTGTTTGACAGCTCATCAGTGTGACTTCAAAATTTCTGAGGCCGGTCGTTGATTGGGTTTGTGGTAACCCTTGATGCACCAATTCTTTCCAATCGACTGTGCCAAAAAGTGTGGATGGTCCAACACAAGCCTTCACCACTATAAACAAATCACTGTGTGGGTGTTCATTGTATGTGTGAACCCTCATGCGTCGAAAATCGACGAGAGAGTCCATAATATATATATATATATATATATATATATATATATTCTGCAGGCTTTATTCCCACGTTTTCACTGTAGTAGCATTAGTAGCTAATCCAAAAAGTTCTCAATGTATTTCGTAAAATACAGAGCATTAATAGTTATAGAGAAAGTTTACCTCTACCGCGAAATAGTGACTACGATTAGAAACTAAAGTTTATGAAAAAAAGTAAACAAAATAATAACAGCTCAGACAAGACAACTATTTATAGTTTATATAAGATGTAGAGACCTAGCTTAATCAGTTCTCCTGAAGAAGGTGCACCTTAAGCACCGAAACCGTGGTACAGATAAAAACTTTTTCTACAACTATATATATTATTTCTCTGAATTTTTAAAAAATACAGTTCTAAGTGACAGTAATCTCTAGGCTGCAGGTTCAATCCTGGTCAAGGGTGACAGTAACATAGAATAATGAACACAGCTTAACACTTGTACCCAGTCATGGTTAACAGAATGAGCAGAGTCTATCCCTCTGGATTGAATAAAGGGTTAGGTTTGAAGTTCTGTGAACACTCCCGATTACAAGAAGGTCCCCGAGTTCGGAGTGGCGATTCCCAAGTTCGAGAAGGGGGTTTCCGATTTCGAGAAAGTCCACGATTCTGACAAGAAATAGCTGAAGAAGGCCGAAACGTTGTGCACATAACAATAAAGATGAGGACAGTTGTTCGAATAATCGAGATGATACAAACTATAAGTATATATATTTGTGTATGTGAGTGTCTGTGAGAGAGAACATGAACATGTATATAAATGTATATCTACGTGTGTATAATGCCATATAGTTTAAACAAGTATGTCACATACACACACACTAACGCATCCACGCACACGCACGCATGCACACACACAGATGGACCCGTGCACATGTAAGTATACACAGATAAGAATAGACTGAGATTGATCGATAAGAAAAGATTCAGATAAATAGCTACATACAACGAAATATGTAGACATATATATATATATATATATATATATATATATATGTGTGTATGTATATATAGAGAGATAGATAGATAGGTGCAGGAGTCAATAATATTACAAAACAAAAAACTTTTATAAAATGGGATATGCTAAATAGGATTGTACTAATTTCAAAAGTTAATATTGTCTTTTTTATCATTAATATTACTTCAAGTTATCTTGTTATCAACTGTCCGGTTATTTCTGCACCACCCTGTATGTGTCCTGGCTATGACATTAAACTGGATCTAGTGGTAAAGTTCCAATTCTGGAACTCTTGGGAATGTGGAGTACCCCTTAATCACCATTACACCCAAGTAGTGCCTGTTAGGGTCCCTTATCAGGTTTAAATAGATTTTTAAAAATGAATATTAAAAATGTGTTTTTAAACAATTGAGTTTGAAAAAAATTGAATACCCAACAACAATGAATAAAACAAAACATTTTCGGCATAAAATGATCCAACAAAGGTTGACATGCCGTAAAACCCAACCACCCTGTATGTGAGAGTGTGTGTTCGAGTGTGAAAGATAACTTAAGTATGGATATAAAATTATATATATATATATAGTCATGTAGTATAAACAAATATGTTACGCACGCGTGCAGGCACACACACACACACACAGATGCACATACTGATGGGCCCGCGCACGTGTAAGTTTAAACAGATACAAACAAACTGAGATTGATTGATATGAAAATACTCAGATAGATACGAAGAAACATGTAGATATAGATAGATAGATCGATAGATACAGGGGCCAATGATATTACAAAACAAAACATACTTATAAAATCGGATATACTAAATAGGATTGTACTAATTTCATAAGTTAATATTGTCTTTTTTATAATAAATGTTACTTCCAATTATGTTGTTATTAACTGCCCTGTTACTTCTGCACAAACTCTGTATGTGTGTACATATATATATATATAATATATATATATATCTGTGTGTGTTTCTGTGTCTGTGTGTATGCGTGCGCTCACTTGTGTGTGTGTGTGTGTGTACAAGAATGAGAGAGAACAGAAACATGTATATAAAAGTATAATTCCAATATAAATAAATATGTCACAGAACACCCCCCCCCCCCACACACACACTGAATTTTTTTTTTTTCAGAAATAACATACACATCATATCACAGAAAATTTTGTAACAATAATAATTATGTTATATATATATATATATATATATATAAAAAAATAAAAAGATAGTTACTAGTATACATGGAGTTATAAAGACTACTAATTCTATATTGATTATTAAAAAAGCCACAATTTCTTTCTCAAACACACACACGTACACACACACACACACACACACGAATATATATAAAACAATGTTTAATTTTTTTTTATTTTTTAGAAATGACATATACCAGAAATCACAGAACATTTTGCAGCAATAATTATTATATACAAAAATTACTAATTTACATGGAGTAACAAAGAGTAGTCATTCTAAATTGATTAGTAAAAAAAGGCACACTTTCTTAGAGAAATTGTGACTTTTTGAGTTGACGATCAGGACTATAAGAACCTTATTTGGTTCAAACACACAAGTTTGTACACGAATTTTTTTTTTCAAATACTTTTTTTTTTTTTTCAATGGCAAATTAAAAAATATTTTTTTTTAAAGTATTTTTTTTTCAAATACTACCTAAACACAGACGAGAAACACTTAACTTACTGTATTTGGAAAGTGCTTTGTTGTAGTTGTTGTTGTTGTTGTTGTTGCTGTTAAATTTCCGAGAGAGACGGATTGCGTCGAGTAAAGCCAATGCGAGTCAGAACGACAATCGATTGGATTTACGTGTGAAGAAAGAACGGCGAGGCTGTTGTTGCGATTGGTGTAGTCGGAGCAGCGCGCGCGAAAGCGTAGAGGATGCCGGGAACGAAGAATCGGCGCTGTTTGAGAGAGAGAACGTACTTACACTACATCCACACACGTGGACTCCAAATATTGGATACATGCGGTAAAGGTGCTACACAGTTCTGGGGCCTCGTTCTGATTCACTTTCACTGGCTGTACATTTAAAAACAATACAAGGCAGCGGGATTTTTATTTAACTAGCACTGAACATGTCCATATTTATCGATACGTTTATATCATTATATATACAAGTAAGACTCCGTAGAGTTGACGGAACTTAAAAGGGGAAATGGATTCAATGAATGAAAGTAAAGTTACCGTAGTGGCCTATTGTCGACCCAAGGATTAAAAAATGTGATTAAAATTTTTTTTTATGATGTGATTTAAGGAAATATATAAAATATCCGGCGAAACACGGAAAACCCCGGGTCACTTGACAAAGGAGCACATCGATTTTCCGAACTTTTATGTTAGTACTTCACGTACACACACACGCACATACACATGCATACATACATACATACACACACATGTATATATATATATATATATATATATATATATATATATATGTATGTGTGTATGTGTGCACTCAGACACACATACATATACACAGACACGTGCACACTCACACACACACACACACACACACCACACACACAGAGAAATATAATTAGTCTGGCGTAGACATAAAGTCATCAGCTACATTACCCTAACTTGTGATGTCCTGTCGTGGTATAATGATTAACAACCTAAATAGCGAGTTCGATCCTCACTGAATGTCTCATACTTGTGACCTTGTGTCACATCATAGCCATAGCGAACGGGTTGGATAAATACATACGCTATCCTAACTTAGATATATATGCTCTATCAATGATATTGAGCACTCTTATAAATATACCAAACTATATTATCAACATATATATATATATATAGGGGCCGGGTTAGCTCAGTCGGTAGAGCGTTCGGCTAGAAACCACAAGGTTTCTAGTTCGATACCGGTCACCGCCAACTCAGCGTAAAATAGCACAGGGATCTGTGCGGTAAAGTAAGGAGCTGATGGTAGGTGTGGCGCTCCACCTCAGACGCTAAACTAATCTCCTTGGTCTAGCGCAAGTGAAAAGGGGATAGACTCCCTCGCCGATTGGCTGATACCGACTTTAGGCCGCCCCGTCGACTTTACTTTACTACTATATATATATATATATATATATATATATAGTCATCCATATACAGTCCTGTTTCGACGTATCACGTCTCTTCAGTGCAGCTAGACTCCACCCGGGATCGAAACGACTTATTTTTCTTCAGTCAGAGTCTCTAACCACCGGGCTATCAGCACGACCCTACCAACGG